>JADHKR010000011.1:0-434765 GCA_019925305.1 Sporothrix cf. nigrograna | reverse complement strand
GGCAAGTCGGTCGGGGTGGTGTTATGCCGGCAAGTCGGTCGGGGTGGTGTTATGCCGGCAAGTCGGTCGGGGTGGTGTTATGCCGGCAAGTCGGTCGGGGTGGTGTTATGCCGGCAAGTCGGTCGGGGTGGTGTTATGCTGGCTGGCGAGAGAAGCGCGCTCAACTGGCAATGGGTCCCCAGCCACAACAACGCCCGTGAGGAGGCCACTCAGGAATGGTACGCGGCCAGTCGAACCCCGTGGCTGGAAAAGCAGACGCGCTCAGCTGCATGCGTGTCGGCGGTGGCCCCGGCAGTCGACTACGCTATGCACCCGTGGTTTGATGCGGAGCAGACGGAGTGTGTGCGATCCTGTATCCTGGACGGGAAACGATGTCGTCGAAAGCGGCATAGACGACTTTTGCCGCGCAGCTTTGCGAAGCGCAGTCTCAGTGCTTCTTATGGCCTGTGCTCGCCAGCGTCACGCAAGTGGCATCGCTTCAGCTGAGAGCTCGACAAGCTTCCGCCATCACTTCCCTTGCTGCTCAAGGCTTACCTCTCTCGATCCAGGCCTCTGGTCTTTCTTTTTCGCAACGCCGACGGCGTACCCACGAGACGCAGCATTGTTGACGGGCTTCTCATGCAGCCTCGACAAGACGACGGTCCTGGCATCGTGGCTGGTTGTTCTGCATGCTGTCCAGTGTCCATACCTGGAGCGATCCTCACGCTCGCGCTCGGAGCCATTAGACGCCTGTCCGGGGATGGCCTGCTACGACTACCTTTGCCGAGGCCATGCAGCACTTTTTCCACGGAGGATGTTGTGAACAACTTATCGTCTTGACATTCATCTCTATCCGTCAGCATTCGGCTTCCACACGGAGCTACAGTGGCATCTTGACATTGCTTGGCCACGAAAGCCCGGAAGGCATCGAGTGGGACAAAAATGCTCTCAGATCGACACAGTCCTGAAATGGCCCGGCAAGTCCCCATCCAGAGACATGCCCGGCGATGCTGCAAATCGCTTCGACAGCACGTATGGCCCCGTGTGGACGGCAGACCGTGCAATCCCGGCCGAGGACAGCTGTGCATCGGACAAGACGCCGAAGCGGACGAGGCACGCTGCTTTGTTACGGCGAGGCTTGTCTATCTTACAGCCATTCGGATAGCTGCTCCAACGCGTGTGGTCAGAAGAGTCGAAACGACGCTTCACACAATGTCGTGGCCTGTTTTACCAATGTCGACGTCCGCAGTCGTGGAACGGGATCTGCAAGCCTTCTCGGACTCGTCCAGCAGCGTGCACGGCCGTGAAACCGGCAACGAGCTCGACACAGAGATGTCCGCCAGGACATGCGGAGCGCCCGTCTCGTCTAGGACGGGCGTACTCGTGCCGATCGGCCTGAAAAGTATATCTGCGCCCGCCTACACGCTTGTTCATGCGTTTCGCAGATGCACCGCATTGCATTTTACGAGCTGTTTGGGCGATCAGAGCGGCAGACTGGCCGGCCCAGGACGCACTCTTGCTCGTGACGAGTCTGCCCGGCGGCAGCTGGCCTCGCAAACCTGGCCTTGGCTCTTCGTCCACGGAAACCCGTTCATCCAGCCCGGAGCCGAAGCGGCGTCTGTGTTGCAGAGGGCATCGCCACCTTCATCAAGTAGCAGACCTCAACCCGCACCCTTTGAATAAGATTTCGAGTGCGCAGCCGGCGTTTTTGACGACACATATAGCAGCGCTCTCGACGGGCTGCGAGACTCGGTGGCCAAGCTTATAGGGTTACACCGCAACCCTCAGTCAACGTCTTGACGCCGTCTTTCCAACGTCAACGCCAAATATTATCTCGTCCAGAGGTGGTTCTCTGCTGAATGAGCGGCCGGCGTTTATCTTCCGAGCCAAAAATCTGATGTATGGCCGACGAATCTGCGAAAGATCTTGTTCCTCTCGCTTTTGTCCTTAACCAGCCAAGACGAAAGACTTTATCGGCGCATCGCGTATCCAGCCGCATATGCCTGCATCCCAGGCCCGAGACCTATATAATGGCTGGCCAACAGTCCCTTTGGTCGGGCCGTTCAAGCGGGCAACCCAGCTGTTCCAGCGGCGACGCTCGAAGACAGTCGTACCCTGCCGCTGACTTGCCCCCATACCGTGTCGGGACGTTGATTGTGCGCCACCGTTGCCTCCTGCACGTCCTCGTTACAGATATGGCAGACAAGGCTATGCAGGGAACGCCGCCGCCGCCGCGCGCCAAGCGCCGTTGGACCATCGCGCTCAGACACTTTTCATGCCGCCTGCGCACAAGTGAAGTCGGCTCAGCACTCGTCACCAATCGCTTGGCCTCGGGGCGCTGGGCAGGCCGTCTTGGCCTGCCTCCGCCTTGCTTGTCCAGGATCGACTATACATACGGGTGCACACAACCTCAGTACAGGGCCAGCCTCGAGCCATGCGAACAGGCACATCCTATCAAGACAGCGGCGCCAAGCACCGCCTGCTTTTAGCAAAGCAACAACTGAAGAGATCATCACTGCTGCGCCACAGCGCGGCTTCACGGCCGCCTGTCGGCGAGACGCGGTTGGATCCGACTGTGTCTGCCGCCGTACGACCGAGAATGAGGCATGCAGCCAATGCGATCTTGCTCCTCAGATACAAAGACCGAGCTTCACTCATCCAGGCCCCTGCTGTTGCGCACTGGCGGACAATCCGCCGGACTGGCGTGGCTCCAAAGCAACGCCAGGGACGCAAAGTAGGCTTTTTACGCCAACGGCTTTATAGAATCAACAGGCCTTTATTATTCAACATACATAACATCACAGCTTCACCTCATCCAAGCCGACCTTTTCTGTTCATGGGCTTGTCCAAAACACCAACTCGATGCGCAAAAGACCGTCCGCCCGTGGATTCTGAAGCACACTTCCCTCAACATGGCCAGCTCGAATGCCTCCGAGAGAATCTTGCAACAATATACTCTCCGGGTAGCATGTTCGTCCAAGATATCGCCTTTACATCACCCACATCACCAATGGGCGCCCTCGCCACTTCACTCGCCCATAGCGCGCTGGTATCGCCGACTCACCCCGAGAACAAACGGTGTTGCGCACTGGCGGATCCGGCGGCCCGGATGGGGGCCACGCCGTGCCTTGTAACATGGCCTTATTTATACAACAATACTTTGTCCAGGCCGACCTTATCTGCGGCTTCGGCACGTGGTCGGCTCAAGCGCTCCACGTTGTTCAGGCGCAGACGAGATTGAGGATGGAGACAGAACTGAAGCCACACCAAGCAATCTGTTGCGTACTGCCACACGCATCGGGCAGACCGCCGGCCCGGTGTGGCCCGCCAGGCCACACCGCGGCATATAAAGACAGCTTTTTACCGCACAGTCAGCTGGCAGGTGCAGCTTTTTCTGGCATCTACAACCTAGCAAACAAAGTCATACAAGTCCGGAACGGCCACGACCATTAACCCCATTGTCGAACGACTTGACGGCATCATCGGCATCCGCATTCATAGACATAATCATCAACAGACTCATTCGCCATATTATTATACCATACTTTTACATCATTAGGACCTTTCTGCGGCTGTTGCTGGTGTTGCGGCCGCTGTTCCTGGTCCTGTTGTCAGTGGCGCCAACTGTGGCGTGAAGGAAAAGGAATGCGAATGCATGTGGGTGTTAACATTTTGGTAATATGTGGAGACCAAGGTCCCATAATATTAGTAAGAAAAGATTAGTCATGGATTAGTCAACCACACGCGCTATTAGGGCGCGTGTGGATTGCCAGGCTAAAAAATAATAACAAGCCATCATATTAAAATGCTACAACAAGGTTTTGTTAGTGGGTCACAAAACCTAGTGGTAGCATTTTAGTATGAAAGTGGCTTGTTTATTATTTTTAGCCTGGCAACCCACACGCGCCCTAATGGTGCGTGTGGTTGACTAATCCATGACTAATCTTTTCTTACTAATATTATGGAACCTTGGTCTCCACATATTATCTAAACATTAACAGTGGGCTCTAGATCACGTGAGATGAGTAATCATGGTCACGTGGTGGGGACTGGGCCCACTAGGGCCGCTAGTCGCGATGAAATTTTCATCCAGGGTTTAGCTTCATACATAACACACATCCATGGAATAAACCACATACCAGCAGACCATTACTCCTTCGCAAGTACGACCTTATTAAGGGGAAAAGACGGAAGAAGGAGAAGCAACAGGAGGGGGAACATCACGAAGAAGAATACAAAAAGAAAAACATCGAAAACGCTTCGCAAGACTTGGTGTGACACTTGACGGAACGGCCCGGCGACTAACATGCAGCCACGAGACGTCACGTGAAGTCCCAACTCCCGCAAAAGACTCCTGATCAGACGCCAAAGTCAGCCATCACGGTGTTGGTGAGGGACGACGTCAAGAAGAGCGGCCATTACCTACACCTTATAACCCACCTCGCGAACAAAACACACAATTGGAGAGGATCTCGAGTCTTATCTTTGGGCACGGCATCACTCCCCAATTCAATAAGTCAGGGCCTTTTGCCGCATCCATAGTTGTGATCACCAACAGACCGCGTAACAGGTGTTGTTACGAGACGACGGGTAAACCGCCAGCCCGGTGCGGTCCTCCCAGACCGCAACGCGTATAAGCTGGAAACAGCAACAAGAACAACACAACGCTTTTTGGCTCTTTCAATTAAGAGTCTCATCTACCAATTGAGAAAACCGTTTGAATACCAAAATTTCCGTCCTTCAAGTCTTATCCTACTAGACTCGGGTGCATCACATCATACTGGTACTAGACTGTCGGAAAAGGACCGCCAAGACCCGGAAGATTCAGGTCGCGCGGCATTCGTGACATTGCCAGCGGTGGTCGTGGCTGAGCGAGGCACGACAGCTTGTGGCGGAGGCTTCCCCCAAAGGGATGCAGCAGGTGATTACCTCGGGTACCAGTTTTTTGGCCGTTGTTTTTGCAACCCATGACAACATGGTCCGGGGATGTATAAAATTCCAAAAACTTACGTTCGTGCTGGGCGGCACGAACGTCCGAATCATCGCCACACCTTTCGGGGAAAAGAGCTCGACCGTCATCTAGCACCTGCGGTGCGGGCCTTTTGACACGGAAGCCATAGTTCTGTCCGGCCTCGAAGAGGCGTTTGCTGCGAACAATCTGGATTTGCCCCCGGTTATGATCATGCCACACCTTGAGCACGGGGCGCGTACGGGCACTTACGCCGCGATGTTTTCTAAGCCCCCAAAGTGGCTCGGCAAGCAAGTTGCAGTGAATGGGCAGTCTCAGCAGGTCACTGCCGAGGGGCCCAAGTTCTGCAAGCTCTGCGCCGAGAAGGGCTACAATTCAATCGAGTGCAAAGGAAAACCGCTGGTGCTGGGGAAGCCCGGCGTGATGAACGTCCCGCCTCAGTCGGGGACCCCACGGTCCGCGACGCGGGCCAAGACTGTGGTGGAGGTCGAGAATGACGACTCTTCCTCTGCGGAGGAAGACTCGGTCCTCCCGGAGAGCGACCTTGAGATGGAGAACGCTGAGGACAACTGAGGGTACGAAAGTGGAAGATGGAACGAAGGTTGTGTTGAAAAGGGGAGCACTTCAAATTCCCACTACTTCCCAAGCCATGATCCCATTTCCCTGCAAACCGGCAACGACAATACTTATTTTATACCAGGGCGACGTCCATCTTTCTCTGCCATTCCCTCATTCATCAACATTTCCTGCAGCCACACTTAAGTTGAAAGGCGTTTATTTTTGCCCTACATTTCCCTGCAATGTCGTCGCGGTCAGCAAGCTTGAAGACATTGGCATTTCCTGGAGCCTGACCTCAAAGACACTGGTCCACAATGGCCAGGACATCGGGCAAGTTATCAGACTTACAGTTTATATCAAGAACTCAGACAGCTCAGGATGTCAAGCTTGAGGTCTCGGACATTATCAAGAGGACAAGCAGCTGGGGGCGAGGGAGGGAAAGAGCTCTGTAATTAGGATGCACGAGAAGGAAATTAAAAAAAAAATCCAAACAAAGGCAGATATACCATGTTGAACCACACTGGTGTGAAAAAGTAATTCAACTGCTTAAAGACTTTCCGGCAAATATATCAGGCCATTAGAAAATTGTAGAGATGGCCGCCTTATAACACCGACAGCAAGATGTCCCCATTCACCCTCGCCTTGAGAACAATCTCAATCTCCAGCTTCACCTTGATATGCACGGCCAGCATGGCTTCGGGCGGTGGCGGGTTGGAGGGCTGTGATTGTTGTGTTGTTGATGAAAGAACCCTGCAAAATCAAACGGGCGGTTGGCTGTGCGTTGCTTTTTCCTCGTCTTGGGACTCGTTGGAAGCCATGCCTCCGGCCGAAAGAAGCAAGAGGAAGAAAAGGAAGCAGAGAAAACAGAGAAGGCTCAAGTGAGGAGCACAGACTTGGTACAGGTAGGAAAAAAGCCCAGACCAAGAGAGCCCAGACCAAGAGCCAAAGCATATATAAAACATACACGAGATAGGGGGGAAATGTATATATAAATAGGAGATTATGTCTTTTTGTTTCTGCATGGCTTTTATACTGTCACTGTTGTTCCAATAATCATTGTTTATTTTATCCCCTATCTGCAGTATCTCGGCCATGATTGACATCTACATCACGGCAGAGAGCAGCTCAATCACAGCAGTGCATGTTTTCATCCTCTACAACGCATAAACATTCGCTGACATAAAAAAGGAGGAGAAATCGTGATGGAGATACAAGACAAAAAAGAGAAAATGCCACCATAATACCACTATTCTCACACATCTAACGCCGCCACCCCGTCCTACTCCTCCTCTTTTGGCTTCTTCTGCCTCTTCTGCTTGGCCTCCAGCCCCTCGGCCATGGCCGACGCCACATCCTCGGCTGTCCGGCCCCGCTTGCGCTGCGTGACCTTTTCCTGCCCCAGCACCGTGTCCTCGGCCACCGCCCGGAACACGTCCGCCGCGCCGCGGAACAAGTCGGGCGTGAACCCGGCCTCCTGCGAGAACGTGTCGCTGATCTCCTCCATCTCCCGCACCCACCGGTACGCCTTGGGCGCCATGCCCGTCAGCGCCGCCTCGGTCTGCTTGACGCGGCCCGGCACCACCGCGCCCATGGCCCACTGCAGATCCGCCAGCACGCCCAGCTTGTGCGCCGTCGTAAACGCCTGGATGGCAATGGCCGAGTAGCCCTTGCTCATGGCGGCAAAGCACATTTTGAGCCCGCTGGCGCTGCCGACCGTGTCCGAAAGGTGCCGGCTGTTGAGCGTCGCCGCCAGCGTCGGGAACGCGTCCAGGTTGTGCGGGCCCGACGTCGGCATCAGCGGGCGGTACCACTCGGGCCGCGCCGATGCGTCGGACGAGATGGTGCCGTTGGAGGCCTCGCCCGGCCCGGCCGTGACCACGGGCGGCGTGGCGGCCGCCGGCAGGATCTTGGGCGGCCCGCCGAGAATGCAGCCGTCCACGAGGCGCACCGGCGGCGTGGCCCCGGCCGCCGCAAACAGCCCGGCAATCGTCCTGCACGTCGACGGCGCCACGGCGTTCATGTCGACAAAGTACAGCGGCCTGTCGGCCGGACGGTTGGCTTGCGGCAGAGCATCGGCAATGCGCTGGGCCGTCTCGACGGCGTCGCGGGGCGGCACCACGCTCAGGATGACGTCGCAGTGGGCCGCCAGCGCGGCGTCCGAGGGCAACACGCCGACACGGGCCGCCTTGGCGCGGTCCGCCGTCTCCTGGCTGCGGCCGGCGACATTGGTCGAGACCGAAAAGCCGTGGGCAACGAGAAGCTTGGCGATGCCCATGCCCATGTCGCCAATGGACAGGATGCCCACCTTGGCGAGCGGCTGTGCAGGCGCCATGGGGTTGGGGGAGGCCAAGGAGGATGGGTAGAAGCTGTAAAAAAAAAGAAAAAAAGAACTGGAAAAAAGAGGACGAGGTCAAGGAGCAACCCAGCAAAGTGAAGCAAATGCAATGTTGCAACTCGCTAGGCGATGGTGTAAGAGAAGGCGCTGGCGGCCGTTCGGAGGGAAGGCGCATTACATAAGGAGGGGCTTGTTCCTGCCGTCTGTCAATGCCATGCCATCGTTCCCCGAATATGGCCGATTTGTGTCTCCCTGTCCCAAACTGGTTCTCTTGATTTTATGCCTTGGCCGGACTGTCTCGTTTTCTTTGGTTGCCTCGTCCGTCGGAAACTCGCCTGGGGGCGGTGGTGTGCTTGAGACGGCGGTGTGCTTGAGACGGCCGTCTTTTCCCCCATCTTCTATATCTTTTCGAGCCTTTTTCGTTGACTTGCATCGTTCCTTCCCATCCCGTTCTTTCCCCATTGGCACAGACCCGTAGCTCGGCGGAGATAGGGCCCTACCGCTGGCTCCTTCCCCAGACGCAGGCGTTTGGTGCGTCTAGCTTGGTGCGGACCAGCGGCACGGAAGGCACACTTTTACCACCACTGCCGCTGCCAACCGCGGCCAGGAAGATGCCGTGGCTCGAGACGGCACCAAAGTGGTTGTGGATCAACGCGACCTGCTCACCACGGTCGGTTCTGGCAGTGCCGGGCACGCTGCCGTCGTAGCCGGCGTGCGCACCCAGCGCAAGGGACCACTGGGCGTCGGCTTTGGCGTCGGCTTTGGCGTCGGCTTTGGCATTCTGCGCTTCTTTGGGCTCCGGCAGAGGCGCCACAAAGAACTGCACGTATGCGCCGGGCATGGCCACGCCGTCGACGCCGCCATCCCCGCCCGCGGCCTCCGGTTCGCTCGCCGCCGCCGTGCGGCCCACGAGCGTCTCGTTCTTGAAGGACCGGATGAAGCTGAGCATGGCCTCGTCGTCCATTTCGTCGTCGCGGCGCTCCTCGCCGAGGATCTTGGGGGACGCCGCATCGCGGCCGCCGCGGCCCGGGCCGGCAGCCAGGCTTGCTGCCGCAGGGTGGCTCATCTGAGGATCGAGGGACAAAAGGCCCTGCTTCAAGCCCCAGCCGCCTCCGCCACTCACTGGAGACAAAGTTAGAGCATATTGGGGGACGAAAAATGGGCTGCGCTGGCTGGGAGCAACGCAGCAGGGTAGCAGGGGACAACGTACAAACTCTGTGCAGACGACAGCCCTTGGCCAGCAGCGCCGTAAAGTGCGCCGATGCCTGCTCGGCCGCCTGCTGCTCGGCCGCAGGCGTGTGGTCGGCGTCGCTGGCCAGGGCGCGCAGGGGCGTCTCGCCCTGCTGGCGCAGCGAGTCCCGGAGCTGCTCGTAGAACGGCATCGCCTTTTGCGGGACCACGAGGCCCCAGACCGCCAGTGCGCTGTCTTCCAGCCCCGGCGAGGACTTGCGCCGCGCGGCCAACAAGGCCGGGATCGCCGACTCGAGCTCCCGTGCCGCCGGGATGGGCTTGCCGGTGCTCTGCTCAAACACCTGCCGCACAATGTTTCCCAGGCCCGAGGCGATCTTGAGCGGCTCCGACAGCGCAAAGAGAGGCGCCGAGACCTGCGTGGCGGCCCCCTCGACGGGCGCCGTCCACGGCGGCGGCGGCACAGCCATCAGCTGGTGCTCGCGGGACTCGACCGTCTGCCGCTGGAGGCGCCGGTCGCGCCCGCTGTGCGTCCAGAGACTCGCCAGCAGCGTCGACCGCCGGCCGTTTTGAAAAACGGTGTTGCTCAGCGGCAGCGTCACCCGGAGCGCCGCGCCTGCCGTGGCCAGCGGCGGCACCTCGACGGTGATGGCCGCGTCGCGGTCCAGGTCGCTGCCAATGGAGCCCCGGCTGCTGCGGCGCGCAGACCTCCGGCCGTCGCCGTGCCACAGGCCCGGCAGAAGCACGCTGGCGTTGCCATACGCAATGGACAGGCCGGGCGCCGGGGCCGCCGAGGACGGCTGCGGAGGCGCCAGGGCGGCCACAACGGCACACACCACACTTGTGCCGGCACTGCCGCTGCCGTCAGGGTGGCTCAGGGGAAGCTGCTGCAGCAGCGCGGCCAGAAACGTCTCGTCGTCGAGCCACGCCGCAAACTCGGGCGAGGCAACGACAACGGCCGCGTCGTCGGGGCTCGCCCGCGGCGCGGCCTTGCTGTATGCTAGGAGAGCGTCTCGCCGTGACTGGATGGTGTCCAGGACAGCTTGCTATGCAGGTCAGTGGCTCTGTTCTGCCCGTTTCGCGTTTGTCTGCTGTGGCTGGCGCGTTTGTTGACATGGGGGCGCTTCTTACTTTTGACGCGCAAGGCGACGCCGTCACCGTGAACTGGCCACTCCGGCGCGCCGCGGTCGACGACAGCCACCGGATGCACCGACTGCAGCGGCGCGCGACTCGAGGCGTGCCCGTGGCCAAGGCCGTGGCCAGCCGAGGACGCGACCTCGAGAACGACATACAGGAGTTTTCAAGGGAATGTAATGGAAAAAATACAGCGTAAATAAAAATAATTGAATAAAACTGTATAGTCGTTAATACTTGTATATGTCGTGAATACGAGTCCCAGAAACAATATGCTTCCTCGCTGGTGCCTCTCCGTTGGTTGACGTCAGACTTGAAGCTATTCAGAGTTTTTCTATGCGTACGAGCAATTACAGGACGCGGATTAGCACGGGCTTACACCTACAGTGGACTCGTCCCGCTACAGCACAAAATACGCACCGCCACGATACACCGCCACAGCTTCACCGCCAGCCTCTTGGGCTTCTGCCGTTTCCCCGCAGCCCCTCCAAAAGTTTCCAGGTTCACACGGCAGGAGCACCCAGACCTCAGCCAAATAAGCGTGACTCAAAAAAGTGTGACTCGCACTAAACATCGCCAACGGCAAAAAAGACACAAAAGGTCGTGAGGAGCGTCTGCCCACGCAACCGCCCTGCATTGCCCCGACGCTCTGCCCGCCCCTTGACGCAGACGCCAAAACGTCGTCCATTCGTCTTTTCCGCGCGCTTCTGGTGCGCCCGTCACCCGCAACCCGCACTCACTTCCGCGCACGTGCAGCAATGGCGACAAGTGAGTTGACCGAGCCCAGGACGCTCGATGACGGCCCGATGACGGCCAATTCGCGCCGGGAGACGCATCTACTGACAGCTGCCTGCTCGCAGACCCCCCCGCCGAGGCCCCGCCGGCACAGGGCGACGCCGCCCCCAAGCCCAAGACCGACAAGGAGATGGAGCGCGACCGCAAAAAGGCCGAGAAGCTGGCCAAGTTCCAGCAGAAGCAGGCGGCTCTGAAGGCGGCGCAGGCGGCGCAGGCCGCCCAAGCCGCCAGTGCGGACCCGGCGGCGGCGGCGGCGGCCGGCGAGAAGAAGGCCAAGGCCAAGGCGGCCAAGGCGGCGGCCGCCGCCGAGGAGCCGCTGGCGCCCTATGTCAACGACACGCCGGCCGGCGAGAAGAAGCGGCTGCGCAGCCTCGACGACCCCTACTACAAGGCGTACAACCCCGTGGCGGTCGAGAGCGCGTGGTACGAGTACTGGGAAAAGGCCGGCTTCTTCGAGCCGCAGTTTGGCGCCGACGGCAACGAGAAGAGCGCCGGCCGCTTCGTCATCAGCCACCCGCCGCCCAACGTTACGGGGTCGCTGCACATGGGCCACGCGCTGGGCGACTCGCTGCAAGACATTATGGTGCGCTACAACCGCATGAAGGGCAAGACCACGCTGTGGCTGCCCGGCTGCGACCACGCCGGCATCGCCACGCAGAGCGTCGTCGAGACCATGCTCTACCGGCGCGAGGGCAAGACGCGCCACGACCTCGGCCGCGAAAAGTTTATCCAGACGGTGTGGGACTGGAAGACCGAGTACCACGCCAACATCAACAACGCGCTGCGCAAGATGGGCGGCTCCTTTGACTGGACGCGCGAGGCCTTTACCATGGACGAGAACCTGAGCGCGGCCGTGCAGGAGACGTTTGTGCGCCTGCACGACGAGGGCACCATCTTCCGCGCCAACCGCCTGGTCAACTGGGACTCCAAGCTCAACACGGCGCTGTCCAACCTCGAGGTCAACAACAAGGAGCTGGCGGGCCGCACGCTGCTGGACGTGCCCGGTTACGACAAAAAGGTCGAGTTTGGCGTCATTGTGCACTTCAAGTACCGCATCGAGGGCTCGGACGAGACCATTGAGGTGGCCACGACGCGTCTCGAGACCATGCTGGGCGACACGGGCATCGCCGTGCACCCGCAGGACGAGCGCTACAAGCACCTCGTGGGCAAGCGCGCCGTCCACCCGTTCATCCAGGACCGCGTCATGGTCATCGTGGCCGACGACTACGTGGACCGCGAGTTCGGCACGGGCGCCGTCAAGATCACGCCCGCGCACGACCCCAACGATTTCGCCATTGGCGAGCGCCACAAGCTCGAGTTTATCAACATCCTGACCGACGACGGCCTGATCAATGAGAACGGCGGGCCCTACGCCGGCCAGAAGCGCTTTGACGTGCGCTACGCCGTGGCCGAGGACCTCAAGAAGCTGGGCCTCTACGTCGACAAGAAGGACAACCCCATGGTGGTGCCGCTCTCAGAGCGCAGCAAGGACATTGTCGAGCCGCGGCTCAAGCCGCAGTGGTGGATGCGCATGGGCGAGATGGCGCAGATGGCCATGCAGGCGCTCGACGACAAGCAGTTCAAGATCAAGCCCGAGTCCGCCGACAAGAGCTTCCGGCGCTGGATGAGCGACATTACCGACTGGTGCATCTCGCGCCAGCTGTGGTGGGGCCACCAGTGCCCCGTGTACCTCGTGCACATTGAGGGCGAGCCGGAGAGCGACGCCGGCGACAACACGCGCTGGTTCGCGGCCAAGTCCGAGGCCGAGGCGCGCGCCAAGGCGGCGAAGGCCTTCCCCGGCAAGACGCTGCGGCTCGTGCGCGACGAGGACGTGCTCGACACGTGGTTCTCGTCGGGCCTGTGGCCGTTCTCGACGCTCGGCTGGCCCAAGGCGACGGCCGACTTTGCCAAGCTGTTCCCCACGTCGGTGCTGGAGACGGGCTGGGACATTCTGTTCTTCTGGATCGCGCGCATGGTCATGCTGTCGCTCAAGCTGACGGGCCAGGTGCCGTTCTACGAGGTGTACTGCCACCCGCTCGTGCGCGACTCGGACGGCCGCAAAATGTCCAAGAGCCTGGGCAACGTCATCAACCCGCTCGACGTCATCTCGGGCATCAGCCTCGAGGACCTGCACGCCACGCTGCGCAAGGGCAACCTCGACCCGCTCGAGGTCAACAAGGCCATCAAGTACCAAAAGGCGGCGTTCCCGCAGGGCATCCCCGAGTGCGGCGCCGACGGCCTGCGCATGTGCCTGGCCAACTACGTGACGGGCGCCGGCGACATCAACTTTGACATCAAGGTCATGCACGCCTACCGCCGCTTCTGCAACAAGATCTGGAACGCCAGCAAGTTTGTGCTCGGCAACCTGGCCGCGCACGCCACGGGCGCCGCCAGCTTCCAGCCGCGCGCCCGCCGCGCGCTCGGCGGCCACGAGTCGCTGGCCGAGCTCTGGATCCTGGCCAAGATGAATCGCGCCGCCCGCGAGATTGGCCACGGCATCGACGAGCGCGAGTTCAAGCCCGCGTCCAACGCGCTGTACAACTTTTGGTACGCCGAGCTGTGCGACGTGTTCATCGAGAACTCAAAGGCCATCATCGCCGACGGCACGCCCGCGCAGCGCGAGTCGGCGCTGCAGACGCTCTACAGCGCGCTCGAGGCGGCGCTGCTGCTGAGCCACCCGTTCCTGCCGTTCATCACCGAGGAGCTGTGGCAGCGGCTGCCGCGCCGCCCGCAGGACGCCACGCCGTCCATTGTCGTGGCCGCGTACCCCGAGTACGACGCGCAGTTTGACAACCCGGCCGCCGAGGCCGCCTACCAGCTCGTGCTCGACGCCTCGCGCGGCATCCGCTCGCTCCTCGTCGAGTACCCGCTGCCCAAGGACGCCCAGCCACACGTGTTTGTGCAGACGACCACCGACGCCGCGCACGCCACCGCCACCGCCGAGGTGCCCGCCATCCGCTCGCTGCTGGGCAAGGCCGGCGGCAGCGCCGCCATCACGGTGCTGGCGCCCGGCGCGCCGCGGCCCGTCGGCTGCGTGGCCGTGCAGGTCTCGGGCGCCGCGTCCGTGTACCTGCACGTCAAGGGCTACGTCGACCTCGACGCGGAGATCAAAAAGGCGCAGGCCAAGCTGGCCAAGGCGGCCGGCAACGCGGCCAAGACGCGCAAGCTGGTGGGCGACGCAACGTACAAGGAAAAGGTGGCGGCGGCGACGCAGGAGGCCGACCAGCAGAAGCTGGCCGAGCAGGAGAGCGAGGTGCAGCAGCTGGAGCAGACCGTGGCCCAGTTTGAGGCCCTCAAGCTGGAGTGAGGGGGAAGCGAGCACAAGGGAAGCCGAAAGAGGCGAGTCATAGGTATATCTACTTTGAAATGGAATGTTGATTTTTGGTCTGAAAACTAATTCGAATAATGCGTGCGTGCTGTAATGTATGCCATGTTACGATCCTATCCAAGCTGACCAGACAAGCGAAAGAAAAACAATAAACAAAAAAAAGCAGCCGTCCAGGCAAGGCAGCCGTTCAGGACAAAACAGCCGTCCAGAATAAAGCAGCCGCCGGATAAAAGCAAATCGAGCGCATAAAGGAGCATCAAGTGAGTGGGTATCATCGTCTGCTACGGCAGCGGCTTCTCGGTGGGCCCCTCGTCGGTGGCCGAGGCGACAAAGTCGGCAATGGCCTCAAAGTAGCCGTCCTCGAGCACGCTCGCGTTGTGGTCGCCGAGCGGCAGCGGCTTCCAGATCTTGTTGGGCGCGGCGGACAGGTCGTACAGCTGGCGCATGTGGCTCGGCGGCACGATCTCGTCCTTGAGGCCGCTCAGAAAGAGAATGGGCACCTTGGTGATGGTCGGGATGACGGCGTCGCTGGCCCACACCTGGTGGCACAGCAGCGTGAGGTAGCGCGCGGGCGGCAGGATCTGCGGGATCAGCTTGCGCATGCTCAGAAACGTGTTTTCCAGGATGAGGCCGACGACGTCGCCGTGCTGCTGGTTGTCGGCGACGAGGCGGATGGCGACGGCGCCGCCGAGGCTCTGGCCGTACACGATGAACTTGTGCGTGCTCGTCTCGGCGCGGTTGCGCAGGTAGTCGAGGGCCGTCTGCGCGTCGATGCGCAGCCCCGACTCGCCGGCCTCGCCCGTCGAGCTGCCGTAGCCGCGGTACTCGAGCATGAAGACGTTGCAGCCCACGAGATGGCGCAGCATGCGCGCAATGGGCAGGCGGTGGCCGATGTTGCCGGCGTTGCCGTGGAACATGATGACGGTGGTGCGCGCGTGGCGCTGGTTGCGCGGGTCGCCCGGCCCGCCCCGGGGGCCGCGGATGTAGAACGCCGCGAGCTTCTCGCCGTCCTCGGTGGGGATCACGAGCTCTTCAAAGTCTGTGAGGCCAAACTGCTTGGGGCTGGGGATGTCGCTGCGGGCGTTGGCCGGCACGTGGGACGGGTAGATGAGGGCTCTGCGGAGCGTTAGACATACGACAGACAGACAAACAAACAGACAGACGGAGAGACGCAGGCGCAGACGCACTTTTGCTTAAAGTAGAGGAGAGACGTGAGGACCGCGGCGACGCCCTTTCAGGTCAGCAGGAGCACGGCAAGGAGCAGCGGGCCAGGGCGCGGAGGACGGCCTACCGTCGAGGCGATCGCCGGCAGACGCATGTACGACGCGGCCGAGCCCAGCAGCGACGCGGCCTGCTCGAGAAACGTGGCCGTCACGGCGCCCGCGCCGCCTCCGGGGCCGGCGTTGGGCGCGCTCATCGTCGACGACGTGAGGACAGACGACGAGGAGGATGCGGCGGCGGCGGCGGCAGCAGCAGCAGACGAGGAGGCTGGGGTCGTCGGCGAGGCGACGGTGGGAGACTTTGGCTGGCCGGCGTTGTCAAGCAGTGCTCTGGACGCGGCGCGCAGGTTGAGGCTCCTGGTGGTGGCAAAGACGCAGAGCGTTAGCAACAAAGTCCGGATGACGGGTTGTTGACCGGCTGGCCTTAGTCAGGATGGCGGGAGGCAGGAGCAGAGGCGAGCTTGCGAGGAAGGCGCAACGCGGCCTAGCTCCAGCGCCTTTTTGCTGTACCTTTTTCGTCGCATCCAACCGAGACCGGCCCCGTCGGCCGGTGCATGAACGTGGAGAGACGCTGTTCTGGTTTCTCTCGTGCTCTTTCCTGCTCGTTTCTCCGTTTCCCTGTCGTGCGTTGCCTCGTCTTGGGACGTCGCTTCGTCGGGCGCGCGCTGCTGCTGGCCCAGTTCCCGAGCGCCTGGGGCGATTTCGGCGTCGTCTGCTGGCGGCGGCGCACAAGTGCCGCGAAAATGCTCGTTCGATCAGGTAGCCCCCTCCGCGTCGGCGTGTTGTCGAGGTGCAAACGAGGCCGATCGAAGCAGACGTGCCGGGCAAACGCAGAGGCCAATGCAGATGCAGATGCAAAGAGGGCAGGAGCCAGAGGCGGCCGTTCGTTTCCGGGTTTGCGCAGGTCGTTCTTTCCTCTGTTCACCGCCAGGAGATCCCACGGTGGAGTTGCGCTCCTGCGTCTGCGCTTTCCAATCTGGCAGGCACAAAGCAGCCCCTGGCTCTTGCAGTGCATTGCTACGGGGCCGCTGGCTCTACGACTACGACTACGAGCACAGCGCCTTCCCCTGAACTGTTGACCAGCGGCGCTCTCTCGCCATTGCCGTAGAAAAAGGACGTCCGTAATACAGAGCACAGGCTGCATAAGGAAGCGAGCGAAAGTTGCTGGGAACAAGGCGTTAAGAGACAAGGAACAAGATTGATTGCATACGACGCATCTATCTGCATCTGAGTGTTGCCCCTCTGTTTGGTTCTTCTCAGGTGAGGCCTGCTCCACGCTCCTTCCTCACGAGCTTTGCGCCTTCCTTTGCATGATGAATACGGACCGAGCCGGCGGGCCCTTCCTCGAAGCGTAGCGGTCACTTTCTCGAGAAGATACCATTTACATTTATACGAGTAGTTAGACTCTCGGTTTGAAAAAAACATCTCGAGATGCAACAACACCGGCCACAATCGCCTGGCACATCTTCTCCAGAGCTCCGTATCTTATGCAAGGTACCAATTCTAAAAGACGGAGCCCAAGAAAAACAGAAACGGTCTTGGTCGATGGAGTCCACATGATACGACACATGCTTTGTGCGTCGTACGGAGTACTCGTAGGTCGCTTGACAGGGGTCCGGATTAGCGCCTTCACGTCGCGTCGGAGCGCCTCTTCGCTCCCTCGCAGCGCCAAAAGTTAAATTAGATTGCCCGTCATGCGCTGCACATCGTGACAGAAAAGGGGACCAAACGTCGAGAACGTGCGATGGTGGCCCCGCGTCGAGACTATTTTTGCAAACAACGCGACGAGCTGTGTGTGTGGCTCTCACCAGCTGACGACATCCGAGAGAGTGCGTAGGGGTGCTCCTTTTCCCGTGAGCAGCATGACAAATACGACGACGTCACCCAGCCCGCGAGCATGAGACCAGAGGGGTGGGATGTTGGAGACCGGAGCGATCTCGTGATGCTGCGAGAACACAAGAAACGAGTACAAAGTCAGACATTGGCAAATACTTGTATCGTGTATTCGCGCTCGTCTCACAGGGCACTCATGGGTCATGCGCTCAGTTGTGTTGCTCTTCTGTGCAACACCCGTCTTGCGCACACCACCTTTTGGGTCTCGGCATCTTTCAGCCCGCGCGTTCATCGCTTTGTCGATTTTTGGGGCCGGCTGCATGCTGCATTTCCAGGGGACGGGTGCTATTTTATTCTCCTTAGTCCCCAGGATCTTCACAAAGAAGAAGAAAAGAAAAGGAAAAGACGGCCAAAGTGCATGCATGATACCCATCGGCGCATGCATAAACGGGAGACGGGCAGATATCAGAATAAACCTGGCCGGGGAGAACTGAAAAGGCCAGAAAGAAGGAGGGGAGAAAGGATGCACATGAAACACTTTACACTCGTATCGCAATAGGACGACATGAGCGCTTGAGAGGGGGGGTAGGGGAGGGGAGGGGCGTGTGTGTAGCGGACGCGAAACATGAAAGACGCGAAACAAAAGAGCAAAGAAAGGCAAGCTCTTCCAACAGGTTCCCTCGCTTCTCGAGTTTGGACTGCGGTATTTTCAAGCGTTTGTTATAGACATGGCTAAAGAGCATGGAATGCAAACGCTGCGTACGAGTATGCTCGTAAGGATCCTGCATGGCATGGTGCATGGCATGGACATGACTCAATATACCTTCAAATATCTACAAATATCCGCGTCAAACGTGACAAGCTGTTTGTTCTTCTGCAAACCTGGGCTCCGAGACACGGAGCACAGACCACAAGATGGGGTGTAGGGAAACAGCCGAATGCTGCCAGAAGAGTCCTCACGAGGAGCCTCGCGCCTGCATAAATACGAGTATGTACAAATATCACCTGTACAAAGTACACTCCAAAACAAAGGTCTGCCCGGACAAGTTCAATTACGCGATTCTACATTCTTCCTGGCGCCTCTTCGTGCCGCAGCCCTTTTAACATCGCGCTCTTCTCCTTTCGTCGCGCGTACCGTCCTTTATTAATACACCCTCCTTGCGCTTTTAGTCGCCCTCCAACCAGATGCTTCAGACGCCAAAACGCGCCAAACAGCCGCCAGAAGGGCCATAGGCCGAGACCGACCGAGAACACGGCCAAGCGTGCATCTTCGACCAACCACACTCTTGTGTACTCGTGCTCGTGGACATTTTTTCTTCTTCTGCACTTTACGGGTTATGCACTGTTGCGACTGATTTTCCTTTTATGCCGCGGCTTGCGACGGAAGCAGGTTCTTGGCTCTTTGTCATCCTTGTCTGCTGGCTGGGCTTTTCATACTGCATAAGCGAGCTGCCGTCTCTCGTCTTCGCTAGGACAGGGCCTTCCCGGCCTCTCGTAACTCTCCTCCAGGCCGTGGCCTGCCAACGCGTCATCTTGTCACCAGCAGTCCGTTTCTGCGGCCTGGCCGCCTGTTCTGCAGTCGTGCCGCAGCTGTGGCAACCGCAGAGCACGGCAGACGCAGTCGCCACCAGTGCTCTGCCGTGCGACACCGTCGTACAATGTTTACGAGTACGAGTATGGCAGTTGTCAACAATAGTTAGGTAGTCACGTGACTCTATCGCCAACACTACGAGTACGAGTTTTCGTAGATGCACCACAAGACTGTCGTTGTTTGTATTCAAATTATTGTTCCCGTTCGTCCTCTCGATAGTTTAGATCTTCATTTTAGCCCGCCGGGCCCGCCCTGGCCGAGGCCGTGCCGTCAAACGCCGTTGCCCAGTGGACCCGTTGTTCAGGGAAAAGTGGGCCCCGTCTCGGTTTTCAGAATATTTTGCCAAAAGACGGAGAAAAAAAAAACTTTATCGTCAAGCTCATCTCTCGACGTCAACAACACCAGCAACACGCAGACCACCGCTCCTGTGACGCATCTCACGGACTGCTGAGAACACCACAGACTTGGCCCTTTTGTCGTCGCCGCCGTCGTCGCCGTACCGCACTCTGCTCCTGACAGCTCTTTCAGCCCATTCAGCCCTTCAGCTTCATCCCATCTCACTCGTCTCAACAGCCTCATCTCAAAGCGAGACAGCTGACGCTCCGCCCTCTGCCGCTCTTTGCCGGCTCTGGCCAGGCTACTCAAAAGGAAAAAATCTCAAAAGGCCTTGCAAGGCGCCTCTCACAAACAGCCCTGCGTCATCGTCTTCCGTGTCGTCTTGGGCTCCTTTCAGACCTCACCGTCATTTCCCGTCGTTTTCTCCAGGACCATCCCTTCTTTGGACGGGCAATTCGCTGTGCGCAGCCACTTATCCCATCCCTTTGCCCTCTGGAAAAGACGGAGAAAGGCAGGAAAATCCTGCACAACACATGGGCCACCTGCACGCCAACAGCGCCTGAACTCCACCCCTCTGCAGAGCAAACGAGGGAAACAAGCAATATCTGACGACATATTGCATTCTGCATATTTTCCCTGCTTCCGAGAGGCGAGCACTGCGTTGGATCGCCCGCCCGCGAAAACGCCCCAGAGCGCTCATTGGGCATCAACAGCCAATTGGCAGTGTGCTTCTCGACAAGACACACCGCACGGCCCCGGCGCTGCCAGCACAAGACCAGCAGAACCAACAAAACCAGCAGAAATACGAGTAGCAGAATTAGCAGGTCCAGCCCGTCGCCGCCGCCGAAAACCGCCGCCGCCGTCAACAGACGTTGACAATCCGAGCATCGCTGGCCTGGCCAATCACCGCAACCGCCACCATGGTTTCCTTCCAGTGTGAGGTACGATGCGCTCTTTCCGTCTTTGTCCTCACTGCCCCGATGTTCTTTCCCAATCTACATACTACTCGTATGTATACATACGCAGTATTCCGCCCTCCCCATTCCTTCTGGCGATGCCCAATCCGAGACGCCCAAACACAAGCAACCCCTGTCTTCCCCCAAATGCCTTCTCCCGCTACCGACACCCCCTGTTGCATAGCCCCTCAAAGCTTTCCATACCATACCGTGCGTGTGCCGGTATGCTCATCATTTCAACCTGACGTGACGTCCCTGTGGTCCTCGCACACCCCCTCCTTCCGTCCTCGGTGGGCTCCTTCCTGAGGCGCAAGTTCTGCGCTCGAGGAAAGCGCACCACGCCCAGTCTCTCCTTCCCTCCCCACCAGACCTGCACCGCGATCGACGCCTCCAAACGCACTCCCAGACGCCCACCCCTTCCTTCTGTTGCTCGTCTCGTCCTGCGTTCCCACTAATATCGCCGTTGCCCTTTGTTCTTTCCCTCTCTCGCCTCGTTTCATTTCCTCGGCCGTCTTCCCACTCTCTCCTTCCAGGCTGTTCTCTGCTTTTCTCTCTTCTCTTCAAACAACGCAATACCCTCTTTTGCTTCATCCTCCCTGTCAAACAGCCTACCAAGCCAAACAACAAACACACCCTCGTCGGCCTGGTTCGCGCGCACACAGTCTCCATATCATTCTCGCTCTCTATCGTTGTCTCGTCCAGTCCCTCCTTTTACTTTTTGCTCTTCCACTTCCAATTGCCCACTTTCTCTCCACGACACCGTTCACGGCTTCACACGATTCGTTTTTTGTGTTGTTCACATTGCAGCCCAACCGTCAACACACAAAACACACATACAACATCAGCACACCCACAGACCGCCTCAACTAACACGCGCAGAACTGTGGCGACGTCTTGACGAAGAAGAAGCTCGACCCCCACAGAAACCGCTGTCGAGGTGCCACTTTCTCCTGCATTGACTGCATGGTCCATTTCTACGGCACAGAGTATCGAAACCATACCGTACGTTTCCTCGCGAGGCTTTTGTGCCTTGCCGCCTGCTGCTTGCCGGCCCATAGACTGCAGCGCTGACCCGGCCGTTGCAGAGTTGCATGACCGAAGACCAAAAGTACCAGGGCGCTCTCTACAGGGACAACACCAACAAGAACAAGAAGGCACGCTTCGACCCGCCGAACAGCGCCGAAGAAGAGAGCAACCACCTCTTCCACACCCCCGCGCCTATCACGGACACCGCCAACACCGCCAGCAACAACAGGAACAAGCAGCCTGTGGCGACGCCCGGCGCAAAGAAACCAAACATGGCGGCCGTAGCCCAGTACCAAACCCACCACATGCCCCACGCGGCCTATGTGGAGGACGTGCCCGAGGAGCTCGAGGCCTACCTCGTCGCCGACGACGACGACAACCGCTCCGACGACAACGCCCCGCCCCACGCACCCACCCCACCACCCGTCTCGGAGGACGCCGTCAACGTCTTTGACTTTCTCGTCGCAGGCGCCACACCCAACGCCTCGACGCTCGGGCTGCCACAGGGCGCTGTGAAGCTCGGCGGCGAGTACGACGACTTTTCCATGGACGGCCATGCCAAGTACCAGGAGCACCTGGCCCAATACGGTACAGGCCCCGTGCCCACGCCCAAGCCCGGCCACCTGTCGACCTCGACGGCGCTGGCGCCTTTCCAAACACCCGCGCCGGGCGAACGCGCTGCTGAGCGCAAGAAGAAGGAGGACAAGGACGCCACAAAAAAGGACAAGAAGCGGAAGCGGCTGTATCTGGACATCAACGACCAGGCCATGACCGATGCGCCGCCTCCGCACCTTGCGCACTCTGGCCTGACGGGCGGGCTTCACCGCCTCACCACCAAGCACGCAGACTTCCCGCCCTCGCCCGAGTCGGCCGAGACCCCGGGCAGCCCCCTCACAAAGTCCAAGCACGCAAAGCACTCAAAGCACTCCCGCACCGACGCCGTTGCGGGCGGCCTCTTCTCTCGGCTGACCGCCAAGCCCAAGTCCAAGAAGCGCAAGCACCGGTCAGCCTCGCCCTCGGGCAAGAAGCACAGCAGCCACAAACACCACCGCGATTCAGACAAGACTGCCAAGGGCGGCAAGAGTGAAAAGAGCGAAAAGCCCCCACAAAAGCTGCTCGAATACCCCGGCGCCGAGAAGAAGGAGGGCGAGGACGCGGCCGCAGCCGGCCAGCTGGTCGTCTACAAGCCGCGTGCCGACCTCTTTTTGTCTTTTGTCAACAAGGGCCCCGACAGCGAGCGCGGCTGCAGCATGAACAAGGCGCTCAAGCGGTTCCACCGTGAACGCGAACGGGCCGCGGCCGGCACCGCTCTGGCCAAGCCGCTCGAAGAAAAGGAGCTCTTCCGGTCGTTGCGTCTGCGCAAAAACGACCGCGGCGAGATTGTTCTTTTCTGCATCGACGAAGACTAGACCAGAATCGGCCAGACCATTTTTTTGCATATGTGGAGTGAGGTGTGAGGAGTTTTGGGGTTGTTGTGCCGTGGGGTCTGCATTTTTCTTGTTTTTGTTGTTTTTGTTTTGTTTTTGGATTTTGGCGTTTTTGGGCCCGGCTTGGGATCACCATACACGATTTTGATACCTGTCTTGCATACTGCAGACACCCTCATTCGACATTCGACCACCCAACAAGATATTGGGAAGAGTCGGCGCCTTTATCATTTTCTCGCATTTGGATAATGCAGGCCACCTGCCCACGAGGCGTTCTCACTCGATCTCGGCGCCGCGCGGATGTAGCGACATGGAGCACGAGCGCGCATCATGCATCATGCATCTCACGATCAACGGCCCTCTGTGCCTCGTGGGATCGACAACAGAAGACGCAGACAGCAAGGACAGACAGCGGCACTCGCTATTTCAGTTCTTTTTTCCAAGGACAAGACGAACACCTGATTACTGTCTCTTTTCTACTTCATTTCTATTGTCAACAAAAACAAAGGCTACCCAAAGGCGCTTTGCCGAAATGGCGGCGTTTTCGTTCCAACCTCTCTAGCTCTTCAGCTCTCTTCACAACATCCTTTTCCGGGTGTGTAAGAGTTCTGTGTTGCGTCTGGGCTGGGCTCTTTGTAACTCTAACTGTTTGGATATTGTGTTTTACCCTTTGCTGGGATCTGTTGGGAGAAGATTGGGAAAAGACGTGAACCGGGAGGACACTCTTTTGTGTAAATTACCTTGTTTCTGTTTTTGGATCTTCTTTACACAGGGCCGGGGCTTCACGTGGGATCCCCGGCTCCTCTCTACCCCTGGGCCTACTAATGATGGACGCTCCTCGCGGAATGTCTGGGCTCCTCTTAGAGCTTTTGCCCTTTTGGATGATTTTGTTGACAAGCCGGAGCATTGTGGTCCGCCGTTTTCATCTTCTTTGGCAGTCTCTTTTCTTGTCATGGCAACGGACTGACTGTGTAATCTTGTCTGTTTTTACCGTCTGTTTTTACTGTCTGTTCTCACCATCTGCTGCATCTACCACAAATATTTTGTTTGCTGTGGTTTGTTTTGGCTATTTCAATTTCAAGTAAGCGTTTTTCTACTACAGTCACATTATGAAATGCACCTATCAAGCCAAGTCACTCGTCTATGACTGCCTTTTATATGTACATTTTATTCGCTCACGCTCAAGACTCGATACTTACACGCGGCAGGGTCCTGCCGCAGCTCCAGGGCCCTTCCCGCCCGTCTCACCTACAACGCCTTCAAGGGTAAAATGTGCTGTGGCTGGGCAGCCCGTCGACACAGCGGACACTCAGGCTTCTCCCGCACCCAGTCGCCGATGCACCGCCAGCAAAACACGTGGCCGCATGGCGTCGCCGCTGGGTCCTTGAGCACTTCGAGGCACAGCGTGCACTGCCGCTGCACACGGCTGGCCAGCCACCGCATCGTCTGTTTCGGCTCGAGGCTGAACCGGTAGCCGGGGCCGCCGGTGTCAGGGTCCCGCGGCGTGTCGGGGGTGTGCGTCATGGCGGCAAGGGCCATGGAGGACGGCGAAGGCGCGTCTTCGCCGCCCAGGAGTAGTTCGTTGTTGGCCGTGTATGTGTGGTCGTGGTCCAGGCTCACCTGCACAGGGCCGGAGAAGCGGGGGGACGACGACGACGACGCTGACGAGGAGGACGAGGACAAGGAGGACGCCAGCGTATCCCGCACGTGGACGTAGCCCTGGACGGCCATCTGCAGGACCAGCAAGGCGCCCAGCACCTCGTACCCGACCACGTCGTCGGACGCGCCGCCTCCGCCGGCGGCCGCCTGGCCGGAGCCTGCTCGCCGGCGCGTAAAGACGTAGCGCAGGCCCAGCAGGCGCGCGGCCAGCGTGTAGTAGGCGCCGTAAAAGTAAAAGAGCGCGAGCGTGACGGCGCGCACATGGGTGCCCGACGTCACGGCGTCGAGGTGCGTCAAGAGGTAGCGGTAGACGGGCAGCAGCGCGCGGACGCGCAGCGGCACGCGCGCTGGCTTGCCGCGCTTCGGCTTCGCCGCGTTGCGCGCCGCCAGCAGCGCGGCCGCGGCCTCGAGCTCGGCGACGCGGGCCTCGAGCCTGCGCCGCAGCGCGCGCCGCACGCCCGGCAGCGAGCGGCCCGCGAGGTACGGCGCGAGCACCGACGTCAGCACGTAGACGGACCGCTTGAGCGGCGTCGGGATCACCAGCGCCGCCGCGCTGTCGTCGGGCGCGCCGCCGCCGGGCGCCGTCACGGCCATGAGGTCGCAGTACTCCTCGCCCAGCGTGCGGTGGCCCAGCCACGCCGTCAGGCCATAGTAGGCCAGCTGGGCGGCCGTGCGCGTCTCGGTGGCCCAGGCGTGCGCGACGCGGCCGCCGCCAAACCGCAGCACCAGGTCGGCCAGGTCGTTGGCGAGCGTGCCGGCAAAGTAGGCGTCTTTCTGGTGGGCGCGGATGATGTCCGGGGCGGCGGCATAGGGATACGGCGAGGTCAGGGGAAGGAGGGCCGGCAGGGGCGAGGCCGGCGAGGCGTGCGCAGGCACGGCCGTTGCTGAAGAAGAGGAAGAAGGAGAGGAAGAAGAAGAAAAGCCGCTGTCGTCGTTGCCCTCGGCGGACACCGGCGCCGGCGAGGAGGAGGGCAGCGACGACACGGTTGCCAGTGCGCGGACGGCCGGCAAGCCGGCGCCGGAAGCAGACATGGTCGGGGCAGTGGCGGGTGCTCTGTTCGGTCTTTGGCCGCGGTTGTCGCAGGGTGCTGTCGGGATTCGGACGGGAGGGTCACGCGGCCGTGGTCGTGATGTTGAAGAGGAAGCAGTTTATTTTTGGCAGTTCACGTTTGGCAGGCACTGTTGCTTTGTTGCGCTTCGCCAGCGAATTGCCTCGGCACTAGCAGCTTGTGAAGGAGCGTGTCTGGGGCAGGTGCGACCGAGTGAAAGGTACAAAGTACTTTGTTATTTGGAGACACGCTAGCCCTGCCACGCGCTAACACGCAGTGCGCGGAATGCCCCGTAATACGTAATGCGCTCCAAGGACGGTGGACTCTTGGGCAAGTTCTGACGTCGTGTTCTTTTGGTAGCCTCCTTTTTCGACGACGCTCAAAATCTCCCTTTTTTCGGCCTCCATCGTCCTCGACAACAACACCTACGACGACAGTCGTTCCCACGGAACAACCCTTCCCCCCCCCTCCCCTTTCCTCCGTCGCCCATGGGGCTTCTGCCGCGACGGCCCGGACTGCAAACTGCCCGCTGAGGCATCTCCAACGTCCTCGACGCCAACCGCCACGACCCGTCTCTCTGTCGACCCTTTCCCTCTCCACGCAATGGACGGCGACGCGGCCGTCGAGCCCTCGCTCGACGCCTTCAGTCTGACGCTCCCGCTGCCGTACCGCGTCGCGCTCATCACCGTCCTCGCGACCTGGGGCTGGGGCGCGAACCTCCACTACCTCTACCTCCAGAAGATCGATGTGCCCTCGCTCATCCGCTATCCGGGCCGCCCCTCGGCCGCGCACCAGCCGCACCACCACTCAGCGTACCGGCTAGCCGGCGTCACGTCGTCGGTGCTCGGCGCGTCTCTGCTGCTGTTTTGGGCCCTCACGCGCCACGACGTCAACCGCGTGCTCGCCCTCGACTGGCTGCCCATGACGACGCTCTCGGTGCTGGGGCTGCTGCTCATCCTGCCCTTTCCCCTCAACGTGATCAAGCGGCACAGCCGGCGACGGCTGTCGGGGCCGGCGGTTGGGGGCAGCGCTGGCAGGAGCAGCCCCCCTCTGTGGGCGCTGCCCCAGGACGGCCGGCGGCGGTTTGCGGCGACGCTGCGGCGGGTGGCCGTGGGCGGCCTCGCCGAGGCGCAGCACGGCAAGTTTGGCGACATTCTGCTGGCGGACGTGCTGACGAGCTACTCCAAGGTGCTGGGCGACCTCTATGTGTGCATCTGCATGTTTTTTTTCACGAGCAGCCGCGCGGGGGCGCCGGCCGAGCCCTCGGCGACGGACCAACCCGACCGCAACTGCGGCGGCGGCGTGGTGGTGCCGCTGATCATGGCCCTGCCGTTCCTGGCGCGGTTCCGGCAGTGCCTGATTGAGTACTTGCGCGTGCGCCGGTCGCGCGACCCGGCGGCCGGCTGGGGCGGCCAGCACCTGGCCAATGCCGGCAAGTACGCGACGTCGTTCCCCGTGATCCTGCTGTCGGCGCTGCAGCGGCAGGCCAAGGCGGCCGAGGACGCGGGCACGACCACGACGCGGGCGTCGACGGCCTACTACCGTCTCTGGCTGCTGGCCGTGGCCGTCAACTCGCTCTACAGCTTTTACTGGGACGTCGCCAAGGACTGGGACCTGACGCTCTTTGACGGCGCGCGCGCGCGCAACGCGCCCGACCACCCGTGGGCCCTGCGCCGGCGCCTGCTGCTCGGCCGGGGCCAGCCGCTGGCGTACTATGCGGCCATCTGCCTGGACCTCGTCCTCCGCTGCACGTGGTCGCTCAAGCTGAGCCCGCACCTGGACCACGTCGTCGACTTTGAGTCGTCCCTCTTTCTGATGCAGCTGCTCGAGGTCCTGCGCCGCTGGGTCTGGATCTTTTTCCGCGTCGAGACCGAGTGGATCCGCTCGACCCATGCGGCCGCCGACTTGGGGGGGATGGGCCTGCTGGGCGGCGGCGCCGTGGGCAGCGCCAGCAGCAGCACGTCGGGCGACATTCTGCTCGGCGGCTTCACGTCCAAGTACGGCAGCGACGACGATGACGGCGGCGGCGGCGGTGACGGCGACGACGACGACATCTAGAAGGAGAAGCGGCGCGCCAGAGCTGCTGTTGCGGGCGGGCGGTGTCTGCTTTGCAGCGTCTGATTTTACCGAGCATCATCCCAGCGTGTTTTGGGCAAGACAAAAGATTGTCCGTGTCTTTTTTTTTCTTTCTTTTGTCCACAGATGGTGTCTGGCGTTTAAACTTGACGGCGTCCTGGCGGTGTTTATCCCGTTTGTTTACACGGGCATTATGTATATCAGGATCTCTAGACAGGCGACTTGTGCAGCTAAAACAGACAATCTACAGAGTATTGTGATTTGACGAGCTTGCTCGTATTGTGATCTAACACATACTTTTGCACAGCTGCTGAAGGTGATCGTTTGGCAACATACGGAGTACTTGAACTGCTGAGACGCCATGGCAGCGTTGTCGTCCCAAATTAGACAATTACACGACCCAATCAAGCTTCTTTCCCTCCCCTCCGAGAGTTCGTGTTCTGCGTCTTCCAGAAGCAGCGCTGAAACAGAGTCAGGCCGCACGTGTCCTCGCGAAATGAAGTCTGTGTGGTTGCATGTGTCATTTTGTCATTATGAGTCGTGTTATTATTCTCTGCACGCTGTTCATCTCGCCATGCAGGTTCATGCAGGTCTCTGATGAATGCTGCCCTGGATCTGTCTCCTTCGCTTCTCTTTGCCCGTCTCGGCTGTCGGTTTCGACGTCGATCCTCGTTCTGCGTCCGTTGAACCGACGGTCGAACAAGCCGTATCCGTCTGCCCTCTATATGTACGAGTACGAGTAAGCATTCTGTTTGGATAATGGTGGACTTATGGAACTTGAATTTTACATCTTTTAAACTCTCGGTTTACCTCGTTTTGTGTTGCTGTATACATATATGTACATACATAGTACGCTTTCCAAGGGACTCGTTCCAAACCCAAAATATCATCAGGAGACGAGACCAAAAAAATTCCAAAAATTAATAATTTTTTTAAAAGCGCCTGAAAAGTTCATGGTAAAAGGAAATGAGCGCTCGTCTTCCACCCTATCAAGTGGGGCCTCTCCAGCAAGGCGGACCAACCAGGCTTGCCGTTGAACACCCGGACCCATCGCGACATCGTCCTTCTCCTGAATTATTTTACAGGCCATCGTTTGAACCTGCAAACAGTATCCTTTTGCGGCCTGCTGCAAGGCTGTGTTGCGCTTTTTTCCCTTCTTTTTTTCTTCCTTTTTTCCTTTTTTTCTTACTCGCAACGACTCAACCGAGGTCACGGCGTACGAGTCCTTGTACGTGCACCGCATGCGTTCGCTTGCCGACTCGAGTCCAAACTCGTTTCTCCCGTCTTTTTTATTATTCGTTTCTCGTGTTTTCGGCCCCAGTCCATGCCACTTTCCTGCCAATGTCACCCTCCGGAGAGCTAACGACTGTTTCGACAGCGCTGCCCGGCGATCCAGTCTCCTTCGCACCGGCCGGCCACTCAGAACCCTTGTTATCGAGTAGTAATATCTCCAAACATGTCCCGGTACCTTGCAGACAGGGATGCTGCGTGCAGGGGTCTTTGTCTTGGGGCGGATCTATTTACTTGCTTTGTTTTGCTTGCCCCTTTTCCAAGGCGTCCTTTGCGCATCTGCTTTTCTTCGCCACATTTTCCTCCGTACGAGCACCTCGCAAACATGCAGTTCACTGCCGGCGCTTTTTTAGAATGCCTTTGCTTGTCTTTTAAACGGCGTCACTCTTCCTCGGGACTTTTTTGCTGGGGGCCGTCTCGTCAACGGCTCGTCCCATACCCTGGTCGCTCTTGCTGCAGATGCAAATCTGCCGCCCAAAAGTACGAGTAGCATTACGGAGGAGCACCGGTCGCCTTCTGGATGCGCCTTCCTTGGAACGGCCTCGTAGCTTGCAGCTCTCGTCGAGAGCACGGCCGCTCGCCCATCCTTTGACGTTGTGGACAGCGCCACATCGAGCACGGAAGAGACCGTGGACGCAACGTCCCGGATCCGCGATCTCCCCATTCTTGCTGATGGTTACTTTCCCATTCTTTGTCTGCTTATTTGCTTATGTGCCCATGTATTGCCTTTTCCTGAGCATCACACATGTCCTCTCGCCTGGGTCCTTCCTTCCTAGCGGCGTAAAATCTCGGGGCTTTCCCTTTTTACTCGGTTTTGCTCTTTGACAGCTATATTCCTTCCTTATATAGCCTGGGAAGCGAAGGGCAAGGAAGGAGCTATCGCTGGATGCCGTTGCTTCTTGCCCTTCTTCTCACGAACCTTCATTTCACGTCTTCCTTCGGCTTCTCTCCTTTCCCCCCTGTTTTCTTTGTTTTTCCGCCTTCATCACGCGCATCACGACACTCGCCTAATTCGCTTCTGTTTCTCACGACTGCACGCTCGCCTCTTTCCGTCCTGTTCCAGTTCAACCCTGTCCCTGTTTCGACCGCGGCTCTCACGCCTATCGACTCTGCTTGTCTCTTCTCTTTCTGTCTTTTCCTGTCCTTCCTTTCTTCCTGTCTTCCTGATACTCATTCACCGAACTCGCCCCCTCGCCCTCCTACACCGAGCCGCCTGCGATCGCCTCGCCATTGAAACGGGCCAGAAACAAGACCCGCCCGGAAACAAACCGTCAGGGAAAAGCCAGAGCCGAAACAGATCTGCGCGGGAACCCCCAGAAACCAGAAATGGCAGACAGGTGCGCGGCGTGAAGCGGAGACCGATCCCCGTTCACCTTTTTTCTGCAACAAGCCACGACAAAAGTCGCAACCCCGAATACAAAGACGACGCCGGACAGAGAGCTGCAGGTTCTCGCCTCCCTCCGTCGCCTGGCGCTTCCCTCCCCCCCAAAAGATGTCGTCGACTTGCCCGGCCCAGCACGCGTTCCCTTTCACTGTTGTTTCCCGGCTTCCGGTGTCGAGCCGGCGTCCCTGCTGCTCGCCGTCGTTGTTTCTGCTATCTCTGCCGCATCAGCCGGACCGTCCTCGACGAGCCGTCCTTGACCCGGCGCTGCCGCAACCACAACGGCCTCTGCGCAGCCGGCCACTGTCGAATCCAGGTTCCGGCCCAGACAATTCCGACCCAGACTCAGACCTTGTCGCAAACTCGAGCGCGCCCGCCGCATATCTGTCCTTGCCCCTGTGCGCCTCTCGGCCGTTGTCCGTCCGCCAAACCTCTGCTTAAACAAGAAAGAGAGCACGGTTTCACCGTGATTCACATCTCTGGCGGTGCACACAGAGACACGCATTATCGTAGTCCGTTTCGTGTGCCACCGACCGCCATCCACTGTCTCTCGTCGCCTGTCACCTGTCACCATGGCGGGCACCGATACCCCATGGGCTCGTCTGGACCAGACATTCGCCTTCCAGGGGTCGGACGACGACGACGAGGCCGGCAGGGAAAGCAGACAAGGGTCTGTCACGACAATTGTCATCGGCCACGAGCAGCAACCCGCACAGCATCGACCACAACCACAACCACAACCACAACAGCCGCGGCAGCAGCAACGGCAGCATCACCACCGCACGGCAACCACGTCCACCACGTCCACCGCGTCAACCATCACGCCGTCCAACGCCGGACGGACAGGCCACCAACGCCAAACATCACAGCTCTCTGCCCAGCCCGAACAACCACAACAGCCTCACCAACACCGGCCACGGCTGTCACTCGACGAGCAATACGCCTCAAGGCCTCTCCCACCCGTGCCACAGAAAGGGAAGCTCCAGAAATCAGCGAGCACTCGGTCAAGCACCCGGTCGAGCGCCCGGCCGGGCAAAAAGCCCAGACATCATTCACAGCCGTCCACGTCATCCATAGCGTCTTCCGTCTCGTCCTTCAACATTCCCGTAGGACAGCCAGGCGGCGCCGCCACCTCGTCACCACGCCTCGCCCGCGTGGGCTCTGTGTCTGCACCGACAACGCTTCTGCGGCCGGCGCAGAGCTCGGCAGGCTGGTTCTCCTCTGTCGCGCAGCACAGAAAGCAGCCGCCAAAAGAGCCGCCAAAAGAGCCTCTCATCGAGCCGCCGTCCCTCACGCCGCTCGAGCTTCCGCCCTTGACGTCGCCCCCGGCGCACATGCCTGTCGCCTCTGCAAGCATCCAAACCACCCGCCCGGTCACGCCTCTCGCACAGCCTCCCCTCATGGCGCCGCTTGCCCTGCCGCCCCTCCAGCCTCGATCGCGCGGAGGAGGAGGGCCAGCATATTACGCGTCGTCGCCTCATCTGCCGGTCGTGCCGCGGTCCGCACACGGCGACACCGTCTCTCTCTTTTCGGTTCGGAGCATCAACAGTGTTGCAACGAGCCTTGCTGCTCCCAGTCCGAACAGCAACAACAAAACTGCCGCCGCCGCCGCCGCCGCCGCCAGCCGCGATGACGCTTCCTCCATGTACAGCGAACGACGGGCCCCGACGGCGACGGCAAAGCAAAGCTCGTCGCTGCCCTCGCTTTCCTCCTTTTCGTCCACCTCCTCGCGTCTCAAGCCCGCGGCCGCCGCACCGGGCAAAGCCGTCCGCAAATTCATGCGCATGGCCGGAAAGGCAGCCAGCTCGGCCAAGGACGCCTTGAAAGGCCCTCTCCAGGCGCACAGCAACGCGAGCACGCCGTCCATCAGCGCCCGCTCTGCCACCCACGCGCCGTCCATCACGGTGACAACACCGATCCCGTCACCCGTGATCGAGCCCATGCCATCGCCACAGCCGTCTCTGTCACCGTCCGGCCGCACCGCGCTGCCTACCGCCCGGCCGACCATGGTTCCCCGGAGCCGGTCCGTCAGCAAAATCCGGCAACTAACGGGTCTGGATGTGGGCGACATCGGCGGTCAGGGCAGCCCCGGGAACACCAGCTCGAGCAGTCTTCGACGAAGCCAGTCGACAGACACGGCCAGACGAGGCCACCACCTGCCGACAATGTCCACGGCATCGTCCGCTCCTAGCAATCTCACATTGTCTTCTCTACCGCCAACCTCAACGGCAGCAACGGCAGCAACGACAGCAACGACAGCAACGACAGCAACAACGCCAAGCATCTGGAACACGAGCATGTTTAACAGCGACGACGACGACGAAGAAAACGACGAGGACAGCGACGACACGTCTGCCGCAAACATCCAATCCAGCAGCGATGAGGCCAGCAGCACAACCAAGAGTCCGTCTCTATCTGCGGCCGAGGCGGAGGCCGTTCGTGCTGCCGACACGCCGGACCCAGCCATGGCTTCACTTTTGCGATCCCTCTCGCAGACGTCGACCCAGCCGCCGCAAGTGTATCAGCCGCTGCCCCGGCCCGGCCAGCTGCCCAACCAACCCCCACCAGACCAGCACCGCTCTCTGCTGTCACCCAGCCGACTGCTCAAGATGAAACGGTACAGCGATCCAATGATGGCACCAATCATTGAGCACCCCGACGACACGAGTAGCCTGTCGGCCAGCAACAGCAGCCGTGCCAGCAGCAACTACAGCGACCACGGTCCCAGCAGTGCTGCTGAAAACGCCCCTGTTGACAGCGACGAGGATCCGTCTGCTTTTGTTCCCAGCCGGCCGGTGCCCGTTCCCGTCCGGTCGCCTTCGCCCCCGCCGGTGTCATCGCCCACCCAACCGTCGATGCTGGCACTCACGCTCTTTCCACCTGTTCCCTCCCTTTCCGCTTCCGCCTCCTCCATTGCCAAGCACATTCCTACCATTCGCCTCTTCCCCAGCTCGTCAGAGCAAGCCTCGGCCGCAAGCCCGACGTCTCTCGCATCGACAGCTGGCTCGCCAACAACCCACTCACCTTTCGTGCCGTCGTCGCGCAAGACGCCTCTGCCCGCATCCATCGAGATCAGCAACCCCTGGCCCATCAGCCCGCCACCTCGCCCGCCACCCCCACCACCCCTCCACCCAATCAATACGCCCGGGCCTGAAGCGGCCGAGAACACGACCGATGCGACCGAGAAGCGCCTTAGCGGCAGCGTCCCGAGCGCGGCTCTGTTCCGGACAGTGCAGTGGGGCCAGGTGGCCGATCCAGAGCGGTCCTCGTCCGTCACGCCTACGGGCAACCGACTCTCCCTTCACGCCCGCAGCAAGAGCAGCGGCTCGGCCAGCGAGAGCATCGCCACAAGCATCGCCACGAGCATTGCCACGAGCGTCACGCCCAGCGTCGCCAACAGCAGCACCAGCGGGTCCAGCGCGCTGAGCAGCACCGTGGCCAGCACGATTGGCAGCAGCAGTCGCAGTGCCGGCTTTGGCAGCTTCAGCTCGGCAAGCACCGCGTCCAACCGTCACTCCTACCTCGCTTCGCCGCCTTTGCCGCCGCCGCCGCCTAGCTACTCGCTGACGCCCCTGCCGGCCTCGGCGCCATCTATCACGCCCAAGCCCACGGCCAAGCCCACGGTCACGCACACGGTGACGTCCACGGCCACGGCCACGACCATCCCTACGGCCATCCCCATGGCCATATCTCCGTCCACACAAAGCGCCTTTGACGAAGACGACGAAGAAGTGACTGCACGCATGATGGCGGCGCGTATGATGAAAAAAGCCGCATCCCGCGACAGTGTCCGCTGGCGGCCAACCGCTCTGGGCAAATCTTTGTTCCGCCGTGAGGCATCGCCAGGGCCGGCTGGCGAACCGAGGACGGCCAGCTCCGGCATCCGCACGAGCATGTCGACACGAAGCAGTCTGTCGGCCACGACACTGCTTGCTGCCCAGCGCGTTGCCCAGGCCACGCGCAAGACGGTCGAGGCCGTGAGCGAGGGCGGCACAGGCAGCAGCAGCGCGGCAGCAAAGCAGCACGAGCTGGAGATGGAAAAGTGGCGCGAGGACCTGCGCAGCCGCATCCGCGTGATTCCCGAGGGCGGCGAGACACCAGGCGAGGCGGCCGCCCCGACATCGCCGCCGCTGGCGCCGCCGCCGCCGGCGCCGCCGTCCATGCAGCCGCCAAAAACAATCAAACCACCCACGATCCGCGAAATCAGCATCCCGCCCAACCAAGATTCTGGCGGGATGATCTGAGGTGCAAAATGGTGCAGCAGCGCTCGTTTGCCTTTCCCTTCTTTTCTTTTCTCTTTTCACGTTCTCACGCACGTCTCTTGTCAAAATTTTTTGGCCTCACGGCACGCTTTCCTCGCCTGTTTAAAGCCTTTGTCTTTTGGCTTGTCTTTTCTCTTCTTTTCTCCCTCTCTTCTTATTTCTTTCCCTCTCTTCATTTTCTCTTTTTTTCTCCTCTTCTTTTTTCACCGTTGATTTTCTGGCACTTTAGATTCTTTCTCGCATATTCCCCTCACGCATGGCAACAGCGGACTTTTTCTTTTCTTTTGGGCCCCCGCCCCTTTCCACTTTGACATGCGGCGTCTCTTGCATTAACACGTCACCTATGGCAATAATACGTTGTCTTTTTTGGTGTATCTGGTTGGGTGCCGTACCTCGGACGGCTGGTGAGAGAAGGAAATTAAAAAAAGGACAAACTTGGAAATAATACAGGTAATCATGGAACGCAAACCATGTCAGCTTGAAAGACAAGATACAAGATGGTTACGACGATCAGTTGCTTGTGTATACTGGAGCAGCGGACGATCTACATACGCGTTGTAGGAGGAATAATAAAAACGGGTTTGGTATAAAGGCCGTAAACAAAGTTGGTGAGAATTCGATTTTGAGAAAAAGATGGATGAATGAACTTGGTGTCTTGGAATATCCTTTTTTTAGATATTTCCAGGAAAAGAACTGCTTTCTTAAAAAAAGACTAAATGACATTCTTGAAGAAAGTTTGGCTGATGTGAGTTTCTTGAAGGATTTTTATTGTAACCCGAAGAGGGACCCATAATTTGGCTCCCCACAAAAAACAGGTGGAGCAAATGCGGGCGTGCTTTAGTCCAACGGCCCCAGCTTCAACATACGACAGCAACTTTGCGACGACGACCCCCGCGAACGCACGCCAGCAGGCCAAGACACGCCAATTGGCTTTCCCCCCGAACCCATCGGCCAGCTGGCCTGACATCTTTTCCTTCCACGAAAACGCCCTCCGCCATGGTCAAGCTGTCCGGGCAGTGAAGGGACCACATCGAAAACAAGACACCCCCCCCTCCCCCCCCCCCCCGCGTCTCCCCCCCTCCCTTCTCCTCCTCGGCACGCGACAATGGGCCCGCGACGTGGCGCCTATGCGGCCGCGCGCACGGCGCTTGCAGGGCAGCAGCTTCTGCTGCAGAGCGGCCGGATATACGGGGCACGGGCCTTTTCGTCGTCGGCCATGCGTGCGGCGCGGTCGCAGGCACCGCCGGGCCGGGTGGCGGTCGTGGGCGGCGGCCTGACGGGGCTGGCGACGGCGTACTACCTGTCAAAGCTGCTGCCGGCGACGAGCAAGATTGTGCTGTACGAGGGCACGCGGCGCACGGGCGGGTGGATCGACAGCAAGACGGCAAGCCCAGATGGCGCAGCGGCCGAGCTGCTGGAGGCGGGCGCGCGCATGGTGGTGCCGCAAAAGACGGTACCGCGCTACGACGACGTGCTGCTGTACGAGCTGATTGACGAGCTGGGCCTCGCGGACGAGCTGCGGATCGGCACGCGGCGGCTGGCGCAGTACATCTACTACCCGGACCACCTGGTCGAGGTCGGCAACATGAGCCAGCTGCCGCCGATCCGCGGGCGGGCGGACCTGCTGAGCCCGGAGTTTCTGGGCCAGGCGGTGCGGTGGGTGTGGGGCATGGGCGAGGCGCTGGTGCGCGAGCCCGTGTACCAGGGCGTGGGCAAGGCCCTGCTCAACTACGTGCGGCCCAGCGAGGCCAAGGCGCTCGAGGCGGAGCGGCGGCTGCGGATCATGGCCAGCCGCAGCGGCGCCGGATACGGGCCGCCGGCCGAGTTTGACGAGTCCGTGGGCAGCTTCCTCACGCGGCGGGCGGGCGGCGAGCGCGCGCCGGCAGACAACCTGGCGTCGGCGCTGATGCACGGCATCTACGGCGGCGACGTGTGGCGGCTGAGCGTCGCCAGCAGCGTTTTCCGCCCGGCGTGGCTCAAGGAGCACGCGAAGCCGCTGTTTGACCTGCACCGGAAGCAGTACCAGATCGCCGTGCTGCGGCACGAGCGGGCCGTGGCCGCCGGCCTGGACCGGGTGCCCGACAGCCCCGACTTTCCCGGGCAGAACGAGGGCGGCGGCGGCGGCATCGCCGGCTACCAGCCGCTCTCGGCCGACGACCTCAAGGCAGCCAGGTACCTCGAGACGGCCAAGCACGCGGTCCCCATGATGAAGAGCGACCTGGCGCTGATGCTGGACCTGATCGAGCGCGGCCGGCTGCACATGACCGAGGAGGCGTCCGGGCAGCGGGGCCGGGAGCCGCTGGGCTTCATGACGGCGGCCAGCCGGTTCTGGACGCAGCTGGGCTTTGCCAAGGGCTTTGGCACGCTGACGGAGGCGCTCGCGGCGCGGCTGCGGCAGCGGCCCAACGTGCAGATCCGCGCCGGCGAGCCGGTCACGCAGCTCGGCTTCCGGGAGGGCTTCCCGCGCGTGGTGACGGCCAAGACGGGCGGCGACGGCGAGTGGTACGACCGCGTGGTGTCGACGGTGGCGAGCCCGACGCTGTTCCGGCTGGCGGGCGGCGCGGGCGACGGCGCGCGGCTGGGCCTGCTGCCGTCGCTCAAGGACGAGCACGCGGTCACGATCATGGTGGTCAACCTGTACTATGCCGAGCCGGGGCTGCACCGGCCGTACCGGGGCTTTGGCTACCTGATCCCGCAGACGGTGCCGCTGGAGCAGAACCCCGAGGGCGCGCTGGGCGTCATCTTCGACTCGGACCGCGAGGCGGACCTGACGCGCTTCGCGTGGGCGCAGGGCGACGTCGTGCAGAGCGGCGCCGTGGCGGCGACCGAGGACGAGGCGGCGGCCCGCGCGCAGCGGGGCACCAAGTTCACCGTCATGCTCGGGGGCCACTACTGGGACGGCTACGCGTACCCCGACGACTTCCCGTCGCCCGAGCAGGCCGTGCGCATGGCCGAGGCCGTGGTGCAGCGCCACCTGCGCGACACGGCCGGCTTCGGCGGCCCCGGCGCGCCGCCGCGGCCGGTGGCCACGCGCACCAAGCTGTGCCGCGAGTGCATCCCGCAGCACTACGTGGGCCACGCGACGCGCATGGCGGCCGCGCACGGGGACCTGCTGCGGGCGTACGGCGGCAAGCTGACCGTCGCCGGCGGCTCGTTCTCGCCCGTCGGGCCGGGCGTGCTGCCGTCGATCCGCTCGGCCTACGACGTGGCCCTGCGCGCGGCCGGCCGCGGCTACCGCCGGAACCGCGTGCAGGACAGCAGCAACGAGACGGACATGGACTTTATCGGCGACACGGGCCTGGCGCGCTACGCCGATCCGCGGACCGACCCGGTCGTCCCCGTCCCGCGCAACGACATTGTCTTTCGGTACGGCAACCAGTCGCGGGCCTTTGCCCGCGAGCAGGCGTGAGCGGACGCAAGTCCGCGCAGCAACGGGGCTGTGCGATGTGTACGACGTATATGGAAAATTAAAAGGAACCACCCAGCGACATTGTAATACGATACAGCGCTGACGGAGGGCCCTCTTTGCACTCGCTAGCGCAGTCAGCCCAGGAACGTCGCCCAGGAACACTCTCCCAGCGCTAAAAATAAACTGCTGTGCACGACTCCACCAGACAAGCAATCGTCGCGCCGCTAAACTGTCCGCTAAATGTCCGCTAAAGGCAAAGGCAGGCAAAGGCCCGGCCACGAGACGAAGGGCAGCTGTCTTTGCTTGTTCACGATGCCAGCCTCGCGCTGTTGGCCACGTTAGCATCGCCGGGCGAAAGCAATGGATGTCATTGGATGTCATTGGCAAAGGCTTTGTCGTGTGCGATCTTCTGTAAGTATATGTACTCGTATACTGGCGCAAGACGTGATTGGTGGCGTTGGCTGCGGCCGGGCCAAAAGCCACTCGCTCTTTCCCTTGCCCTGCAGGTCTGGCTCCTTCCGTTTGCATATGGTCTCCACTGAACAATCTGCACGCGCGTCGGTTGACGACGCGGCCGACGACGGCGTGGGAGCGACAAGAATGCGCACGTTTTTCTGTTCTGCGTCTGTGAGACGCACGACGTACGACGTAATGATTACGAGCACTCGTACATATTTTACATTCTGACTGCTTGTCGCTGCGCGGCCCAACGTGGAGGCAACGTGGAGGCTCCGCCCCTTTCCACACTTGCACTTTCCGCATTTGCGCGCTTCCGTCTCGCTCCTGCCGTATTCGCACGCTGGGCAGCGCCCGCCCGTCTCGTTTCTGCAGCCTGTTTCCCCCGTTCTTGTGGCAGAGGCCGACGGCCCGTCGTACGTCGTAATACGAGTATGCCTGTCTGGCCGGTTCTGCGTGAAGGCGCTCCTTGCTTCGTGTGCACCTCTGCTCTTTGTCCAGAACAAACAATCACCTTGCCAAGGCACCCAACCATACGCCCAAAACGGCAAGCGCCGCCGCCAGCGCCCAAAAACAAGAAGGTGCAGGCCGCATTTGCAGCCAAAGTACAGCCACGCTCCTGCCCTGCGAACAGACCCGCTCTCCTCGTTTTGCCCAAGACGGCAGCCGCGTTCAGCTGGTGGTCGACGCTGCTCGCGATCGCAAACATTGCCGTTTTCCGCCTCCTTTTTCTCCCTTTGACGTCGTTCTCGCTCCTCCACCCCCCGACATGCTCGGCGCCTGACCGCAGACGCCGCCGCCACCCCGCCTCCCCCCCCTGCCATGGCCGCTGGCGACGTAGCCCCCGACGCGCCGCCGCTGCAGCCCCGGGCCCCGGCAAGGACGCCGCCGGCCGTGGCTGGCCGCGAGATGGGCAGCGAGGGCGACACGGACCCGGGCCGCGGCCCCGGCGGCAGCACGGACGCCGCATCCCCGGCGGCGCCCGTACCGGCCGCCAAACGCAGCAGCATCGCCAAGGCCCCGCTGAGCACGCGCCTCCCTCCGTTTGAGCGGCTGCCCGACGAGATCATCCAACAGTGTGTTTTCGCCCCTTTCTGCCTTTCTGCCTTTCTGCCCTTTTCTCGACAGCCTTTCTCTAACGTCGCCAGGATCCTCCTTGCCGCCGACTCGGGCGCGTTTGCCTCGCTCGTCCTGCTCAACGCCAAGTGGCGTGCCGTCTCGCAGCAGGCCCACCTCTACGCCCACCACCTCGCCCGCTGCCCGGCCTATGTGGCCGGCAACGACAAGCGCCTCTTTGACCGGCTCCGGGCGCTGCAGCAGACAAAAAAGGACGACGCCGGCAACGACGACGCCGGCGACGACCGGCTGCTGGCCGACCTGCGCCGGGCGTTTGCGCGCCAGGTCAAGCGCTGCCGCTTCGACGCCTACCTGCGGCCCGGCCGCACGCTGGTGCGCCTCGTCAGCAACTCCATCTCGTCGTCCTCGGCGCCCGGCGGCGAGGGCATGCAGTTCCAGGCGTCGCCGCGCGGCCACCACCTGCTGGCCTACAACTCGTCGCGCATCTACGTGCTGGACGTGCGCTCGGCCACGGCGCCCGCCGGCGTCGACGTGGTGCGCGAGCTCAAGGTGCTGCGCCGGCCGGCGGCCACGTGCATCCGCGACGACGCGTCGGTCCTCGCCGTGCTGCTCACGGAGATGCAGGTCGACCTCTACGACCTGCAGACGCGCCCGCCGCGCCGCATGCAGTCCATCCTCCTCGACAACAGCCCGCGCGCCATTGCCCTCAGCCCGTGCGGCTCCGTGCTGGCCGCCGCCTACGAGGGCGGCATCGAGGTGTCCTCGCTCCGCCCCGGCGCGCTCGCGACCGACCGCCGCGCCGTCAAGTGCGACCACGTCGACGCCCTGGCCTTTTCCTTTGACGGCACGCAGATCCTCGGCACCTCGGTGCACGCCGCGCAGCCCCACACCGTCATCCTGACCGCGCCCTACTACGACCCGGGCAGCCAGATGGGCAGCGACGACCTGAGCGCCCTGTGGACCACGTCCATCCTCTTCCCCAACACCAGCCGCGACTGCAGCCACGCCGTGCTGCTGCAGGACTCGAGCCGCGAAGAGGCGTTCTGGGCCTTTGCCTACGACCGCAGCTTTGAGACCTTTCGCGCCGTGCGCATCGACGACCTGCGCAACGGCACCACCTACTTTACCGGGCCCGTGCCCACCCCGGCCTCGCCGGCTCGCCTGCTGCCCTGCACGCTGCCGTCCGCCTCGTACCACGCCGACCTCGTCGCCGCCGGCTTCCAGGGCAAGGACGTTTGGCTGTACGGCGTGCCCGAAGACCTGGACGCCGTGTCCGCCAAGACCAGCAGCGATCCGGGGAGCAGCAGCATGGACCCGGCGTCGCCGGGCGGCGCGGCAGGCACCACGGGCAGCGATGGTGGCGGCGGCAGCAGCAGCAGCGGCAGCAGCAACAGTGGCGCCACCGGCAGCCCGTCGATGCGCGCCGCCTCGGCCCGCCTGCAAGACTCGGGCAACGACGCCTCCGTGCGCGTGCCCCAGTGGCAGCTGCTCTGCGACCGCCAGCAAAACACGTTTATCGGCGGCACGCGCGTCGGCGAGCTGCCGGGCCTCAGCACGGTCAGCTGGGTCGAGGGCTTTGGCGGCTCGCCGCTGCGGGAGCGGCTGGTCGTGGGCGCCCGCGGCGTCCACCCGCCGCAGCCCGTTGCGTCTGCGTCCATGGACGAGGACGGCATCGACTTTATCGACGGCGGCCGCCTGCTGCTGGTCGACTTTGACTATGGCACGTGCGACGGCAAGACGACCGAGATCACCATTGAAGTGGGCTCCAAGGAGCCCGAGGTGCTCGAGGAGGAGACCCGCGATCTCGACGCCGAGGTCGCCATTGTCCGTCGCCGCACCGTGGCCCAGAAGCGCGGCAAGCCGGGGAGTGCTCTGATGCGCAATGCCACGACGGCCGGCATCCACGGCGCACACGGCGCGCGCAGCCGGCCCGCCATGCCGACGATACCGTCTGCGTTTTCGCGCTCACAGACGGTCCGGCAGGCCGAGGCCGGTGCTCACCTGCCGTTGTCGTCTCTCCGCAACGCCTCGACAAACAACAGCATCCTTGAAAACGCCGCCGCCGCCGCCGACGACGACGACGACGACGACCCGCTCGTTCCCCGGGTCATGGCGGCACCACCGACGACGCGGCAGCAGGGCTCGGCTCTGGGCGTGCGGGCAGCACAGACATCTCGGACACCCGCCGTCGTCCTGCCCTTGCCAGGATCCGCAACCGCCGCAGCAGCCGCCGCAGCCGCAGCAGCCGCAGCCGGCGAGCCCGCGACCGACATTTCTCTGCGCGACGACCGTGCCGACGTCGAGTCGTTGATGGGCGAAGACGAGCAAGAAGCCATGGAGGCTGCGTTTGACGCGCCCTACTCCCATGCCAGCCCGCGCTCCGGCACGACCCTGAGACGCGCCGCCACGGCGGCCGCCATGAACCGCCGGCTGCACCCGCCGCCCGCCACCACGTCCACCGGCGCGCCCATTGCCTACCGCCGCGCCGACGGCCGCCGCGAGCATCCCCACGAGAGCGACGCCGACAACTGGGTCCCTCCGCCGCCGCCGTACAAAAAGGAAGTCGACCCGCAGGACCTGCCCGTGTTCTTGCGGCACAACGTCCCGCCTGTGGCGGCGCCGCCGCCGTCCGCAACCATCGCGCCGCCCCGGCCAGTGCCCATGACGACGATGACGACGATGACGACGATGGCCACAATGACGACAGCAGGGCCGTCCATTCCCGGCGTGGGGGCGACGCTCGGTATGGCAGCGCCGGTGGACGAAGCACCGCGGGAAGAAGAGGCACGTGGCGAGGCGGACGCGACGGCACAGGGACCGCACGAACAAGGCGAACAGCAGAGAAGCCGGCCAGTCTCCCGCGAATCGGACCTGGACGGCATTGGCCCGACTGACCTGTACGAGGCCACGCCCCCAGGATCACCAAAGTACACAGCAGCAGCAGCAGCAGCAGAGGCAGCACAGCCGCAAACCCAGCCTCTGGCTCAACCGCAACCGCTCGCACAAGCACAAGCACAAACACAAGCACGCGCACAGCAGCACTGCACCCCCTCGTCTGGCCCGCCCGTATTGGACATCCAGATTCCTTCCGCGGCAATGGATTCTGCCGGCCCCTCGTCGTGGAGCACCACCGCACCACAGCCACCAACACTGCCCCTGCAGCCGTTCCAGCCGGAGCCGCAGCCGCAGCAGGTTCCTCCTCCTTCACCACCACCACAGCAGGGTCTCTCCGGTCACTTTGTGCCAAAGCCCGTAGCCAACGTGCAGACGTGGCCTCTCCAGCGACCGTCGCCGTCGAATGCGTCCGGCATGGGCACGATTGCCAGCCGAAGCGTAAACACCGGCTCGGGCCCGGGCTCGGGCCAGACGGTTCCTCCCGTCGGCTATCCCTACTCGGCGCCGCCCGTGGCCCAGTTCTCTCCTGCCTACCCTCCTGCACCCGTCCCCGCGCCCGCCGCCGACCCCAGCCACATGCACATGGCCGAGGCACCACACGATTTCGCGTCCTCCACGGGGCAGGGCCTGCCTGTGGGCGAGCAGGCTGTGCCGCCGCCTCTCTCGCCGAACCGGTTCTCGACGGGATCGTTCCTCGTCCCACGCGTGCCTGTCGGCAGCAACCGGCAGTCCAGGCGGCTTTCGGGCAGCCGTCCCAGCACACAGCCGGGCTGGGGTCCGGCCTCGTCGCAGGGCGCAGTCCAACTTGGCCCAGCACCAGGATTCGGCAGTGAAGAGGCTGGACTACTGGGACTGAACAAGCCGCTGCCCCAGCTCCAACAACAACAACAACAACAACCGTTCCAAACCCAGTTCCAGGACCCAAGCCAGCAGTACACCTTTGCGCCTCCCCAGATGCAGCCGCCGCGCGCCTTTTCCAACCCCGTCATGTCCAGCGCCTCGCCTGTCTTTGCGCCGCAGCACGCGCCGCAGCACGCGCCGCCTTCGCCCGTCGAGGACCAGCCGCTCATCATCAGCACGCCCTGTGGCGTCACCGGGGCCTTTGATCCGCCCGATCGCAAGAAGTCGGGGCGCCGTCGGTTTGACAACGGAAACAGCATCGACCGCGACGACGGCTCCGGGCCCGTCATCTTCGCGCCCATTCCGCGGCACCCGCAGGCGCAGGAACGGAACGCCGAGCTACGCGAACGCCTCGAGACCCTGTCGGGCGGCGGCACGCCTGCGGCGCCCGTGCCGCGACCCTTGATCATGCCGTTCTCGTCTGGCTTTCCCGCGACGCCCGCCGCCGGCGCTACGCGCCAGTCGAGCCTCTCCCGCCGCCAGAGCCGCGCTGAGCGGAGCGCCGCCAAGAACGTGGCCGACGCAAAGAAGCGCAGCTGGCGGCGGCGCAACAGCAAAAAGGGCAAAGACAAGGGAAAAGACAAGGGCAAAGGCACCGAGGCCGAGGCCGTCCCGCCGGTTCCCGCGCCGGTCCCGCCGCCGCCCGCCTCCAACAATGGCTCGTCTGCCGCAACGGCCATGCCGTCGCTGCCCTTGTTCCACCAAAAGGGGAAGCGCTCCAAAAAGAGCACGGCGGCGCCCTCTGTGGCCATGTCCGAGCCGATTGGGAGCGGGTCCGGCATGGCGGCGTCGTCGAAGCGGCGCGGCAGGAAAAAGGGACGCGACGTGGACGCGGCCAGCAGCGCCTGGACCGACATTACGACGGCGACGACGATGACGGCGATGACGGCCATGCCCGGGCACTACCAGGCGTCGCAGCACGCGCACCCTCTTTCTTCGCGCCCGCAGCAGCAGCAGTACTACCCGCCCATGCCCTCGATCCCCGGCGGCGGGCCCGGCTCGTCGTCGGCATACGCCATGCAGCAGCTGCAGCTGCACATTCAGCAGCAGCAGCAGCGGCAGCAACAACAGCAGCAGCAACAGCAACAACAACAACAGCAACTGCTGCGAGAGGCACAGGAGGCCGAAAAGGCCAAGAATGGGAAATGCACCATAATGTAGTGTTTGCTTGGTACAGTCTGCTCGTCTTCTCTGCTTACGATACCCCCTTTGTCTCCCTCCATCTCCCTCTCATGACCACCTCCATTGTGTCTGTCATCACAGTGATTTTTTACGCCCATCGTTTTTTTACGCTCATCTAGCAGAGTCCCCTTTCCTGCAGCCATATTTTTTTTTTGCACACACGTGTCTATGCCTTGTATCTTGTATCAGTCGTTGGAATATCAGCGAGCCTTGCTTCTTTGTCGTCATTTTACGGATGGAAAGTAGCTTTTTATCTATTTTCGAAGACAATCTTGTTACTTGTATAACCGCCCTGGTCTTTTGCTTATAAAAAGCAACAATCAGCTAGGCAAAAAGTCTTCATATGTCTGCTGTAGGGTCTGATGTCTTTGTTCGCTCCTTAACTGTGTTCGTCAGCTATACACTGAAACGCGAACATGTATATTATAACTGCTGCCGAAAGACGGGCAGGAACTAGCTGCAAACAGGGAATCAATTGGCATCGACACAGCGCAGGTATCAACACTATGACAATAAAATCTCGATATATTGTAAACACGAAACAAACGACAGGTCAAAGACAGGAACAGCAGAACAACACCCCCACAGATTGCCGGAAAGCTCCAAAAACCCGCCCCGTTAGAGTAACATGAAATCGACGTAAAGAAAAAGGCACAGATAGACGCAGACGCAGACGCAGACGCAGACGCACGCAGACGTACAAACGAGGCTGAAAAGGAAACCCATCCGCCAGAGAAAAAAGATAACAAAAGGAGCCGCAAAACACAAGAAAGATGGGCGAGCGGGAAGAACGAAGAACAAGAAATGAAGCTTTTACACGATTTCATAAGAGCTGGGAAAGGGGGTTGAAAAGGATGGGCATGAAAAAAAGTGTAAAATAAAAACAAGCATGAAGTAGATGCAAGAACATGCGGGAAATAGTAACAGCGATAGGCTTGAGCTTGACACAGTCGCTCTTCGGCTTCCTCGAGGTAAATCAAATCAAATCAGTCGTCCTCGCTCTCTTGATATTCGTCTTCCGGCTCGGGGAAAGCTCCAGTCTCGCTGATGCAGCTACATTCGTTGGATGCCGCCCCCAGGTCCTACCGGATGGCTGATCCACACACCGGACACTCTGCCGGCTCCATCCACATCTTGTCGCCGCCCTCCACCTTGCGCCGCAGGTCCCGGATCTCAATCATGGTCGGTGCCGCCGAGTCCAGCGGCGTCAGCAGCAGCGTCGCCTCAAACAGCTTGTCGTACGGCTTCTTCTTGTTGCCAAACGACTGCAGCGTCGGAAACGAGCGGCCTGCCGCTGTCTTGCCCAGTGCTCCCGAGGCGTCCGCTGCGTCGTCTGCAGCCGCTGAGCCAGTCGACTTTCGGCCGCCTTTGGCGGGCGCGGCAGCCCCTGCCAGGGTAGACGCCTTGGGTGTGGGCGTCGCCAGTCCCGTTGCTGTGTTGTTGCTGTTGCTGTTGCTGTTGCTGTTGCTGTTGCTGCCGGGCCTCTTGGCCTGCAGGCCGCCGGCGTCCGACTCGGACGGTGTCACTTCCCGCTTCAGTTGCGGCGCGCCGTCCTTGTCCTTGCTGCGCACCGCGACGTCCTTTGTGCCTTCGTCCGCATGGCCGTTTTTTCGTGGGCCGCTGTTCTTGCCTGTGGCACCGGCGCTGGTCTCTGCATCGTCGTCGTCGCTCGCGCCCAGCACCTCGACCGTGTCCGCCTTAACGTCGATCGAGTGCTGTGCAGACGCAGCGCCGCCTGATTCCCGCGGGCTCAGCGGCTCCTTGACGTCGCCATTGGCCGTTTCCAATTTGACGGCGCCGCCTAGTTCCAGCCCGGGCAAAGCGGGCTTTGCTGCAATGTGTGGCTTGTCGTGCCCTAGCCGTTCGTATACGCGCATGAGAGCATAGTGCTTGAGGCATTCTTCGTGGATCCATTTGGCACAGTTTTCGTCGCCGCAGCCGACCAGCATTCTGTCGGGATTCGCGGGCTGGTTGCAGTCGCATACATTTTCGATGGACTGGCATGGGTTAGCATTCATGCGTAGAGCCAGTGGCTCGGGTGCTCGGGTGCAGAGAGGGCAACTCACAGAAAGTTCCATGGTCCGGATGTCGAGGGCCTGGCGCCAGTACAGCGCACTCTGTACATCGTCGTCCTTATCTTCGTTGAGGTGGTTGACGGACGCCATGGACGTCACGCTTACTACGTTGATCACGTCCACTAGAGTTTGTCAGCAAAGCCAAATCCAGCTCCAGCAGCAGGGGCAAAAATGAAGTGCGACACAGAAAGAAACATACTGTGGTTGGAAGCGATCAGTTCGGAAGCGCCGTGGTAGGCCTGGCGGCCCTGCACTGTGCGCTTTCCATAGTGCGTGCCCGGAGGCAGCTCGTCTGGCCAGTACATCCAGAATACGCGCGCATACACATGGTGCTCGTCACTAGCCCGGATCTCCAGGATGCGCGCGACCCAGTCGTCCTCGGAGCGCTTGCGTGGGCCTGCGCCGTGCGCGCCCGGGCCGCTGGCACCGGCTGCACCGGCGGCACCGGCTGCGCCGGACGAGGCGCCGGCCGAGGCGCCTGTCTTTTGGCGCTCGAGGGAGGACTCGTTGGCGACGTAGATGAAGCCCTCGCAGTAGTACTTGACGCTGTTCAGGACAAAGCTGTTGTACCGCGTCATGTCGGCCCACTGCTTTGCCGGCTCAACAACGTAGTGGACATCCATGTTGTTGTGCGTAATGAACTCGCCCTTGGGTTCAAAGGGCGCGCATTGCTGCAGGATCTTGCGGTTGGCGTCGTCGTCGTCTGGGTGGCTGCCGCCGGCGCTGTTGTGTCCCCGCTTCCGCCGCTTCTGTTTCTTGGTCTTGGCATCCTTTTCGCGCGGATCGAGCACGGTGACGGTGAAGGGGCATTCGGCGCGGGTGTCGTCGGCCGCCGTTTCCGAGCGCGGCCGTTTGGAGTTGGAGGTGGACTGTGTCATATCGGAGCGGCCGGTCGGGCTGCGATGGAAGGGGTGGTGGGCGGTGATTGCTGTCGCAAGACGCGACAAAACGTCGCGATGGGGGGCTAGGACGGAAAAGGACGAGGGGAAGAGGCCTCGTCAGCTCGCCACCGGCTCTGCTGCTTCAGACAGTATGCCAATGAGGGGGAGGCAAAAGGACAACAAGCTGGTATGGCAGTGTCGAGTCGGCGGTCGAGTCCGTTCGAGTCTGGTTTGGCTGTTGCGGGAGCACGAAAAGGCGGATGCGACGCGGTCGGGACGCAACGGCTGGCTTGCAGCAGCTGCGCGGGAGATGAGCGAGAAGGCAGGCCGCGAACAGAGGACGGAGCGGAGGGAATGTTGCGTCGTTTACCGTCGTGTTGGATTTAGTTTTTGCTTTCGAATGGGGGCTGGGCAGCTGTGGTTTAGTTTAATTCGCGCGCGCGATTGGCGGCGAACCGGTTCAGTGGTCGTGGGCGGTCGTCGTTGGCGGTCGTTTTGTCGCACAGGAGATTTCGAGGCACGAGATTTCAAAGAGGCAAAAGGTGCTGGCGAGGGGAACGTCACGAGCGAAGCGGACAAAAGGCCAGTGCGTCGTAGCGACGGTGACAAAAAAAGAAAGGAAAAGGAAAAAAGAAAAAGGGAAAAAAAAAGAAAAAGGAAAAAAGTGTAAAGAGGGAAAGGAGCGACAAACCAGCACGATAAATCGCTAGCAAGGCTGACCGTGCAGTCTGATCCGATCGAAGGATGAACGGACAATCGCAGGACGGCCCGCTGGGGGGGGGGGGGGGGGGGGGGAAGAAGAGGAGACGAAGGCGAGCGACGGATGGGCAGGCCGGCAGGATCTGCGCGGGCGACTGGGGGAATGACGGTATGCGAGCGCAGCGTGCACTACTCGTAGGGAGCGTTCTGTATCCTGCTGCGTGCCGTTGCGACGGCGGCTATTGCTGCTGCGTGCGTGTCTGTGGTCTCGGGCAGTGCGGGTGGTGTCGCATTGTCTGCCGGCTGGGGTGACTTTCTTCTTTCTTGGCTGCTTTCTGTTCTGTCCTGTTCTGGCCTTGGCTGCTTTCTCCAAATCAAAGCGAAATAAGCATGGCTGGAAAGGGGGTCCAAGCTCTTGTGTGTGCTGTGGCGGACAGCCCCCTCTTTTTCTTCGGTCGAGGCTTGCTTTCTGGCTCGCTCGGCTGGCCAGAAGCAGAAAGGACCGAAGGAGCTGTGATAGACGTAACGCAGTAGCCCGAGAGTAGTGTCGCGTGCAAGCGCGCCGTTCCCTATATCGCCAGACCTGTCAGAATCACGACTCCGCTCGACGCATGACAACAGACGAGCCATACAGCAAAAGCACAAAACAGCACGGAACAAGGAGGAGGGCGCTGCAAACGAGGGAGACGAGTGATGCTAGCAGCTGGCCATTGTGCTTTTCTCCGCGTGCGCAAGATGTGCCGATATGCCGGCGGGTAGCTCGTCGCTGTGAGCAGCCGGGTGGCGAAGATGTGGCGGTGAACCACGACAAAAATGGGAGGATGAAGATGTGAAGATCGTGATGGAAGAAACTGGAGAGGGGGATGACAACAAGGCGGAAAAGGAGAGGCGGAAGAGGAAGGCGCAACCACAGAAGAAAAACAGAACGGGAAAGAGGCCGTCCCTCGTATTTTGCGTACTCGTAAACACTCACGGCAAGTGGGGTGTTGCACAGGTGGACATGGAAGGAGCGGACGAGTCCCAGGAGTGACTGTCGTCTCGGCTTCCCTTGTCCTGCCCGAACGGCGTGTGGAGAGAGAGGGGTTTACGGAAACAAAAGCTCCGGATGCGCACAAAGGAGACAGGCGAGGGCAATCACGACTTACAATGTGGTGATGTTTTTTGGTGTTTGTGTGTGCGTGGGAAATTGGGCGCGGAAAAAAAAGATTGGGCAACGAAGAAAGGCGGAGGGTCGGGCACAGAAGGGAAGGAGCGACGGCGAAGTGGGTGCGTGTTGACGAATGAAAAGACTTGGCCGAGGCAGCACGATGGTATTTCTGTTGAGTAATATTTGGGGGAGGAAGGCGCAAAGGACAGGTAATAAATAATCGACGGCAGAGCAAGGCCCGGCTCAAATGGTGAGCTATCGGGCAAAAGAGGAAGGAGCAAGATTTGAGACCAGCTAACATCACGTGGATCGGACGGAGCAGACGCGAATGCTCTCAATACAGGTTGCGGCCATGTGCCAGAGTATAGTAAAACTCCGGGACAGACGGACAAGCACGTTTGGTGCAGGATTATAGTAGCCAGGGCAAAGGGTCGAACGAGAGGCCACGGCCGCGTTCTCACCGGCCTTCTCGGGAAAAGTGAATAACAGCGAGGCTGCAAGTGAAGCGCCACGGCCGGCTGGGAGAGAAAAGCAGCCGAGAGTTCTTCGCACTTTGGACAGCCTTATTTCTCGAGACTCGCCGCACCCTATAAACAAGGCGGCCCTGGCACGACCGCAACCAACAACGGGCGGCACGGCCAGGCTCAAGGCGTCTCATAGGACGACGCGTGCGTGTCGATAGGGTCTCCTCATGTCTGGAGGTGTTGGGCGGCACAAAGAGATCGAGGGCTGCGCATATAGAATCATCCAAGAATGAGTCCACCAAACAAAAGCATGGTCGAGGACAGACGGCACGTACACACCAGGGCCTCTGTGTTTGTCTACGAATGCCATGTGTGGCTGTCACACCCGCCCAGTCGCAGAGGCCGTCGTGAAAGCCGTCCGAAACGGCATACAAAAGCAGGCCGGACGGGTGGTGCGTACATATATTATAATTGTCTTCTCTTCGTGATCATCCGAATGCGCAAGCTTATAGATATCACGTGACACTATATCAGAGCCTTGCTCCGAGACTGGATTCGAACCGTGCAGAAGCCTCGAATAAAACCCATGTGCGAGTCTTGGCGCTGGCGTCCCTGGCATGCTGTCTCGCGTTTTCCGGCAAAAACAATGTGCTTTTCGATTCTCCTTGTGACTAGAAATCATGAGAGAGCCTCCTCTGAGAGCCTCCTCTGAGAGCCTCCTCTGAGAGCCTCTGAGAGAGCCTCTAAACAGCCGTCGTCTTCTGCGCACTTGCTGCCGCGCCTTCTCCCTTGACACGCCGCAGCACAAAGATGCGCGGCGCCATGCGCGGTCCGACCCACCAGCCGCCGGTCAGCGACCGCACAGCCTGGCGCAGCCGCGCCACCGTGGCGCCGTGGCCCACGACCTTGGGCCGCGAGCCCTCCTCGACCTCGTCGCCGGCGCTCGCCTGGCCCGGACGGAGCACCTCGATGCCCGCATAGCCCTCGACGACCGCAGCCGTGGTCCACGCCGACGCAGGGGCCGCCACGGCACTCTTGTTCTCGACCAAGAGGTAGTCAAACTGCGACCAAAAGGCCGGGTCCCGCAAAACAGCCGGATCCTCCGTCTTGTCCACCACGAGCTGCGGCTCTTGCCGGTACGCGGCCGCCCACGGTGCCCGCCTCGACAACGGCAAGGCGGCCCTGCCGGGCTTGTCCGTCGCAAAGGGATCGGAGGCCGCCTCGGCCGCGGCGCGGGCGAGGTCCGCAGCACGCTGCTCGACGGCGAAGCGGTGGCCCAGCAGGGTGGCGCCCATGGCGGACCCAAACAGGGTGACGCCCGTCATGCAGGCAAGCACGTCGGCGTGGGCCGTGACGACAAACGGCGTGTTGGGCGCCGTGGCCGCGGTCGCGGTCGCGGCAGCGGTGTCGGCAGCGGCAGCGGCAGCAGCAGCGGCGTCGGCAGCAGCCAGACAGCGCAGAGCAGCGAGCGCCTCGCCGCCCGGGTAGTTGAGCGCGGACACGAGCAGCATGGCCGTGCTGGCCGCAAAGGCGAGCGGGACGGACACGACCAGGGCGTACCAGGTGAGCGTCGTCACGCGCCCGCTGCCGCTTCCGCGCTGCTTGTGCCGGAGCACGCTCTTTGTGAGCTGGTCGGCGCCCAGCGCAGCAGCGGCCGTCAGAGGCGGCACGACGTACAGAACAAAACGGGCCTCCTTGTGCGGCTGCAGCGAGTACACGGCCACGTAGAGCAGGCTGGGCCAGACGAGCAGCGCGGCGGGGCCGCTGGTGGCGGGCCGGCGGAGAGCCAGCGGGACGCACAAGAGCGGCACCAGCGGGTTCAGCAGCAGCCGCGGCAGGGCCGACGAAAAGTAATAGTGCCACGGGCTGGTGCCCCATTCGCTGGCCTGGCCGTTGACGACGTTGAACAGGAAGCCGTGCAGCTCGGGCCAATAGGGCAGCGGCGGGAACGTCTGCCAAAAGTACGAGTCGACGGGCACGGAGAGCGCGAGCGCGACGGCGACGGCCGTGGCCACGGTGCGCACAACGCGCTCAGCCGACGCCAGCGGGACGACAACAAGGTAGGCCGCGACGGCCGCGAGCAAGAGAGCCACCTCGGCCCGGAAGACGACGCCCGCAAACGCAAAGAGGCACAGGGCCACGCGGATGCGGCCTGCAGCGCGCCGCGCGGCGGCAGCAGCAGTGGCAGAACCACCGCCAGAACCACCGGCACCGCCCTGGGGCGACAAGAGAAACGCAAACGCGCACGTGGTCAGGAAAAACGCAAACATGTTGGGCAGCGTTCGCGACGCATAAAACACGACGTGGAACTGGCTGGCCTGCAGCACAAGGTACCAGCGGCCGGCCGACGCACCGCACGCCCGGCCCAGGGACCGCGAGAGCACCACGAGCGCGCCGGCGTTGGCAAGGCCCAGCACGCCGCGCACCGCCGCCTGCGCGGCCGGCCCGCCCAGCAGCGCGCCCACCGAGTTGGCCAGCTGGATCACGGGCTGGCCAATGCCCGCCAGCAGCACGGCGCCGACAAACGTGCGGGGCACGGCGCCGGGAAAGGTAAAGTGGTCGTAGCGCTGCTCGAGGCGCAGGCCGGCGCCGCGGCCGATGGGCGTGCCATGGACGAGCACGTCGTGGGCAGCCTGGATGTTGAACGACTCTTCGACTTTGGTGTAGGGCGCGACAACGAGGTGGACGAGGACGAGCGTCGGCAGGAGGAGTGCCAGAAGGGTGTCTGCAGAGGGAGGTTAGCGGAGGGTGGAGGGTGGGTCGCAGGGAAAGGAGTTCTGCGTCGCGTTACCTAGGTGCTTCATCATGGCGGTTTGCGGCGAGGTTCGTGATGCTGCACTCTCGATGACGAAGAGTGAAAGAGGAGAACACAGGTTAGGGGGGAGGAAGGAGCAACGGGAGGTCGTCCCGATATGCTCACGCGAGGGAAGGTGAGACCCTCAAAATGTCAATGTTCAGGGTTAGTATGGCCTGCCCAAACAGTCGCCAAACTTGTCTTACACGGGAAGGTGCCGTCCAGAGCATACTCGTATGGAGTAGTGGGCCAATCACAGGGGACTCGGGCACGCTCCCGGGCATAATACAGTGCACTGCGTCTCGCCGCGCAACTCGCACGGCCCCTAATATTTTCGATCTGTGTCCTTTTCAGCTTTCGAAAAGGCAGCCACCTGTCCCCTGGTACAGGTATCTTTCGCGTGGCAGCACACTAGAAAAGTACTCATACCTATGGAAAGCTAGCCCGCGCTGTCCTTTTCTGGTCCTTGCTGGCAACGCTCCTTCCCTTTTCTCTTTTCCCTTTTCACGTCACGGGCGACGACAACGACGACCGCCCACAACCCAAACGAGAACCCCCTCCCGACGACTCCATCGCGCGCCCGCGTCCAACGTCGACCGGAGCCGATGATGAACTAGACCGGTCCCCAACGATATTTGTGTATTTTTGTGTAGCTACGCGACACAATCCCCTCCTCTCTCGTCGACCGCCCTCTTCGGAGGTGCTCCCTGAACCATGTATCTCCTGGGGGGCTTCCTCTATGGTCAGCGCTCTTCTCTCGCCTGCTCTCGGTCTTTGTGCGCGCGCGCTCCTGGCTAACCCCCGCCCAGTCTCCGTCTTGCTGATCAATGCGATTGCCATCCTGTCGGAGGACCGCTTCCTGGCGCGCATTGGCCTGTCGTCGTCGACCTACGACCCGGCCTTTGGCCAGCCCGGTGTCGGCGGCCCCGGCGACGCGAGCATCAAGGCCAAGATCATCAACCTGATTGCCAGCGTGCGGACGCTGATGCGGAGTAGGTGGACTGCCGTTGCCTTTTTTCTTTACCCGCTGACAAGGGTTGCTAACCTCGCCCACCACTGCAGTACCACTGATTGTCATCAACACGCTGCTCATAGTGTATGAGCTGGTCCTCGGCTAACGTGCGCAAGGAGACGAGAGAGGGCAGCTGGGCAAGGAAAGGTCCCAACGAGCCGTGGCCCGTGGGGATGAAAGAGACTGAAGGGACAGGAGACGATGGAGCGACGGCGCGGTTGCGGACGACAGGAACGGACGATGGTCTTGGGAGACTGTCAGGAAACAGCCTGGATGAGAGGGGGTCGGGGTCCAGGCTTTTGCTACACACGCAAGCAGCGCATGTACGATTACGAGCAACATTAAACTTTATAAAATCAACATCTTTTCAGCGCTGTCTCTGGCTGCTCTTTTTTTCACATGCCCGTGTCGCTCAATGCACGCGGCAAGTTGTATTATATCTGTACAGCAGGCACGCAAAAAGCTACCCAGAAATTATGCGTACAGGGGGCGCATTGCACCAAATGGCGTGCCATATTAGACAAAAGCAACAAAAAGCAGGTTATCGCCCTGCATCGTCGTCATCGTCGTCGTAGTCGCCCAAGATGGCCCGTGGCGTTTGGTTGCCGTCCGTCTCATCGTCGAGATCATCGTAGTGGCCGTCCGTGTCGTCGCCGCCGCTGCCGTATCCCTCGATCCGCGCGGCCAGACGCTCGCCCTCACGCTTGCCGCGCTCAACGTCGACAAAGTAGAGGAGCGGCGCCGGCAGGCCGACAAGCGCGGCCAAGAACCAGAACGCCGGCCGGATCTCGCCCGAGGCGTCGATGATGGCGCCGACAACGGCCGGGCCAAACACGCTGGAGCCCTTGTCGGTGATGGCATACAGGGCGTAAAAAGCGGCTTCGGAGCCGGGCGGGATGAGCTCGCCGTACAGCGAGCGGCAGTACGAGCTGAGGCCGCCGAGCACGACGCCGTACACCGCCGCCAGGGGGTACATTTCCCAGGGTTTCTGCAGACCACCGACGCCCCATTGCCGGACAAAGGGCAGGTACCCGGCCAGGCCGTAGAGCGGAATAAGCTCAAAGAGGGCGAGGCAGGCGAGGATGGTGTGCAGCGGCTTGAGGCCAAGGCGGCGGGAGACGTACGCCCACGAAAAGGCGCCAAAGACGCCCGTCGCCGTGCTGATGACATTGATCAGACCCAAGGCCCAGACCTCCATGTGCAGCTGCGTTTTGGCAAAGAGCACGGCGGTCGACGACGTGGTGGCAATTGCGTCGGACAGCAGGAACCAGCCCGCCAAAAACAAAACAATATCGACGAGGCGGCGTGCAAGACCGATGGTCCGGAAGAGCGAGGACCAGGCATAGACGAGGTAGGCCAGCCACGAGCGTACCCAGGCAACAGCGCGGTTGTCGCTGGCGTCGTGTCCCTGTCCTGCACGGCTCAGAGCCGCGGCCGGCAGTGGCGGGCCCGGGCGCGGACGAAGCCACATGGCGGCGGGGATGGTGAAAAAAGCCCACCAAGAGCCAATCACGAAGAGAACGACGCGCTGGGACCAGAGCGTGTTGTGCATTTTGAAGACGATAAAGATTGCGACGCACTGGACAAAGAGGGCAGCACAGTAGCCGATCCCGACACCCTTGGACGAGATCTGGGTTGAGAGGGACAGCTCCAGCGATGTCTGCTCTTCGTGCGAGCGGAGATTGCCGGGTGGGACGCGCGACGAAGGCGACGACAATAGAGGCGACGGGCCGCTTGAGGCACCGTTGCTCGATGGCCGCGGCAGAAGAGCGGCTGTTGCATCGTCCCCGCCAAGGACAGAGTCGTCGTTCTCGTCATGCTCGCGGCTTTCCTCGGCGTCCTCGGCTTCCTCGGCTTCCTCGTCCACCATCTGGATCTGGCGCGGCTGGTTGGGGTCGCCGTGGCCACTGCTGGGGGAGAGAAGAGAAGGATGGTGCCGGACAAGAAGAGGCAGAAACGAGTTGAGAAGCACAAACGACGCGCCAAAGGAGGTGTTGGAAATGATGGCGAGCAGGGCGCCGAGAATGTAGACGCGGGCGGAGACGGCCAGGTAGAGCATGACGGCAAAGCTGCCCGTCCAGGCGAAGCCGAGCAGCAGCGTCTTGCGGTAGTTGCCGTGGTCGGCAGCGCAGCTGATGCTGACGACAAGCAGCGCCTGGAGCAGGACGCTGACGCTAAACGTGTACATGGCGAAGCTGGCCGTGTTGACTTCGATACCGAGGACGTAGACGACGCACTGGGAGTCGGCGGCGTCGCTGGCTCGCGCAAAGAGGTCGACTGCTGCGAGAGACGAGACAGCGGCTGCCGTGGTGCTGGGCGGTTTTGCGTTGCTGGCAGAGCAGGGGGTTGTGTGGTCGGAGAGGAGGACGCCATTTTCACGGGCGAGGCTCTCGAGGAGGATGGGGATGAAGGAGGCAATCGCTGCAGGTGTCAGAAGAGCAAAGCAAGGCGCGCACAGAACGAAAAGGATACAGAACAAAAGAAGGCAGAACAAAAGAAGGCAGAAAAAAAGGCACCCACCACAGATGACATAGGTCTCCGATGCAAACGAGTACATGTACCAGCCGAGGATCTCCTTACTGCTCGTGGGGCGGTTGTCCTCGCCGGCGTAGGCGGCCACGGCTTCCGACCCGGGCCGCCGGCTGTGACGCTGTGCGCGGCGAAACGGCCGGCGCCGGGGATTTTCTTCGTCTGCGCCGGCCATCCCGGCTGCGCTGCGAAACGGCTGGCCTGGGTGATAGTCGCTGCTGCTGTCGCTCTGGCTGTGCTGGTGCTGTGCAGCGGCCCTGGAGGCGTCGCGGATGCTGTTGGCGGCCGTGGACAAGGAGGAGCGCGGGCCGCCGGTGGCCGACCGCTCGTCGTCGGCCTCAAAGGACGACGAGTGGGAATGGAGGACGCGCGGGGTGTCGTGCGCGGCGGCGAGCGAGGCAGCAAACGAGGTGTCGTGCAGCGACTGCGGTTGTGGTGTTGTTGCTGTGTGCGCTGCTTCCCGTGAGGTCAGCTCGGGCACCGCCCCAAAATAGCTCGACGGCTGATTGGCGGCGGCCGCGGCGGCATCGGGCCTGCTGGAGCTCGCATGGGGTCGCTGGCGCGCCATGCTGACAGGGGTGTGAAGGGGGTGGGGGGGGGGACCGATGAGGGAGGGCGAAAATGCGCTAATGCGAATGCATTGCGGCACGAGTTGGCGGCCTGGCGGATAGCGCTGTCCGTCCGTGTACAGTGAGTGGTCAGCGTGTTGGTGCTGGCGTTCTGCGCTGTGGTGCAACGTCTCGTGCAACGTAGGGAGCCAACGAGGCAACGCAGGCACAGGTGCAGAAGGGACCGGAGGAGCCAAGGGGAAAGAAGAGCCGTGTTCCCCGTACGAGTGCTGCCCGTGGCCCCTGTGCTTTGCAAGATCCAGTTGCACTCGCTGCAAGTCCGCTCCTTGTTCTGTGTGGCGCCTTGCGGCCGCCTTGTGACGGGCCGTGGTTGATCTTGCTGTGGCGGCCTTGTCCTATGACTGGCTGTTTGCTTTCGTTTTCTTGTGCAGCCGGAGGTCGTGGCTTGAAAATGAGCCTCGAACGAGGATCACTGCAGCCCGGGAGATGTCTGGAGAGGAGTTTCGGGGAGAGGAAGAGGAGTTGCGGCGGAAGAGATCGTGCTGTCGAATGGCTGCTGTCGAAACGTGGCTGCGTGTTAAAGAGAAGCGTCAAGGGCAGAAGAAAAGACAAGGAAGAGGAAGAGGCGTTGAATGTGGACGGCGTTGTGTGGACGGCGTTGCAGAATGTGCCCGGGTCCGAGTGTCCTGTTGGCGACGGAGTCGGGAGATGGGTGCGGTGGCGGCGGTACTGGTGATGTCCGCGAGAGGATGGTGAGAGGACGGCCGGGCGAGAAAGAAAATAAAAAGGAGGCAAGTGCAAAAGGGGCAGGAGCAGCAAGAGAGGTCGGGATCGAGGGAAGGAGGCAGATGGGGTAAAAAGGGAAACAACAGGAGGGAGGGAGGGGGCATCCCGGCGTGCCTTCCGTCCTTGGAAGAATATGCACGTCAACGGAGAACATAAGAGACAAGTACAGCCCAACAGGGAAAGAGGGAGACGACACGCAGCTACGACCCGACAGGCCGACCGAAACACGGCGGCCTTCCCTCTGCTCCATTTAGCCCAAAGAGGAAAGACGGACGAGTGATGTGCGTTGGATGCGGCTTCCTATTTTTATTTCTACCTTGGAAGGTACTTGCATGGGGGAGGGACGCAGCATTTGCACATTTCGTATATCCAGATTCAGCTGGCAAGCACAAGCCAGCTCCACCTCTTTTTTTGTCTTCTTATTTCCTCTTCACTTCTTTATTCTTTACGAATACATGCGTTTCACTCCGTACTCTCCTTCAGACAGCCCTCCTCGTCCAACGTCTTATTGGGTCGCCCTAACACAGCTACGTGCAGAAACACTGCATTCCCGACGTGCATATTTCCAAGGCTCATTTGCCCTTCCTTTTTGTTGCTTAGAAGAAAATATCGCAGCACCGGTCCGTTTGCAACACACCCGTCTGTCTCGGCCTCTTGCTTCTTCCTCGGCGCACTCCGTTGCTAGTGTGTCGCCAGCCGCCCTGGATCGCTGCTCCTGCATGACAAGGGCTGCATGTGAGATGCATGTACGCTGTACTTGGCAGGTGATATAAGCAAAACAAAATAAGGAGAAACAGCGAATGTGCTCCGTGCAGAGCTACTGCAGCTCGTGAAAGCAAACGGACACCTTGCATTTGCAGTTCCGTAGCGATGTTTGCTTCTCATGGCCGATCCTGTGCGTTTTCGTTTTGTGGCTTTTTTTCCATTGAGTAGGATACAATACGAGAAGTCAAGGTTATGTCGTATAATACTCATAGTTGTGCACAGCCGTTCTCCGCATGGCAGGGGTCGAGAAACATGAACAAGCCGAAACGCAAAAGGCACAAACGCCAAACATTGACGCAATCCATGACAGGCCTCTGTTGTCACTCATCCATGCCGCGCTCCCCGCGGCGTCGAGGCACGGCATGCGCATGAGCTCGGCCGTGCATCCTCCGTCTCGCTATGCCCATCCTTGCATATATTTGTGCGCACATCAGTGCGTCGGCCTATGGGGCAAAGCTCAGCTCGACTCGACAAAGGTGGCGTGCTGCTGCGTCGAGCTGTCTCGGTTGCAGATCCCGCGGATTCATGCGGGAGTCGGGCAAAGATGAAAAATGGCAAGTGAAGATACAGGAGAATACGAAAAGACACTTTGCGACACAGCCCTGAATATTATCGTCAACGTAGACAGCGCAGCTTGGGGAATATCTATCTAAAAATATCGAAAACAAACAAATAAAAGCGGCGGGTTTTTGGTTTGTATAGAAAAGGAGGTGGAAAGGTGAAAAGTAGAAAGAAAAAGAAAAACGAAAAGGTATCATCTCAAAAAATCCCGGCCACGCTTCCACACTCGTGTCCATCTTTCACTGACCGTCTGCCGTCTATTTCTTAAAGACGCCCGTCAGCTTGTACTTGAGCTTGTCGGCCAGCGAGACGATGGGCGGCGCGGCGCCCTTGTCGGCTGACGACGCCGAGGAAGCCTTCTTCTCCGACTCGGGGGCCACGTGAACATTGGCAGCACCGCCGCGGCCGGTGTGGTAGTCGGACAGTTCCGCCGAGGGGCGGACAGCCGCCTCGGGGACTGCGATGCGGTCGGCGCGCTCGAGCGAACGACGAGCCTTGGCATCGCCAATGTTTCCGGAGCCTGCAGTGTCAGACAAAGAAGGAGAAGGAAGAATAAAAAAAGAACAAGAATACGTACCACCCCGGCCAGCCGAGTACGGGCCATCTTCGTGGGAGCCCTCAACGCCGGCGCGGACAATCTCGCCGTCGACGTACTTGGTCTCGTCGGGCACGATGTTGCCTGCGCCGCCGCGGCCGTGCGAGACATCGGGAGCAGAGTCGTCAGCCATTGCGTCGATTGGTGCGGTGGGTGTGTGATCGGTTCTTGCGATCTGGCAGTTAGTCGTCTGTCGATGGCAGAGAGCGCAGCGAGCAAGGCAGAAAGGAGCGGAACAGAGAAGCAGGAGCAAAAGGGAAACAGAGAAAGCCGACACGATGTGGACGGGGATGAACAGCGCGCGTTATTAAGAGGTATTAAAACAATTCAGCAGCGGACAACAAACACCAGCTGAGTCAAGAGCATGGGTTAGGCTTTGATAAGGGTCCTACAGGGCGTGTAAGAGGAAAGGTGGTGCAGTTCGTCAGGTGTCCAGCTGGCTGTCAAGGCCCGCCGCAATATCAAACAGCAGAGGGGCGTCTATGTCGTGACGAAAGCATGCAAAGAAATGAAAAAATGAAAAAAAGTCTACACACCTCGGGAACGCCGACAGAACAGAACCAAATGTGGGCGCAAAAGGAAAGCAATCGCAGGGGTAGACAAGAGAGGAGCGAAAGAAGATTATACTGAGCAAAGGAATCAGAGAGAGAAGAAAAGGGTAGGGGGTTCGCGGGCGAAATAAAAAGAAAAAAGGAATGAGGGGATGGGGAAATGGGGGAAGCTTAGGACTGATAAAGCGATAAGACGAGGACAAACAGGCCAAGACCGGACAAGGCCATGATGGAGGTTTTACGTTAATACGGAATATTGAGTATTCAATCTTATTAGTCGTGCGTCCCAAAATGGGCACCTAGGCTTCAGACAGACAAGACACGCAGGCGGCCCGAGGACGATGTCGGCGGACAAAGGCTGCAGGCGGTGGGGCCTGTTTCTTTTCTCTTTTTTCTCTCTTTTTCTTATTCTTTCTTCTTTACGGGGCGTCGTTATTTTATTGTTTCGTTTAATTCATATTTTATTCCATTTCTTGTTCTTCCCCATCCCAGCGGTTCTTCCATGCCAGGCGCTACTAAGCTGCCACATCCCGGGGCAAAGACTGAAAGAACAACAATGGTCTGCATTCGTATGACAGCGCAAAACAGCTCTGTCTGCTTCGCTTCCTGGTTGGTCGCCGTCGTCGTCGGAATATGGCGCTGGCGGCTGCAGTGGAGAAGAGCCTTATCTCTGTCCTGCGCTATCTAACCTGTCCCAGCAAGGTTCCCGTTTTGGGGTGTTTTTGGCGGCTTTGTTTGCTCTTTCCTTGTCTTTTTCCCTTCTGCGCCCGTATCATCCCACAAGCAACCAGCCGTTGCAGAGTGGATTCGTCGCGGAAGAAGGCGGCCAAGACAAATAGCAAAGTCTTGGCAAACACCGAGAAGCACACAAAACGGCAGGCACGACCACTGCAGCGCTCCAGCAGGCAGGCGATTAATAGTGCCCCGGCCAATCCCAGCGCGCCAAAAATCCTATTACGTACGGCGGACAGGGACCTTGAGTAATGACAGGAGCGCTCGATTTCTCTGCAGCCTTTCGCCTGTACGAGTACTCGTATATTACGTCGTAGACGTCGTTTTCTATTTACGAGTGTTCACTCAGGACAGCGAAGCCTGATAACGATAACAGGCTGGCACCTATTCCAGGCCCATGAACGCGCTGTTCTGCCTCTGTCGTACCTACGTAGACGTCGTATATGGGGCGTGGGGATGCCTTGGCAAGAGCGATGCAGCCATATCCGCAGAAAGGGAAACTGCACGGAGGACCCGACGAGGCTGCCACTCGCTCTGCCTTGTAGTTTTCTGACTGGCCCGCCGATGGGGCCTCTGCTTGGCTTGTCTTGGCCAATCGAGATGCAAATCCTATTACGTGACGGGATGGACATGCTCTTTTCTCAAGACAGAAACGCCTTCTGGGGATCTCGATGGAGGACCGCTGATGGGGGACTCTGTGAGACGGCAGATCGTTCCCTGCCAAACCATTTGCATCCATGCGTCTCCAGGCTGGCATGGCCCAGCACGTGGGGGAGACGGCGAAAAACAAAAGGAAAGAAAAAAAAACCCGGAAAAGGAAGAAAGGAAAATACCTTTTCTGCTCTGATCGTTCATCGAGCAACAAAACACTGGCTGGATGAGGTGATACAATACGAGACTGTGGTCCGTGATAGCGACAGCGCAAGGCAGTGCGTGCCGGAAGAGGATGCAAGGAAATTATGAGTCTTTTTTGTGTTCTGCCCCGTTCATGTCATAACCAGGACACCCCCATACGAATGGAAAATAAAAGGAATCAGCTGATACGCACCAAGAAAGACGACACCAAAAGGGCTTTCAAACGTCCCAGCATCCCAAGAAAGAAGAAACCCAGAAACGCTGTCCAAGAAACATGAGCCCATATTTCAGGAACGAGATCCAACAAGGGAAAAAAAGATATGGTTCACCCTCCCTTTCAATGGATACCCAAAATATGCCAAAAACGAAAAACAACCGAACCCGGCCAGGCCCCTTTCCCCTTATATAAACAGACCAAATGAATCGTCAAGAGACCCTCCCCGCACCGCAAACACCGAAACCTACTACTCCTGTTCGGTATCGCTGCCCTCGTCTTCGTCTCCAACCTCTTCGATCGGTCCATACCGCGCCTTGTACGCATTCAGCTCCTGAAGCTGGTGCTGGAACACTGCAAATACGTCTGTCATGGAGGCCCGGAGGTCGTCCAGGTGGTGGATGGGCCCGCGGCCCATGGCCATGTGCCGCAGCGTCAGCGTGTTGATGCACGTCTCGATGCGGCTGATCTGGTGCGCCAAAAAGTTCAGCAGGAACCGCTCCGTCACGTTCGCGCCGCGCTGCTTCATGCGCTCCAGCAGCTCCGTCTCCGGCGGCTGCAGCCCGCTGCCGTCCACCTGCTCCAGCGAGCTGCACAGCATCTCGAGCCGCAGGCTGACGCGCCAGAGCGCCCAGATCACCTCAGGGATCACGCGCAGGTCGTCCCGGTCGGGGTCGCCCAGGATGATCGCCGACATCGGTGCCGGCAGCCTGGAGCCCAGGACCGCATGGGGGCCGGTCGGCGTATCGACACCGTTGGCCGAACCCGCGGCTGCCACGGCCGCAGCAGCAGCCGCCGCAGCCGCCGCCGTCGCGCCGGCCATGCTGCCGCTGTGGTAGCCGCTGCCCGAAACCCCATTGAGGCCGCCGTCGGCGCCGCTGACGGCTGCCGCCACCGCCGCTGCCAGGCGCTCGTGATGCTGGTGGGCCTCCATGCGGCCGGCGAGGGCGTGCGGGTACAGCGAGTAGACCACTTCGGGATTTTCGAGGCCCTTGAGCTTGATCTCGCCGAGCTCCTTCACCGCGAAGCCCTGCGACGACAGCGCCTTGAGCTCCTTGCGGATCGTCGCCGCAAACGCGTCCTCGTCGCCGAGGCTCGTGCCTGCCGCCGAGCCACTGACAGACCCGCTGGCGGCGCTCATGCTGCCGTTGCCGCCGCCGCCGCCTGCACCGCCATGCCCGTCCTCGCCGGACGGACCCGAGACGCTCGAGCCGCCGATGGGCGACTCCTGGTATGTCTCGAGACACCGCTGGATCTCCGAAATGAAGTCGGACGACACGGTGATCTGACCGCCGTCGGCAATGCTGTTGATCCGCGCAGCCTTGTTGACCATGGGCCCGTAGTAGTCCATGCGCCGCGTAATCGGATCGGGCTCGCAGAGCGGCTCGCCCCAGTGGATGCCCATGCGCACCGAGAGGCCCCGGAAGATAATGTTGTTGTCCTTGTCGAGCACGGGCTGGCACGAGACGGAGTTGAGAATCTCGTTGGGCCAGGGCGCGTCCAGGAGCTGCAGCTGCACGGCAAAGGCCCAGAGCAGCGCCGACGTGGCCGTGGGGAAGGACACCATGAACGCGTCGCCTTCCGTCTTGACTTCGAATCCGCCAATGTAGCGCAGCTGCCGGCGCATGACGTCGTTGTGCAGCTTGATGGCCGAGCGCATCGCTGCCGGGTACGTCTCCCAAATGTTGGTCGAGCTCTTAATGTCGGTAAAGACAATGGCAATGAGGCCCGTGGGCGCGGGTACCTCGGCGTCCAGGCGCTGGAGCGTTGAGTCGAGCACGTCGCCCTTGGCGCGCTTGCCGCGGCGCGTGGGCAGGAACTGCTGCGCTGCTTCTTCGGGCACGCCCGAGGGATACAGCGACATGCTCTGGCCGCGGTGCAGCCGCGAGCGCTCCATCTTGCGCTTGAGGTCCGACAGGCTGAGCATCATGACCATGATCTTGCCGCTTGCGCCGTACGCCATGGCGAGATCGCGCAGCTTCTGCGATGCGCGCATCAGGTCGCCCCGCTCCTGCCGCGCAATGTCGACCACCAGGCCGGGACTCAGGTACTCCCAGAGCTCCTTGGTGGCCAGCAGCACCGTCTCGTCCTGCTCGCGCACCGTGTGGTGCACGACGTGCGGCGCCGCCATGACAGCCGGCATGAGGTCGCTGTAGCCAAAGGCACGCGATACGTCGAGCACGTCGTTGAGCCGGCCGTTGCGCGACACCCAGCCGCCGGCATCGCGGATGCGCGCCCGCTCGCTGGGCTCGGCCGGGTCGTGCTTGCGCGTCAGCACCTTGTGTGAGCCGTCGCTCTGGATGAGCATGGCCTGCGCATCGCCGACGTTGGCGACGTACAGCTCCAGGCCCTGCAGGTAGACGACGGTGGCCACGCCGCCGGAGTTGAGGTCCTCCTTTGTCAGCACCATGGATGCAACGGAGCCGCGATGGGCGCCGGACGATGTCGACGACGAGATGGGGATGCGGTCGTCGGCCTGGATCGAGCTGGTCACCAGATCCTTGTTCAGCGTCAAGAAGGCGCGGCGCAGGCCGTCCTCAATGGTCTCGCCCTGGTCGGGCTTGAGGAATTTGAGCTCCGAGGCAAAGACGCGGCTAAAGTTCTCGTGCAGGAACTTTGCAATTTTGGAGCCGCCCGACGACAGGGCCTGGCCGTCAAACAGACACAGCAAAGTGTCCTGCTCGTTGCCCTCGTTGGCGTTGGAGGTGAAGCGGGGCACGACAAGGTCGATTGTCGACAGGTGTTCGTTCTTGCCCAGCGTGTCGGCCATGCCGTACGGGAGGAAGCCCGCCATGGAGCCCGACGTGCGCACGCGGCGGTCTTCGCTCTGGTCGGGCACGCTGGGCTGCGTGAGCGTCACGTCCATGAGGCCGAGCACGCGCAGCTTGAGCAGACGGTTAAAGTCGGCGTACTGCTCGGCGGACCGCAGGGCGACGCCTGCGCTGTAGGCCGTCTGCTTGATTTCGAGGCGTCGGTTGCCCGACAGGTTGAGGTAGCGCAGGTTGCGGTTCAGGTTCCAGTTCCAGTCGTAGGGCACGTTGGAGATGTTGTACTTGAGCGAGTTGTTGCCGCAGTCGAGCACGGCCAGCTTCTTGGCGCGCGAAATGTCGGCTGGCAGGTTGGTAAACTTGTTGCCGTTGATGTGCAGCACCTGCAGCATGCTGTACTCGCCGAGGTCGTCGGCCGGGAGCGTTGTCAGCTCGTTGCCGGAGAGGTACAGCTCGACGAGCTGCGGCCAGTTGGTCATGGACCGCTGGGGGATGTCGGTCAGGTCGTTGTACGACACGTTGAGAATGCGGATCTCGGCCAAGATGGCCAGCTGCTCAAACACCTCGTCGTCCAGCTGGTTGTCGGCCAGATACAGGTTGCGCAGCGAGCCGGCAAACGTGCTGTTGAGGCGGGTCGACAGGCCCGAGTCCTTGCGCAGGCTCGCCGTGGGCGTCGCCATGCCCGAGCTCTGGGCGGTGCTGCGCGAGACAATGGACGTTTTGCGGCCGCCCTTGCCGTAGACCGACACGACGGAGCTCTTGCGGTCGGGGCCCGAGGGCACGGGCGACGGGCCGACGCTCAGGAGCGTGCTGGAGGCCTGGCTGGGCCGCCTCGAGCCGTCTGCGCTCAGCTCTTCGGAGCTGGGCGTGGACGACAGCGTGCCGACGGTGCTGTTCATGCGGCCCTGGGCTGCGGCGGCGGCCGCCGACGACATGGCGTCCTTGTTGGAGTCGCCGGGTACTTGCGGGGCCCGCGATGCCGGCTTGGGGAAGTTGTCGAGCACGTTGGACGAGGCATTGAGCGTCTCCAGCTTGTTGGCCCACCAGATCTCCATGGGCAGCTTGCGAATGTTGTTGCCGCGGATGTCGAGCACGCGCAGCTCGGTGAGACAGCCGATTTCGGGCGGCAGCTCGCCGACCGAGTTGTTGGCGATGCTAAAGGTCTCGAGGCGGCCGAGGTTGCCAATCTGGTTGGGCAGCGAGACAAAGTAGTTCTTGTCGAGATGCAGGCGCTCCAGATTGCGCATGTTGTCAAAGGAGTCGGCGATGCTCGCCAGCTGGGCGTTGGACAGGTTGAGCACCTTGAGGGTGGGCAGCGGCGTGACAATCTCAAAGCGCGTGATTGGGTTCGCGTTGAGCTTGAGGGCGCGGAGGCGCTCAAAGCTGCCCACAAACTGGGAGATGGCGTTGTGGTCGGCGGTGAGAATCTCCAGCTTGGGCAGCTCGGCAATGACGTCGATGCTCGTAATGGTGTTGTACTTGATGTCGAGCTCGCGGAGGCTCTGCAGGTCCTGGAAGCCGGGCGGGAAGACGCCGCTCAGGCGGTTGTTGGTAATGACAAACTTTTCAAGGTTGCGGAGGTTGCCGATGGCGTCGGGCAGGCTGCTGATCAGGTTGAAGCTCAGGTCGAGGTCGATGAGGCTCTCGAGCTCGCACAAGAAGCCGGGGAACTTGTCGAGAAAGTTGGAGGAGATGTTGAGGTTGCGCAGCGCGTTGTAGGCGCAAAAGTACGTGGGCAGCTGTTTGAGGCGGTTGTTGGCCAGGTTCAGCTTGAGCACGCCGGTAATGTCCTCGAGCTCGGCGTGCTCCATGGTCTCGATGCGGTTGTTGGACACGTCGAGAAAGGTCAGGCGGCTGGCGCGGCCGAGGCTGTGCGGGATCTTGCGCGCCTCGTTGTTGCTGTACTTGATGTCGCGCAGGTTCAGGCAGGACTGGATAAAGTCGCGCGGCACGTCGAGCGACAGGTTGCGCGACAGGTTGAGGGAGGTGATGTCGGCGGCCTTTGAGTAGAGCGTGACGGGGATGGTGATGAGGTTGCGGCTGGAGAGGTCGACGTGGTTGAGCTTCGGCAGCCGGTTGAAGCCGAGGTCGTGCGAGCGCGACTGGAAGTCGCTCTCGTGGGCGGCCAGGAAGAGGAAGCGGCACAGGTAGCTGTTGTCCTCGCGGCCGAGGTCTTCGAGGTGGTCGCGCTGCTCGTAGCCGACCTGCTGCAGCAGCCGCTTCTGGATCATGAGGGGCCGCTCGGCCGGGCTGAGGATGCGCACCGTGTCGTGCCGCTTCAGCACGATCTGGTAGTTTTGGCTCTCGCCAAAGACGCGTTTCGACAGCTGCGCCACGACGTCTTGGGCCGAGGCTGTGAGGGGCATCTGAAGCGTGGCAAACGTCCCGTCGCTCTTAAACACGCGGATACAGTAGTTTTGCACCTTTTCTTCGGGGCCGCCGCGGGGCGGGCTGCCGTAGTCGTCGACGTCGGGCAGGTTCTGGGTCGCCGCGTCGTCGCCCGTCCGGCGCACGGCCCAGCTGTCGGGCGCGTTCCACGCACCGTTCGGTCCGTTGGCGCCGTCGGGGCCGTACGGGTTGGGCCCCGGCCCCAGCCCGTCCCTGGGCATGTCTCGCGGCCCGTCTCGGGACGGCGACCCGTTGCCGTAGTGTGCGCCGAGGTGCGGCATGTGTTTCTGGAAGTAGTGGTTGACGCGCGGGTTGCCGGTGCCGCGGTCGGACTCGGAGCCGCGGTGGGCGTCGGCGTCCATGGGCGTCAACGGAAGAGGCCGGCTCAGGATGCCGTCCATGTTGTTCAGGTCGGTGTCGAGGAAGAACTGCGTGCCGTTGACGGCGCGGTCGGTGGGGCCGATCATCTCGTCCTGGTCGTCGATGTGGCGGTGCGTCCGGCTCCGCTTCGAGGAAAACGGGAACTTGTTGTTAAAGGTGGCCTGCCTCGACGTGCTGCCGGAGCGCCCCGGGGCGCTCTCGTAGTCGCCGTGGAAGCGCTGCGACAGGGACATGTCTGAGCCGAAGAAGTGGCCGCCCAGCTCGGGGCGCGGGAGCTCGTGCCGCGACGGCCGCACGGAGAGGCTCTGTGTCGAGTGGGGCATTTTCTTGAGCTGGGCGGCGATGCTGTTGCTGCCGTGGCGGCTGCCGTCGTGGCTGCCGGGGCTGCCGTCGTCCTTGTCCTTGCTCCGCCGCAGCCGGCCCAGCAGGCCCTTTTTCGGGTGGACGCCCGGGGGCGAGGTCTGGCCGTCGTTGTAGGTGTTCTTGGGGATGGCAAACGAGGCGCTGCCGCTGCCGCTGTTGCCGCTCGGGGTGGGGCTTTGCGCCCGGGAGCGCGCCGAGGAATACATGGCGGGCGTGGCGCGGTCGCGCATGCTGGCGATGGAGTCCTCGCGGCTGACCGTCTGGCGGATGGCGCGCGGGTCGTCGCTGCTCTTGTTGTGGCGGTGGTGGTGCGGGAGGTGCGGGAGCGAGTGGCCGGACCGCGAGGACGACGAGGTCTTGGGCGGGTTCTGGCCAGAGCCGTCGTTGTTGACGTAGCGGTCTCGGTCGGGGCCGCTAAGGGTGTCGCGCACGGGGGCTTCACCATACCTTGCAATGTCCTGCGGAGGGTGACGCCATGTTAATACTCTGTAGGTTGAGAAACGGGAGGGGGGAGACGAGACAAGACGCGAAGAAACAAGCGGCCGCCCCAAAACAAATGCAAAAACATACGATGCAGTGCAACAGCGTACACGCATGGCAACATGAGATGGGAGGGTGGTGAGAAATTAGGAGATAAGCACGCCGGCAAGAGGTGGCAAGGCCTGGGCGAGTGACCGTTGCGGCTGGCGGGCCCCTGGGTAGCCGTGATATTCGACGGTGGGGGTAGGTTGTAGCGGGAAGAGAAGGCTAGGAAGGAAGAGGAAGGAAAGCGAGCAGGGGAAGCGAGGAGAGTAGGCGAAATAGGGCAAAGTGCAAAGCGCAAGGTATTCGGTACATGAGGAAGCCTGAGGATAATAAAGGTTCAAGAGAGGTAAAAAAAAGAAAGAATAAAAATAAAAGAAGAAAGAAGAAAAAAATGAAAAAATGAAGAAAAAAAGAAGGGAAAAAGGGAAAAAAAAAAGAAGAAACACTGTCCCACTTACATCCGCTTCCTGGTACAAAAAAGGCACAACCTCTGGTGCCGGCACAGGCGTGCGAGGCCGCGACGACGAGGGCGAGGCGTCGCGGTCGGTGGCATTGGAGTAGTTGCGGTCGCGGTGCGGCCGGCCGTGGCTGTAGGAGTGGGAGCGGCCCTCCTTGCCCGTGGTGCTCTGGCTGTTTGTGTCCGAGGTGTCGCGGCCGGGGAACTCCTCGCCAAAGAAGCCCTGCAGCTTGCGCAGGCCGCCGCCGCGGCGGTCGCTGGCCTTGGAGCCGGTGCTGCTGGCGGTGGTGGCGATGCTGGCGACCGAGGGCCGGCGGTCGTCGTTGAAGTAGGGGGCGTAGGGCGAGGGGCCGTCGGGCGACTCGTTGCTGGCGCTGGCGAGCGTCTGGGCCGAGTGCGAGTGGTGGCGGGAGAGGGTGAGCGAGTTGGCGCGGCCGGCGGGGGACAGCTGCGACGCGACGGAGACGTTTTCGCTCGAGTCGTTGTAAAAGGTGGTGGCCATGCCGCCGGACGAGGCCGCCGGGGGCGCGTTGCCGGACAACGACGACGTCATCCAGGGCGCAACCTGAGACAGTTCCGGGCTGCCCAGCGAGGCGAGCTGGGGCGTCAGGGCAATCTGGGGCGCGCTGCCGGACCGGGCGCCGTGGCTGGCGTCGGAGCCGGCACCGGGGCCGGGCCGCGCGTCGGCGTCGAGGACCGCCAGGTCGTGGCGGTAGTTGCCAAAGTCGGCGCGGTGCTGGGCCTCGCGGGCGGCGCTCCGGGCGGCAGACGATGCGAGGGGGGGGTGGGCCGTGCTTCGCGTCGCACCGGCTGTCGCAGCCGGCGAGGTGGGCGAGACCTGCGCGTCTTTGCGGAGGACCGGGAGGCGGTTTCTCGAGGGGTTCGCGTCGTCCGTCTTGAGACGGGGGGGGACGCCGCGGCGCGCGCCGGCTGCGCTTCCGCCGACAGAGGCCGAGTGGCGCAGAGCGCGGCCGTCGCGCGGGCCACGGCCGTCGTCGGGCGGGGGCGCGGCGGAGGGCGTGGAAGGGAGGGGCTTGACGGTCACCGAGGACCGGCCGCTGTCTGTCGAGGCGCTCGTGGTCGAGCTGACGCGCGAGGCGGCGTCATTCCTGGCCATTGTCACCACCAAGCAGGGGTCGCGGCGGCGAGCTGAGCCATAAAGGAAGGCGGCAGGCGGCAGGCGGAGCACGCGAGGGCGTGAGACAGGCAAGAGACGAAGAAGAGATCCGGCCGATGCAGGCGGGGAGGGAGTTGGCCGGTGATTGGCGCGGGAATCGATCGAGGAGTCGGGACGGGCCAACCGCCAGGTCAGGTCATCGTCTGCGGCGTGTCGCGGCGGACAGACACGGGACGTGGATGGACGGGCCGTTTGGCGAGAGATGGCGATGCTCCGGGGCCAGAGACGGAGAGTCGGAGACGGAGAGACGGAGAGACAGAGGGACCGGCGCGGTCGACAGCTGCCGGGCTGAGCAGAGGAGATGGGTCGTGTCGTCGAGACAGCCGAGCCGTGATACCGTGCACGACGCAAAAAGGGCGAGACGCAAAAACCGGTGGGCGAGAGACCGTCGGCCGAGAGAGACGGGTGGAGATTGGAGGTTGAGAAAAAGAGGAGAGGAGACGAGGCGAGCAGAAGCGGAACACGGAGAGCTGAGTATGACTACAGAGTAGAGGCAGGTGGAGACGAAAAATGCGGGCCGGACGCAGAGGAGGCAAGAACACACGTCGAGATCCGTCCAGGAAGGGACGAATTGAGCTCGACGCAAAAACGGCAAGAGCGATGCGAGGGCAGAGAAGCGGTTTGAGGACAGCAACGGCACCACCGCAACCCAACAGCTTGCCGCACGGCCTTTTGTTTCTGCCCTTCTGGCCCTGTTTTTTCCTCTTCTTTTTCCCGCCTAGCATCAAAAGACTCGAAACGTCTTAAAAAGGCGGTGCCTGGGCAGCGGATGGAGTTGTTGGGGAGCATTACTGTACTTTGAGGTGGCGTGTGGAGCAGCACAGGGAAAGAGCCATCCTTGTTTTAGCACGGGGCGGGGAGGAGCGAACTGGGGAGCGGTCACTGGCCTGTGATGGCGGCGCTTACAAAGTGCGCATACGAGTAACAGCGGTGCCGCGGAAGGAGCGCCTGCAGGATCTGCCAGCGACGATGCTGCGGTGATCTGACGCCCGGGAGAGAGAGCCAGCTCGATTCGTCGGTCTGCGTCGTCTTTTTGCAGAACCCTTTGCATGTCCGCGCTCTCTGCCCTGTGCTTCTCGAGCCAAACCGCCGCCCGTTGTCTTGCGGGAAACGCGCCGCCGCAGTGCCGCGCCATTCCTTCGCGCCCCGAGTCCTCTGACGTTCCGCCAACCGTGCTTCGTATCGTTCTTTACATGGATGCATCGGCCCTGGCGGATGCGGACGATTGGCTGCCGGGCGCTGGTTTGCACGCGCAGCATCAAGCGACGACGTGTCTTACGATGAGCTTGTATGAGACGGCGGAGCAGCCCCTGCCCGCTACTGCCGCTATTATTGCCCGCCTGGCGGGAGAGGTGGCCCGTCCGCTGGCTCCTCTGGTTCGTGTTTTTTTGGTGCCGCGCAGGCCCCACAATATTGCTCTTGGGTCGTTCTGATGCATGTGTACGATACTGTTGAGGAAGATACAAAGTGTTGCAGTAATAATATGTCGTAGGAAGATACTCGTAATGTCTGGCAGATCGCTCTTTCCACGATACGACGCAAGTGCGAATGCATTCGGCAGCCATCCAGCACTGACACAGGCTATTAGTCACTAGCCCTGTTAGCTGGCGAGTGCCGCGAGCTCCGCAGAGGCCAGCAGCCTGGCAGCATACTGTATGAAAGATACTGTACATATGTACTACTCGTATACTCGTAGACGGAGTAATATGTATCTTGCCTTTAGGAATAGAAAAGAAACTGTAAAGCAAAAAAAAGACGAGCTGTGGGACAATGTGATAAACGATACAAAATACGAGTAATGAATACGGGTAATGCTGGCAGCTGGACAGACGGCTTGGAGGCAGACAAACAGCGCAAGGCAATCACTGCCATTAAACATGACAAAAGACAAGTGGCAACGGGCAAGACGGTACAAGTTTACGAGTATGTCATATGAGTACGAATGACAGTCGACCGACCGCCGTATGGGGTGTTCCTGCGCCGATCAGGCACGCTTTGATTTCAGTGGTGATCTGCCCAGAAACTAGGCGAGGAAACAGAAACCCGGAAAGGTGTCCACGGGGCGCAGAAAGGCTCTTCCATCCCAGGCTCTTCCGTCAAGTCACCAAGCCAACCCGGCAAGCAAGAAACGAAAGACGGGAGAGGAGCGCGTGTATTCTGGATGATTGTCACCGCCCCGTCTCGTTGCAGGCGGGTCTTTTTTCCTCGGAGAAATTGCGCCTGCTGATACACGGAGTAGCACGGGATAGTTCTCGGCACTGTCGTTGTCAATACTGGTACGAGTACTCGCGTCGAGGATGCAGCGTCAGGGACAGAGTATGTAAGAATAGAAGGAGGAGAGAGTATGACACAGGATACAAATTGCTCTGTACTCGTATGAGTAGCTTATGTGGACGTTTCGTATCACGGGGAAACGTTGCTCGCGAAGAAACGAAAGACAGGACTGCGGCTGGTGAGGGGGGCAAAAGGACAAAAAAGGCAAGAGATAAACACCAGACAGAGCATTTGAAGCAGAGGCGTTTGACAATTCCAAAGAGAGCAGGATCTTCTCCACGATGCAGCACCAGAGAGCGATCTGTGCGCTGACAGGCGACTGGGGTTGGAATGGTGTTTTAAGTCCAGCTTTTTTTTTTAAGAGAGAGAAAAGAAAAAAAAAGAGAGAAAAGAAAGAAAAAAGAAAAAAGAGAGAGAAGAGAAAAGGAGATAATGGAAAAAAAGAGAGAAAAAAGAAACAAAGGGGAGATATAATAAAAAATCAATTGAAAATTAAAAAGTTAGTAACTATACGCATACTTCGGTAAGCAGAACACGGAAAAGAGAAGACAAGAGATGCCACTGGGAGATATAAGTTACACAGCTAACAAGATCGACCGCATGTTTACGAATTCTCGGCAGTGGTGATAAAGGGGGAAGGTAAATATATCTGAAAAATAATGAAATAAATAATAAATAAATAAATAAATAAAAGAAAATGAAAAAAAACGAGAAAAAAAAATGAAAAAAATGAAAAAAAAAATGAAATAGGGAAATCTACCCGTGAATTGACCTTTAGTCCTTTACTTAACATCACTTGCAGCAAGTGCCAGCTTTGCCGTCTTGCTGCCCGATTCTACCTCGTGCCGTACTCCCCCCGTACCTTTGACGATTCTTTTTTTGTTCTCCCCAACACCCTTTTCTTTGTCTGCAAGGCATCTCCCAGCCAGCTTCCCGGCTTCTTGTTAAGTTGCGCGTCTGGCCAGTCTCGGGACTGAGCATCCACGGCCTGCTACATACCGCTCCACGAAGATTGTCCCAAAATGTCCCAGCATGTAAAAGATCATTGCTTCAAGCTCTGGTTTCTGTGGAAAGCGTAACTGCCTTTTTTTCCAACAAGATCACGTGGTGGCGATGCCAACCTCAAAAAAGGAACACGGCAACTGAACGACGACCGCACAGCTCAGTCTGTCCGTAGCTGCTCACATGGAGTCATATCGTACCGGCCACAGGGCGTCTTCCCAAACATCCGTTCATGCTTGACGTCTTGTATGTTTTTCAAATATCACGGCCATTGTAGCGAGAACCTTGCCGGCCAACAGCTACTCGGTCGCGCTGTCTTCGTATCCGGCATCCCCGTCCTCGTCCCCGTCCTCGCCCTCGTCCTCGTCCTCGTCCTCGTCCTCGTCCTCGTCCCCGTCCTCCTCAATCACATCCTTTTCCTCTTCCATGACATCGTCACCAATGGCTGCGCTCTCGAGCAGCACTTTGCGCGCCTCCTCGAGACTCGCCGGCCCGCCGCCCGCGCGCAGGTCCTCGCGGATCAGCTGCACGGCCAGCTCGGGCACCAGCACCGCCTGCACAAACTGCACCATGCCGCGTGCTGCCACCAGCGGGTCCTCGACGGCCCGCCGCCGCAGCGACTTGGCGTGCCGCTGCACAATGGCGTCGGACAGCACGCGCATGCCGCGGCGGCCGTAGTAGCCGGGCGACTGCACAGCAGAGGCCGCCTCCACCGCCACCGCCGCCGCCGCGTCGTCTCCCCTGCTCCCCCTGTTTCCCCCCTTCCCCCCTTTTCCCCTGTTCTTGCTCCGGCCTCCGTCTCCGTCTGCAGCCCTGGTGCAGCTGGCTTCCCAGGCCGTCCGGAAATGGGACGGCCCTCCCAGGATCACCCGCTTGACGTGCGCCTCGTACTTTTCCAGCCGCCGGGGCAGCAGGTCCCAGTCGATGACCGGGTAGCCGCGCGCCGTCCACGCCAGGCGGCTGGCGCGCTGTCTGTGGTTGCTGCAAAAGCGGATCTTCTCGTCAAACTTTAAGAGGTTCAGCTGCACGCGGTGCGCGCGCCCTGCGGCCACGCCCACGAGCAGGTGGTGCCCGTCCAGCAGGTCGCGCAGCACGTCCTCGTCGAGGGGCTCCTGGCACAGCGGGCAGAGCGCCGGCGTCTGGTCGGCTGCGTCCTCATCGCTGCGGGCGGCGGCCTCCTCCTCTTTGCGCAGAATCCCCCGCAGAAAGCTGTCCTCGGGCGGGATCGAGGCGTCGGACGCCGCATCCTGCGTGCTGCCCTGGCCGTCCTGGCCGTCCTGGCCTGCTGGGCCCGCGACGCTCTCAAACATGGGCATCTTGAAGACGGCCTTTTGCGGCAGCAGCGGTGGCGGTGCCTCCTTTTTCCTCGTTTGTTTCTCGTCCCTCTTGCCCTTTCCCCACGTCCTGCGGGACTCGAACAATGCCTTGCTGCTTTGCCCTGCGTCGTCCTCGTCGTCCGAGCACGTGTATTTGCTGTGCTGGAATGTTTTCTGTCGTGGCTTCTCCCGTTCCTTTTTCGCCGCCAATTCTTGTTCCTTCTTCTTCTTCTTCCTCTCCGCCTCGTCGGCCGACAGTTCCCGCTCGGGCGTCAGCTCCGGCGGCTTGACAAACCGTGCTGCCGGCGGCGGCGTGGGCTGTTTGTGTGCCTTGTCCTCCTTTTTGTCGTCGTCGTCCTCCGCCGCCGCCTCGCCATCGTCGGACGAAGCGTCCCCGTAGGCATACCTCTTGAACACGGCCTTGGCCGTGCTCGCCCCCGACGAGCCTCGCGGCTGGGCCTGTGCGGGCTTCCGCTCGCCGTACACGACCTTGGCCGTCCGTGCGGGCCGGTTGAACAGGCTGCTGCTCGCCGGGACCGTGCGAGACAACGTCTTGGGCGCCGTCCTCGAGGGCAGCGGCGCTGCGTCGTCTCGCTGCCGCTTTGTCCCGCGCTGTCCTGCATGCCCGTCGCTGCTCTTGGATTCGTCGGCAGTCAGGAGTCCTGGTCGGCGCCGTGTCCGGACGCCCCGCAGCAGCTCCTTTTCGGCCGCCGACGAGTCAGAGATGTCGTCGTCGACCTCGCCCTCGCCCTCGCCCTCGCCCTCGTCCTCCTCGTCGCTGCTGCTGCTCAGCGGCGGCGCATCCACGGCCACGGGCTCGCGCTCGCGTTTTTGGTGCTGTTCCATGGCCCGCTTCTCATTGACGGCAGCTACAAGCCGCCTTTTCGGAGCCGCAACGTAGGCTCTCCGCGGCGGCGCCATTGCAGAGCAGAGAGCTCTGGGCTCCAGCGCAGCGCTTTCTATAACCGAGAGTTCATAAGACGGCGCCTCAAGGGAATGGGTGCCACGTGTTTGTCTCTCATTCCTGAGGCAGGCGCTTTACGGACAAACGCTGCGGGAACAAGGAGAAGACGGTGTGGCGAAAAAGAAAGGCGGCTGCTCCGGCAAAGGTAAACGTCGCTGAGACCTCTGATCGGAAGTTGACGTTGGAGACGCGTTTGAACAAGTTTGGCGTGCATATGCGTACGGCGTATGACAGTGCGAGTGGAGCTGGGCGTGCCGCGTGCACTGCGCTCGCTGTATTTTACGCAAGCACTGGCGCGCAGCCACTGGCGCTAAAGCTGTCGTGCGTCTTCACGGCCAGGCCATATGACGACGTATCGATTCATATCGAGTTGCACAAATTTGTTACCGTCATTTTCACACCGATGAAATGGCTTGCTTTGGCCTGTGGAAGGCTGGCAGTAGGTGGCTTGTTCTCTGTGCGAGAAGGGGGGGTGCAAGCAAAGAGGCGGTAGTAACTTTACTGCATTTTATGATTAAAACACCGCTGCAACGCAATCGAAATGCAGTCAGACAATGCTCGTGCTGGGTATTGTACAGTCGTCTCCTCTCCGCACGCGGTGCCCGCCTACAGCTTGTCGAGGCGGGCCTCCAGGTCCTTGACCCAGCCCTCCATGACCTGCGCATTTTTGCCCATGGTTGCCTCGCCGTCGCGCAGCGCCTGCTCCATCGTCTCGAGGCCCTGCCGCCACTGCTTGACCTCGGCCGCCGTGTCCGCCTGCTGCTTGACGAGCTCGTCGAGCAGCTCGCTGGCCGCGGCGGCGTCGGCATGGATCGCGCGAAGCGACCGCAGCCGGTCCAGCAGCGGCGGCAGCAGCGGCGCCAGGCTCTCAATCGTCGGCAGCGTGCCGTACAGCGCGTTGATTTTGGTGTCTTGCGTGGCCTCGCTGCTGCCGTCCTTGTCCCGGCCGTCGCCGCCGCCCTCCTTGTCCTGGTGGCTGCTGGCCCTCGCCTTGGCGAGCTGGTCGGCTTCTTGGGCGAGCGCGCGGACGCGCCGGCTGATGCCGTCGAGCGACGCCGTCGACGCCTCGGCCAGCGTGCCAATCTGCCGCTGCAGAGCGTCCAGGGCCGGCAGGATGGCGCGCGGCAGCTGGAGACCGCCCACGGCGTCGCCCTCGAGGCCAATCGACTTTTCCAGCAGCAGCAGCCGGCGGTCAAAATCAGCCGTCTGCGCAAGAGCCAGTGCCCCTGCCGGGGAGGGCGCGCCTGCCGCTGCGGGTGTCTGTGTCGGTGCGGACGCAGGCACAGGCACAGGCACAACGCTCGGAGCCGCCCTGGCGTCCTCGTCGGCCAGCTTGGCAATGTCGTCAAGGGCCTTGCTCAGCGAGGCAAGATCTGCCCCAGCTGCTGCTGTTACTCCCCCTCCTCCCCTTGCCTTGGCCGCCTGCTGCCGCCCATACGCCTCCGTGGCCTCTTCCACTTGTCGTTTTAAGCGCGCAATCTTGCGCTCCAGCCCCGTGGGCGAGTCGCTGTCCTCGTCCTCGTCGTCCTCGTCCTCGTCGCCCTCGCTCACGTCGCCAATCGTGGCAGCCTGCCTCCGCCGCCGTGTGGCCGTCCGGTACGATTTGCGCTTGCCGTCGACGCGGTCGGAAAAGTCCACTCCGCGCGTGTCCACCTCCGATCCGCGGAACCGGGACCGCGCCTGGTCGACGCGCACGCGCGTCCGAGAGATGCCCGTGCTGTTGGCATCGTCGTCGTCGTCGTCGTCCGTCCGGTCGGACTCGTTGTCGGACGGGGACCGGCCCGTCGTTGTCAGGACGGTCGAGTTGTCGTCGGTGAGCTCGGGCGTCTCGTAGACATCTGGTGCCGTGTCCTAGAGACGGCGTCAGCAACGAGGCACATCCCGACGTCGAGCGTCCTTTTTGCCTTGGCTCACCAGGTCCGGCAGAGCCGAGTATTTTCGGTTGAGAGCCATGCCGACGGCTGTGCAGGGTATTTGCCCCAGAACCGTCCGCTGTCGAGAGTGACGTTGCGATAGGGGGAGCTGTTAGCTTGTGTTTTGGGATGTGCCGTTGCAAGACGCGGCTGCCCAAGTACCTTGTACCTCTGTGGAGTAGCGAAACGTGGAGCCTGCCTCGGATGGTGGATCTTTTGGTGAAAAGGCCCTGGCCAATCACAGGCAGTCTTCACGCGCAGGGCTCTTGCCCACAACTTTGGATTTTTTGCCCATTCGCAGTGCTTACCTAATAAGGGCCCCTCATGCCCAGGAAAAAAATTGTGTGCGCTGCGGAAAAAACTGCACAGCGTCAACTTTTTTCCCGTCCAGCTTTCTCTGCCTCCTCCATCACCACGATCACCAGCACAACGCCGACCACCGTCACCGCCACCACAACCACCCCAACCGCCCTCTTCTCTGCAAAATGGATTCTTCGAAGCAGCCCGTCAAGCTGGTCAAGGTGACCCGTGTTCTCGGCCGCACCGGCTCGCGCGGTGGTGTCACTCAGGTCCGCGTCGAGTTCATGGACGACCAGACCCGCAGCATCATCCGGAACGTCAAGGGCCCTGGTGAGTCTGGCCACGGCGCTTTGCGGGTGCTTGCCCGGAAAGTACGGGTCGCTTGCTAACACGCGTTTGCAGTCCGCGAGGACGACATCCTGTGCCTGCTCGAGTCTGAGCGCGAGGCTCGCCGCCTGAGATAGGCATCGCCACCGAGATGGAATCGAATCGAATGCCATACGAAACGACGCGATATGGAAGAAGTGAGCGAGAGGGATGCGCGACGACACAGCGACTTGCGACTGCATTAAAAAAATACGGCAAAAACCACATGTCTGATTTCCGGACGGGAGGGGGACGAGGTCGTTCTGTGTTGGCCGCGACGGCGGCTGGCTGCAGTGCTCCTCTGTCCCAACGGCGTGCATGGGATTGAAAAAAGGAGTATTCTTTTTTGCATGGGAAAGGGAATAAAACAAAAAATCGAAAACGAAAACCAAAGCCAAGCCGGGTCTCACCGCCTCGGATGGTAGGGCAACCGGCAAGGAGCGGTGGACAGAGCTTCTCGTCTGCTCGTCGCTGCCTGTCGTGGCCGCCCATGTCCTTTTATTGTTCTGAGATTTTTTTCTTTTTCTTTTTGGTTGTTGCTCTGGTGGGAAACGGACGTGAGATAACTACGATGTATTTCTTGCTTTTTTCGATAGAGGCGAGAAGAGACCAGGGAGCTGACACTAATCCAAACCACCGTGAACCAAACAGAAAGATGTATGCATTTCGGAAAGCGGGTGTTTGTAAAGGTCGTAAAGGAAACAAACTTGATGCTGCGTATGTCTCGATCTCGTAAACTCTCGTTCTCTCGTTAGTTCTCTCGTTGGACTCATCACGTGACCGTCCCAGGTGGATAAGCTCTCCACCCCAAATTCCGCCATAAATTACTCGTAATTCTCTTCTCTCTCTGCCTTTGCTTTCCCTTCTTCGACAAGCACGCAAAAGGTAAGCATAGTGTACGAGCACACCCTACATTCGTTGCCGCTGTTTCGACGGTTCATGATGAAACTACATACGCACTATGTACCCATCTTGATTTTCCATGATTGTTCTCATTATCACCAAGATCTCTGATGCCCGTCCTCGACAGCTGTCTGCAAATTCCTCACACACTCTTGGCCGTGTTCACAGCTAACAGCCCCAGAGGGTTGCCTCTGCTTTCTAGGCCGCTACGATGTCGGTCCCTCGCCCGCCGGCGGGCCATTTCAACATGCTCTACTTTGCCGCGGCGACGGCGTACACCAGAAAAGACGCCGAAGCTCTGCCGGCGCCGCTGCCTCTGGCCAGCCTCTTTGACGAGCTCGACAAGCGGTATGCCGGCATACGGGCGGGCGTGCTGGACGGCAGTCTCGTGACGATCAACCTGGCGTATGTGGACGTGCAGGCCGAGGGGGCCACGACCACGATCCAAGAGGGCGACGAGGTAGCCATTATCCCGCCAGTGAGCTCGGGTTGACAACGCCGGCAGCCGTCGCGTGCATGGTGCACTGCTTTCGAAGGGCGTCGCGGGACACCGGGCCTCAGTCGTCATCCAGCAGGGGGGCGCGCTCGTCGGGAAAGGCGCCGGGCATCGCCGGCGGCGGCGGGTCGATCCCCAGCATGGTCAGCAGCCCGTGCTGGGCCGCCGCGCGCCACCGCTGCAGCCGGGGCCGCAGGCTCCGGCGCCACTGCAGCAGCCATGTGCGTCTCTGCCACAGGCGGCGGCGGCGGGCGTGCCGCCAGGCGAGCACGAGCAGCCACACGAGGAGAGCCACCAGGAGCGTGCTGCTGCCGGCCACGATGGCGGTCAGACTCGTAATCGTCGACACCTGGCAGCCCAGCGGGCGCGTCCGGAGCTCCCAGCGCTCGGCCCAGTAGGGGCAGACGTTGTCGCCGTCCCAGGCCGGGGCGAGGGCGGGAATGCGGTGGTCGTTGGGGACGCATGCGGCGCTCTAGGGCAGAAGGGCCTTGGGGTCAGCCGATGAAGAAGATGCAGAGCCGTAGAGGCGCGCACGATGAGCTACGATTGTTATGATGACGGTGAATGAAATGACGAATCAACGAGCAGACGTGAGAGTGAATGAATCATGCATACAAAAGGGCACCAAGAGCAGGCGGACATGCCGAGACACGACTTGCAGCTGTTGCGGCCCCAGCAACGACGGAGCCGGTCGTCCATGCCGTGCCGAATGTTGGCGTCGCCGTGAGTCTCGTTTCGATCGTGCTGCGAGAGCCAGGCAGACCGCGCTGTGTCGCGCCATGTATCGTCGGGTGGTCTTGAGGGTGCTGTGTGGTCCATATTGTGTTCTCTGCGTTGGCTGCGATGATAGAGGCTGGAAGTGAAACTGTGGAGCTATCAAGGCGAGGAGCGCTGTAATATGGAGAACTCGCTGACGTGCACAAGCTTTTTTTATCTTACCACAGATCAGCACTGCCCTGTTTGGTCTTGTGTCTAGATGTTGGCGCTGTCGGTCTTATGATCTGGGCCTGTTGAATCCTTGGTTTTATGTATTTTCATCGTAAGAAATGAACACAGAACAAACGAATACGTCGTTTCGAGCATTTAATTGTACTTTGTAAGATAGTATCTTACAACACCCGTAGCGTAAATTAGGCGTCTTGCCACCGGTGCAGGATTTGACCGCTAGGCCCTACAGGCTGGTAACCCCACTGTGACTCTACGAACTTTGCAACCCTCATCCAACGCTCTTGCAAAGTGCGCAACAGCTGACATCACGAACAAACCAACGACCAAACAAGATACCAGGGCACGGCCTACACGGCGGCGCAAACACGACCACACAACCACGCAACCGTTCACAAGCCTCCTCACAGAATACAAACGCTCGCCATCCTGCCATATCGTCTCGTCTCTCCGTCACATCTCATCTCCACGCTCCGCGTCTGATAGCAGCCTGAGCCCGCTTCCGGCCTGCCCCTTCTGAGATATCCCGTCCTCTCTCTCCAAGAGCATGCGCTGCTTCTCGTCGCCCCTTTACATTTTCTTCCAGCCTCTCAAGCTCCCAGACGGCGGCCGCCGCTGCCCACGCAGAGATCGCCTCTGATCGTGCCGACTCGTCCATTTGCCTGCCTAGCTGGCGACAGAGCAACGCTGTCTCCCGCCCGCAATGGATCCCAACTTGCCCGGCGCTCGACGAGGCTTGAACCCCGAGGCACGTGATTTCACGCCGCCCGTCGCCAGGGGCCCTGCTCCCGGCGCTGCTGGCCCGGCTGCTCCTTCCCCGCCCGCTGGCCACGTTCCCGCTCCTGCCACAGAGAGCACCAATGCTCCTTCCGCTTCGGCTCGTGGCCGCGGACGAAGAGGCAACCGCGGTGGACACCGCGGCGGACACCGTGGCGGCAACAGCCAAGGCCGTGGAAACAACATCGACATCGCCGGCGCAGACAGCGTCCCTGCCACCGCGCGTGGACGTCGCGACCGCGGCGGCCTTGCCGTCGACGGCGCCGTTGGCTCGTCCATTGCGCCTCCGCGCGCGTTTGGCGCCCACCTGACGTCGTCCGTGTCCGCGGAGCCGTCTGCGGCCGGCCCTGCCGACGCGGCTCCCGGCGCGGCCGAGGGCAGCGGCAGCACCGGGGGCCGCCGGCGCCGGCGTGGGCAGTCGACGGCTGCGGCAGCCCCAGGCCCCGCAAAGGCCGCTGCCGCGTCGAGCGCCGCCCTGGCGCCCACCGGGCCCCCCTCGTCTGCGCCCGACTTCATGACGCGCCTGCACGAGGACATGGACAGCAACAACTGCGACTGTCCCATCTGCCTGGTGCCTGTGGCGCGCCGGGACACGGCGCTGTGGGTGTGCACGGCCTGCTTCCACGTCACGCACCACGCGTGCCTCGAAGCATGGATCGGCGAGGCCGTCCGCCAGGGCGTGCCCCTGGCCCAGATGCGCTGCGTCAGCTGCAACACCGAGGCCTGCAACATGCCCCTCTACGCGTCCTTTGACGAGCGCGCGCTGGGCGCCGACCGCGCGGACCTGGCGCAGGCCGACCTGCCGCCCAAGCAGCGCAGGGCGCTCGCCAACGCCTTCTTCTACCCCTCGCTGTGCTGGTGCGACAAGCAAAAGACGCCGGCCGTGGCCCCGGCCTCGCTCCCGCCGCATTCGTGCGGCCGCGTCTGTGGCAAGAAGCTGCCCGGCTGCCCGCACACGTGTCCCGAGACGTGCCATGCCGGCGCCTGCCCCCCCTGCGCGCAGCCGGGCCCGCTGCTGGCCTGCCACTGCGGCCGCGAGACGTCCGTCAAGACGTGCCGGCCCGCGTCCTACGACGAGGCGCAGCGCGCGGCGCTGTCGTGGTCGTGCGCCGCCGTCTGCGGCAACACGCTCAGCTGCGGTAAGCACACCTGCAAGCGCCCGTGTCACCCAGGCCTCTGTGCGCCGTGCGAGGCCGTGGTGCCGGCGTCGTGCTTCTGCGGAAAGGTCCACACGGAGTTGGTGTGCGCGAGCCGCCCGGCGCGGCCGTCGTTTGATTTTAGCCACGACGGCAAGCCCTTTACGGGCGTGTTCTCGTGCGCCGCCGTCTGCGGCCGCGCCTTTGACTGCGGCGGGCACGCGTGCCGACAGACGTGCCACGCCCAGGACGCAGCGCCCGCGCACTGCCCGCTTGCGCCCGACCGCGTCACGCACTGCGCGTGCGGACAGACGGCGCTCGCCGGGAGCGGCTTTCCGGAGCGCGCGTCGTGCCAGGACCCCATCCCCCTCTGCGGCAAGGTGTGCAGCAAAACCATGGCCTGCGGCCACCCGTGCACGCAGCCCTGCCACGGCGGCGCGTGCCCCCCGTGCCCTGTCGTTGTCGACAAGCAATGCACCTGCAAGGCCACCACGCGGTCTGTCGTCTGCAGCGAGGCAGAGGAGGCCGGCGGCGACGCCTCGTTTGCGTGCGAGACCCCCTGCCGCATGCTCCTCTCCTGCCGGACGCACCGCTGCAAGGCCCTGTGCTGCCCGGCCAAGCCTGCGGCGGCCGCCCAGGCCAAGGCCGTCCAGCACGCGCGCCGCCACAACGCCGCCGCAAGATACCCGGCTCTGCCCCAGATCGACGCGCACGTCTGCCAGCGGGCCTGCGGCCGGCGCATCTGCGACAACGCGGAGCACGCGTGCCCGCGGCCCTGCCACACCGGGCCGTGCGGGCCGTGCACCACCTGGATCCTGGACGACCTGCGCTGCCTCTGCGGCCAGGACGTTGTGCAGGCCGCGCCCTACCTGTGCGGCTCCGGGCCCCCCGGCGCCCGCTGCGGCAACAACTGCAACGTCCCGACGCCCTGCGGCCACCCGCCGGTCCCGCACCCGTGCCACAGCCCCACCGAGACGGCCTGCCCGCGCTGTCCGCGCCTCGTGTCCAAGGCCTGCCTCTGCGGCAAGCTCGTGCTGCCCCGCGTCGCCTGCGGCGCCGCCCAGATCCAGTGCAACAATGTCTGCGGCGCCATGCTCGGCTGCGGCGTGCACACCTGCCGCAAGGCCTGCCACGCGCCCGGCGCGTGCGAAGCCGTCCAGCACGTCCAGCACGGGGAGATCGGGACCGTCGAGGCCGCATGCGAGCAGAGCTGTGCGCGCGCCAAGCCGGGCTGCGGCCACCCCTGCGCCAACCGCTGCCACGGCTCGGCCACGCCTTGCGACGCGTCGGAGCCCTGCGGCTCGGCCGTCGAGGTGCACTGCGACTGCGGCCGCATCGCCCGCAAGGTGCGCTGCGGCGTCTCCGCCAGCGACGCGGCGCCCGCGCGCCGGCTGCCGGCCTGCGACGACGAGTGCCGCCGCATCCAGCGCAACAAGCAACTCAAGGACGCCCTGCGCGTCTCGGACGACTACAAGGACGAGCACCTCGCGTACAGCAGCAAGCTCATGGCGCAGTTCCAGGCGTACCCCCGCTTCACCGCGAGCGTCGAGGGCCTTGCCCGGGCCTTTTTTGGCTCGCCCGTCCTCGGCGAGACGACGACGACGACGTCGCCCGTCTTGCACAGCTGCCAGGTTGCGCCCGTCCGTGCTCTCATCTTCAAGCCCATGAAACGCCACGAGCGCCAGATCCTGCACATGCTCGCCGAGACGTACGGCCTGCGCAGCGAAAGCCGCGACAGCGAGCCACACCGCCACGTCCTGCTGAGCGAGCGTGCCGACGCCCACGTCAACGTCAAGGACCGCGGCGCGGCCCGCGCCGCCATCCCCGTCATGACCTTGGCCGAGAGCGAGGAGATCTACATGCGTCTGCGCAGCAAGGCGCAGGCCGACGCCGAGGCGGACGCGGCTGCTGCGCGTCTTTCCAAAGAAGCCAGAGAAGAAGAAGCAGCCGCCCCGGCGGCGGCGGCGCCCGCCGCGCCCGCCGACGGACCACGCAAGCGGCCGTTCAACGCCATCTTTGTGCCCGCCCAGCTTGTCAGCAAGGAGACGACGCTCGCCGACGACGGCTTCCAGGGCATTGTCGCCGCCTGGCACGAAGAACAGACGAGCCAGCAGGCGCAGGCGCAGGCCCCGGGCAGCCCACCACCCCCTTCGTCCCTTTCGACGCCCCCCCCGTCTGCGGCGCTGCAGCAGCACACGCTCCCCGCGGGCGACCTGGTTTTGCGCGTCGCCATGCCGGCGGCGCCCCCGGCCGTGGTCGAGCAGCTGGCTGCCTTTGTGCTGGCGTTTGCCGGCGCTCTCTGGGCCGTCGAGGGCGCCGCCCACGTGCGTCCGGCGCTGTGCGCAGTCGACGCCCAGCGCCCCGGCACCATTCTCCGCATGGGCGGCCAGACGCTCGACGACCCGGACGTCGACGAGCAGTGGAACGTCGTGGCGGCGCTGCCCCTGTCCGTTGCGCCGACCACAAAAAGCCTGTTGTCGCCGGACAAGGCCGGCGGGCGTCTTGTTTTCAGAAAGAAAGGCGCCGTCTCCAAAAAGCCGCAGAACGACAACTGGGCGTCTGTCTTGGCGGACCTGGCGGACAACGAAACCGACGAATAAGTAGACGGAGGGAGGGGCATAAAGAAGATGCAATAAACAAGATGCAGGAGCAAGACAAGTGCCCGTATTGTGCGCTGCTTTGGTGGGTTGGAGGGACGATGAGACGACAGGAGCATTTTAAAATAGTTGTTGCTCGACTGCTTGTTCCTCGCCCTGTAGTAAAGCGAGAATCAACAGTGTTGACAGTCTTGTAAGTGCTTGCTTGGAGCTCTGTCGTAGGGCGAAGCTGATGCTGTCACGTGATGCCCCGCAATCGGTGGTCGTACCTTCCCCCGCCTACGAGTAGGACACCTGCCGTCACAGGCGAAATGGCCCCCTCTTGTTTTATGTGCATCTCGCCAGCATCTTTGAGCATCGCCGTTTGACCACGCCGTGCCTTTTGATGCTGCGCCAGCTCGACGGCCACTCCGCGCAACCCCACGCAGCTTTCTCTAGTCTACCGGGCGCTTGTCCGCCCGTGACCGACCGCCACGATGCCGGCCGATCCGTTTGACTCTGCCCTGTGAGCTTTCTTCTTCCCTTTCCCCCCTTTGCTTGCCTGGTTTCGTAGATTTGGACCGTCCGGCTCACTCTGCATCTGCAGCGACCTCCTCCGGCGGCTCAACCCAAAACACACGGCCGACCACCTCAACAACATCATTGCGCTCGCCCCCGACCTGACCGAGGACCTCTTGTCGTCCGTCGACCAACCCCTGACCGTCCGCCGGTGCAAGCAGACGGGGCGAGACTACCTGCTGTGCGACTACAACCGCGACGGCGACTCGTACCGGTCGCCGTGGTCCAACCAGTTTGACCCGCCGCTGGAGGGCGGGCAGGGCGGCAGCGGCGGCCTGGGCGGCATCGGGGCCGGCGGCGCCAGCGAGGGCGCCGGCGAGGGCGCGGTGCCCGGCGAGCGCGTGCGCAAGATGGAGATCCAGGCCAACGAGGCGTTTGACGTCTACCGCGACCTGTACTACGAGGGCGGCGTGTCGAGCGTCTACTTTTGGAACCTGGACGACGGGTTCGCCGGCGTCGTGCTCATGAAAAAGGCCTCGCCGGCGTCGGCGTCGTCGGCGGCGTCGGGCGTCTGGGACTCGATCCACGTCTTTGAGGCCATTGACCGCGGCCGGACCACAAACTACCGCCTGACCTCGACCGTCATCCTGAGCCTCGAGACGGGCGACAGCCACCTCGACCTGTCCGGCAACATGACGCGCCAGCTCGAGCAGGACCTGCCCGTGGCCAACGGCGACGCCAGCCACATTGCCAACATTGGCCGCCTCGTCGAGGACATGGAGAGCAAGATGCGTAACCAGCTGCAGGAGGTCTACTTTGGCAAGGCCAAGGACGTGGTCGGCGACCTGCGCAGCGTCGGCAGTCTGTCCGAGGGCCAGCGGGACCGCGAGACGCACCGCGAGATGATCAGCGGCGTGCGGGGCCGGGGCTGATTGCGGCGTCAGGGAGGGGAAGAGTGTGGCGAGCCTTGCTTTGTGCATGTTCAGGCTTTTTTTTTCCTTTTTTTCTCTGCCATGTTTGTCTTTTACGTCGCCGCTTGGGCATGGATATACGAGGACAAACATTTTCACTGCTGGCTACAGTCGATGAGATGACGAACCGGGGCGAGACGAAGCAGCCAAAGGAAACGCCCGACAACGACAAAATGCTCGCTACAATGGTTCGAGGACAGCTAGAGACAGATCTGGATGAAGCCAGTGACTTGCACAACCACACGGCCGGACCAAAGGGCCACCCCAAGCGGTGCCTTCCCACGACGGTCGATGTGGAATATTGCCAAGGCTGGCAAGCATGGCCAGACACGGACTGCGCGTCTTGGTGCCGGCGGCGGCGTTCTTGTGGGTGGAATTGCGTGTCTTCAAAGCACGCGCTGTTCCTCCTGTCAGGTATCTTACCGTGGGTCTGGGCGTCCGGGCCCCCGGCACTAGCTAGCTTCCGACTGCTGTTGCCACTCTGGCGGCCGTGCCTTGCCCGTCGGCAGTTTTCTTGAGATTTGCGCTGGCTGTTTGTTGTTTTAATGACCTGCAGTCGTATTCCGCACTCGGATTTTCTCCTGCTCTTTCCCTGTTGGGATGCCGTTGATCTTCTCCTGCCTAATCGAGCCAGAGCAGCACGGCGCGGTCGCACTGAGCGGTCCGTTCCCGAGCCCAGCAGACAGACCCTGCCGCTTTCCGCTAGTCGCGGGCGACACGCTGGGAGCTGAAAGACGAAGACGACGACGTGCGTCGACAAATCGCCATGCCATGCTGAGACGCCGAGACGCATGGGTCTTCACCTGGACCGCCCGAGACACCCAGTGGTATTCGGCAAAGGGCACAAGGCATGCAATTTGAAGAAAAAATAAAAAAAGGAAAGAAAAAGAATAAAGAAAAAGAAAACGGGACAAGTACTTTTGCGATATGGAATCTCAGCTCGTCGGCGAGACCCGACCTTCCGTATGAAGAAGTGCAAGTGCGTAAGTGGAAGGAAGGTGACACAGGGTGACTAACAGAGACGTGCAAAGCAAATATCTCGTACGCAAGATGCTCGCTGCACCTGGACGTAAACAGAGACACTTCTCTCTTCTGATTCGGCTTGTTTATCGGAGCCGACCGGGAACCACGGGCCTTGGACGACCCCTTGCGTGTCGATGGCACCCCGACGCCACGGTAGTGTATCCACACCACGTTTTCTGTGCGCCTTTAGCAGCACATCTGTTCTTCTACTTTCTTTCTTGCCCTCCTCTCATTTCTGCTTGCCCCAACACCCTTGTAGCGCTGCTGCAAGACGTTTGTTTTATCGGAGGCAGAGCAAAGGACTCGAAGGAAGAAGCTGTTCGGCGTCAAGCAACCCGGCGCGTAGGCTCAAACAAAAGGACTGCAGAATGCAGACAGTAGTGCAAAACCTGCATATGCACATGCACCCACACAGACGTTATTTTACTTTAGGGTTCTTCTGCGGCAGTGTACGATACGTACCAGTATAGGTAAGAATTGTTGAACTCTCGTTTTCGGGTTTCATTTTGGTCCTTTGTCTCTTATTCTGTATTTATTTGCGCGCAGCCCCTTTTCTTCGCAGACATGTAATCAAACGGGTGGCAAAAAATAAGAGAAAAAAGCCAAAAAACAATACATGTACATATACTTGGTAAGCAGTCGAGCTGAGGCATCATCCGGGATAAACGAGGAAACGTTCCAGGACACAAGAAAACAAACGGCTACGAAAGGGGTAATCTGCTCGTACGAATTCTTCAGGCCTGGACATATACAAGAATGAATGCTGCCAGATTGTATGTCTTTCTTTTTGTCCATTCTTATTCTCGTCTTCGTGCCTCGTCTCTATGCCTGCGACTACGATCTTAAAGATACGATGCCGTGTCTCAATTTAATAACCGACTCTTTTGTGGGTGGCGCATGCGTTAGTAAGAATGCATTCCTTGTCTCTCCCAGCACGCGGGATGCTCCAATGGGAGGCCAAAGAAAAATGCTGTAAAATAGAGAATGTCTCACGGCGCACGGAACACAGATTATGACGGTGTAGCAGGCTGCAGGGAAGCATTCTAGAAGGCACACAACAATTAAAGAAACAAGCACGCCCTCGGAAAAGCAAGGGGAAAAGGGGGAAATGGGCGGGCGGGAACGATGGCGGCACGAAAGCGGAGAGTGGCCGGCCAAGCTCGAAGCTGGTGGACCAGCCATGCTGGCATGGAAAGAAGGGATAAAAAGAGAGAGAAAAAAGAAAAATCGACAAACATGTCTGACAAGTGCTTGCACTACACCGGAGAAATCAATGGTGCTGGTGGCAAGTGGTGCACAAAGGATGCGCCATGTGAAAAGGGGCGGTGCTCGATGGATCTCTCTCTAAAAAAAAAAGAGAGAGACATACGAGATATCATGAGATGCTGTGTGCCTGGCGCAGATTCTCAATTGGCTCACATTTCGGGGAGCATGACAAGCCATTTGACACATATGTACTCGTACGGCGTGGATATTAGACCAATATTATCGTACTCCGTAGACCGGGATAGAAGTCACAAGAGAATATACGAGTAGCCAGCTAGCCGCCGCGCGTGGAAGGCGCGCATCGATGCACGCGGCCAAAGAGGGCAATAACTGCCAGGGATGCCTGAGACGCTGCGTGTCCTCGCACATGGCGCTCCTTCCCTTGTGCTCGTAAACGCCCCGTCGCGCCTGCCTCTCCCGGCCGTTGAATCATTGGCCCCTTGCTGCTGGACTGGCGATGTTCTTGGTGCTGCCTGTTTGCGACTTTATCGTAATTTCAGCGTGCCCAGCTCTTGCGGAGAACCTGAAAGATCCTCGCACTCTGGCATTAATAAGATACTTAACGCTGGGCCTTCCCCTGTCTTCCAGGCCGCCTGCTCGTCATCTGTCATCCAGTGCTCGAGACGCTAACTCTTAACGATGGCGCTAGAACGAGAGGAAGCCGCTATGGGGGAGGGGTCTGCCGGTGCCCGTGCTAGCCGGCCGCCAACTACGGAAAGAGCAAAAGAAAGGAGCACGTTTCCCGCGGATGGGAAGGAACGGCTTGCTCTTTGACAGCAGTGCAAAAAGACCTGGCAATAAGACACTGCATGCCACGGCGAACGCCCGTACGCAGCATGTTGACAGAAAGGAGAGAAAAAAAAGAAAACAAAAGCAGTGTAGCTCGAACTGACACAGCTGCTTGAAACCCATCCGATCTCCTATTCTCCTTGAAAACAGCACGAGTACGAGTAAGATTTGCATGAAAGGGTCCCACCCAGCAATACTTGAGAGCAAATAGGGCACAGGGCCATGACGCTCCTTCCCACCATCTCCATTTTGCTCGCAGGAATCTGCAGACGAAGGAAAAGGAAAGACGCCGTTTACGAGTAGACGGGATTGGAAAGGCATTCGTCTTGCTCCTGTGGCTGCTCCGTAGCTCTTTCCCTCTTCTGGGTCTTTGGCCTGCAACTGCGCCAGCCCCCCCCCTGCTCGCGCGCCCCCCCTGCTCCTTCCCTGGAAGCCCTCCTTATCCCCTTTCGCTCACTTCCAACGGTGGCATTCCTCTGCCCCCGGCCGCTCCTTCCTCGCCTTGCCCCGGCATTGAAACGACAGGTGCTACGCTCCTCGAGTTTGTATCTTTCCGCCCGTACTTTATTTTCCAGCATTTTGCGCTTTGCGTTGCGCTTGCCAAGCCCATTTTGCTCCTTCCATTTTCTGGCCTTTGCATGCCTTTGTGCCTTCCCACTTCTCGCATACTCTTATTTGCCAGGCTTCTCTCCTCTCTAGTTCCTCCCTTCAACCCTATTCTTTTTTCCGAGCTTCTTTTCGAGTTCGGCCTCCTTGGGAACTGTCTGCCTGCGCGCCTCCAGACAACTCGTCTCAACACGCCTAAAAGTTATATCTCTTTTTTGCCCGCCCCTGACCTCACGAGCAGGCCAGACCACCGCCAATCTTTCTCGCCAGCAGCTGAAAACAGCAGCGCTTTCCACCTTTTCTCTGCAGACAACACGGGTTGGCATCCCTCGAGCTCCGACCAACTGCACCAAGCACTTGCTCCCGCGCTGCTCCCACACCGGGCACCTTGTTTGTGCACACTGACTTGGCCTGGGTCTGAGAGACGACGACACGGATACATCGGGAGTAGCTGGACGACTGGAGCACGCACAAACGCATAGAGGAGCGCGCACAGGGGCACACAGCAACACACAGAAGAGCACGACAGCAACTGGGCTCACCCACAAAGACTGCCTCGGGCCGTCCACCAGCTTAGCGGAAACGATAAGCTGCGGACACTAGACGACGTGTGGTTGCAGCTCCATCTTTGGCGAGATACAGCCTTGGGGCGCAGAGACCAGACAAAAACACGCGAGGAAACAGCATATAAACCCGGCCTCCCCCCCCCCCTCTCGTGTGTTTCGAACTTGAAAATTACGGAAAGGGGCGACGACAGCAACAACCATGGCAGACAAGCCCACCGTCCTCATCATCGGTGGCCTCGGCTACATTGGCCGTTTCCTCGCACGCTACATCGACGACAATGCGTTGGCTTCTGACATCCGGATCGTCGACAAGGTGCTTCCGCAGCTGGCATGGCTGGCCCCCGAGTTTGAAAAGGCGTGCTCCGGCAGCAATTTTATGCAGGCCGACGCCAGCCGAGAACAGTCGCTGGCGCGGATATTCGACCGCGAGGACTCCAAGGCGTGGGACTATGTGTTCAACTGCGGCGGCGAGACGCGCTACTCACAAGACGACGAGGTGTACCGCCTGCGGTCATTAGGGCTGTCGCTGGCCGTCGGCAAGGAAGCGGCCAAGCGCGGCGTCAAGGCGTTTGTGGAGCTGAGCACCGGCATGGTCTACAAGCCCGACTCCAAGGCGAGCGAGGAGTCGGACAAGCTCAAGCCGTGGAGCCGCATTGCCGTCTTCAAGCTCCAGGCCGAGGAGCAGCTGGCCAAGATTGAGGGGTATGTCCGCGCGCCGGAATTTGCCGATTCCGTTTTTTTTCTAAATTTTTTATCTTTTTTTTTATCTTATGCTGACTCTCCTCAGACTCAACCTCATCATCATTCGCCTGGCCCATGTCTATGGCCCGTACGCATCGCAGTGGGTGGCCACGGCGCTCAGCATGGCCCGTGTCTACAAAGCGCTCGACGAGGAGATGAAGTGGCTGTGGACCAAGGACCTGCGCACCAACACCGTGCACATTGACGACGTGACACGCGCTCTGTGGGAGGCCACGCACTGGTACGACAAGCGTGGCGGCCGCGAGGAGTGGGACGCCAAGGCCATGGGCACTGCCGTCCCCGTGTTCAACGTCGTCGACAAGGGCGCCACGACGCAGGGCACCATGGCCGAGATTATTGCCACGACCTTTGGCATCAAGACGGGCTTCCAGGGCCAGCTCATCAGCACCTTTGCGCGCCTCAACATGGACAGCGTCGTCGAGGACGTCAACGACGAGCTTCTGGGCCCTTGGGCCGACCTGCTGGCTGAAGCCGGCATCACGCGGCCCGGACCGCTGACGCCGTTTATGGAAAAGGAGCTGCTCAAGGACACGGACCTGAGCATGGACGGCAGCCGCCTCGAACGCGTGGTGGGCTTCCAGTACACCAAGCCGGCCATCACGGCCGAGCTGGTGGAAGAGGTGATTGAGAGCTACAAGAAGATGAACTGGTGGCCATGACAGGACACGGTCTCGGCCTTGCTTTGTCTTTTTTCTCGTCCGCTCTTTTCATATCATCTCTGGGGTTCTGGAAACTTTGAGGCTTGCGGTTGCATGCCGGGGCGGTGCACCACTGGGATATCCGGATTCTGGTCTTGGACGTCTTTTTGAATTTGTTTTTCCGGGTTTTTGTTGTTTTTTTCATCTCTTTGCGGACGTTTCCTTCTTCTTCCTCTTTCTCATCTACTCTTTTATCCTCACTATATACTTGTCGATACCCCCCTTACACGGGTAATTAATATATACCTACAATACGGTACCTCTTTTTTCCCTCTAGCATTCGCAGACTTGTACAGCAACGGTACCGGCCCGTCCACGCGCTGGCCGGTTCGTAGCCGCGCCAATCGAGCCCGTCCTTTCGGAACGGAAGCCTGCCCAACCGCCGCCAATGGGCTCCAACGACAAAGGCTTTGGCGCGATGACGAAGCGACAATTTTCGCCGCCACTGGATCCCATTCTTTCACGGGGCCGGACTAAAAAAACGAGGGTTAGCTCGGGGTAGAAGCTGGGGGAGGCGGCATCTGTAAGAGTGTAAGACGGAGAAGGAAAACTGCAATACACCTTTCTACCCGCCCCAGCTGAGCTGGGCAGGCGCGAGATTGGAGATTGGCCGGGACATTACCCGCGCTTCTCTACGAGCAACCCTAACAAATAAAAGATGAAACAAAAAGGAGCAAAAAGAAACGCCTGCCCCGTTGGCCGTTGCTCGCATCCCATGAGGGGAAAAGGCGGCCGATACGGCAGTTGGTGGGGGATGGAGGCATGTGAAAGTGGTCGGCCCGCGGGCGCTAGCTGTACCAGGCCACACGCTCCTTCCACAGCAGACTGCAAAAAAAAAGTGGTTCTCGACCACATGCGAGAATCAGCGTTGCGCACCGAGCCCTTGTTGCAGCTGTTCTTTGAGCTTGCGAGTATGATTTCCCCTCGGCATGCGCTTCATCGCCGGTGACGCCAACTTTTCTGCCTCGTGTGCCTCTCGTCTGGGGCAGGGCCGCCTCCGTCGCTTTCCCAGTCCACTTTGAGCCATTTGCTCCTTTCGCTAGCCTCTCCGGCGACTGCCTTCTTTGCTTCTGCTGGCTGCGTATTTAACATTGCGTCAATCGCTCAATCGGGGCAGGCCACTTTCTCACTCCTTCCCTTTTCTTCGTCCCTCGTCCTCGCTCCTTCCTCTGCTTTGACTCCTCCTCCTTCCCCGTTTGCATCTAGCCCGGACGAAGAAAAGAAACCCTTGCTTTCACATATTTTTGTGAAGCCGACCTCGCCTCGCCCAACGACAACCAGCGTAACGTCCGTCTCGCCCACCACAACCGCTGCTACCATGGCCGCTCCGGACAGCAAAAACATCCACAATCTCAACGGAAAATGGCAGATGGTACGTCGGCAGCCCCTGCTGACCCGCAGCCAGGGTGGCCAACCGCTAACCTGCCCGGTCGTGTAGAACAAAACGCTGTCTGGCAACTTTGAAGCCGTCCTGAGCCTGCAGGGCGTCGGCTTCCTCGTGCGCAAGACCATTGGCGCCGCCACCGTCACGCTCCACGTCACCCAGAACGAGGGCCCGCCCGCCGAGCCGGCGCAGGACCCCATTGACGAGGCCAGCAAGACCGAAAAGGTCACGCACATTATCATTGACCAGACCATGACGGGCGGCATCAAGGGCACCACCGAGCGCCGCTGCTGCGACAACCGCCGCCGCGAGCACAGTGACTGGCTGTTCGGCCACGTGTCGGGCCGCACCCTCTTTTACAAGGGCCCCGGTGCCGCCGCGGCTGTCGCCAAGGACTTTACCGATCCTTTCCTGCTGGAGGGTATGTCCCTCCCCCGGCCCTTTTTTGGGTCTTTATTTTGGCCTCTAAACCTCTGAAACCACTAACACACATCTAGGAGGCTGGCCTGAAGACGAGGACCTCCTCGTGAGCTACGTCGTCAACCTGGACAAGGACCGCGGCTGGAAGGCGACGCAGGTATGGGGCTTCCAGACAGCCAAGGACGGCAAGCGCCGGCATGTGCGCAACGTCGTGGTGACCAAGGGCGAGGGCAGCAAGGAGCAGCGCGTGACAGTCCAGCTGGTGTACGATTTTGTCGGCGAGAGAGACGACGCCGGCAAGGACGAGGATGCCGACCTGACCTATTGAACTGTATAGAGTGTACATAGGAGTCTGCAAGGCAACGTGTAATCCAGATCGTTTTGAGATAGTCCATACGGGTTTGAGATAGCCCATACGAGTTTGAGATAGCTCATACGGGTCTTGCCGTCCCCCCCCCCTATCCCGAATGTGTTGAATCATGTAGCCTGCCCTGCGGCCCATCATTTGCAGGGATGCAATGCAACCGTTAAAACGCCATATGCTGTTGAGAGGCCCCAGAGAAAACCCATCCAATGTACTCCAATCCTGTGTGCCCTGCCCCTAGGCCGGCCGCCGCTTGACAAACTCCTCGAGATCCGCTGCCGTCGCGACGCCCAGCACAAACCGCCGCCGCGCGTCGGTGATCACGGCAAACTGCTGTGCCTCGCCGCGCGTCATGGCGCCCGCGAAAAAGGCCTCGAGCTGCTCCAGCGGCGTCTGCATCGTGATGACCCGGTACGCCCGGCCCTGCCGCTTGAAGCCAAACCGCGTCATGGCGGCGCTGCTGCCGAGCGTGTCCTCGGGCGCCACCTGGTTGGTGGACAGAAGGCGCTGCAGCTGGGGGATGGAGACGTAGCCCAGCAGGGCCTTGGTCGTGCCGTCGACGACGGTGAGGTGGGTAAAGTCGCGCTCAAAGGCGGCATTGAGGGCCTGCCCGACGGTGTCGGAGGGCGTCAGGGAGAGGGCAGCCGGGGGCTCGAGGTCCTGGACAGTGGCCTGCCACGGTCAGGCTAACGCGTCAAGAGAGAAAAAAAGGCGAGAGGAAACACTCACTCCCCGGTAGCGGTCGGACCACCTGGAGACATACTCCGTGGCGCCGGCGCCGGCGCCGGCACCTGCAGAAGCAACGTCGGCCATGACTGCAAAGGCTGCGGTCGTTTGCGAGGGTGGTTGTTTGCGTTTGGCGGCCGGACTCGTCGAGCAAGTTGTCTTGTCGCTTTGGAGGGGACTTGAGTTGCAGTTTCTTCTCCCCTCCTTCTCGCCATATTATTATTATCACTAATCCCAGTACGGCAGGCTGACTCGCTGATTTACAAGACAGAAAGGTCACGTGCACGCCACTCGTAGCACCTTCCCCCACGTCTTGAACAGCACGCAATCGATTGTGGACGTAAAGGCGCCACCGGAGCCTCTTTCAGGCAGTTCAAATACAAAGTATGTGCCTTTTATAGTCTTTATCAAGATTATCTGGATGCCCAGGAGGTGTATTACACTTTGTATGAGTCCCGTTAAGGTCGGTGGGGACACGGGAAACGGGGCCGCTACGATCGCACTTGCCTCGCCGTCAGTCGTCATATTAGCCGGGTTAAAAATGGAAGGAATGAAGGAGCAACCCGTATATGTAAGTGACTGTAACTTGCCGACCGAGGGCTTGGATATAAAGAGACACCAGACTCGCGATATCTGGCCAATATTGGCACGACAGGTTTCCATGGTCCGGGGGAAAATGAGCTACGTCACAGCTGTCGTTTAGCTCCTGTGCTTGAGCTCCGCAGGCCTGCCAGCCGCGCATCCGCGAACGCTCGGGGGGAAGCAAAACATGGCCGTGTCGCCATTTTATGAAAAGCTTTTTTTTGAGAGACGACAGTTCGACTGCAGCTGCTCTCATTTTCGGAATACTGCACATGCTAGACGGCTCCAAACGGTGCTGCAGCTCTGCGGTGAACCAACGGTTGCTCAGAGGTTGCGAGCAACATGGCGGAGATAGCAGCCAAACACCGCCGTACAATCTTCCTTTTTAGGCTATTCTTGTCCGCGGGCCCGGCCATAACGACTTCCATTCTGGGTGGTTGACGGAGCACGCCCATGTCGGCACTGGCCAATATACGTCCCACCATTGCTTGCTCGGGAGAGCTCTGGAACAAAAATGCCTGACTTCTTTCCTCTTTCGTATCCCTCTTCTCCGCGTCGTTGTCCGTAATATCCCCCTGGCTCTTGTTCCTGGTTTCCTCTCCGATCTTGATCTCGCATGCTCTTCTCTTCTCTTCTCCCTTCAACATCGCAGACTGACCTCGCTCCTATCTTGCATCTGAATCATCCATTCACCGTGAGCCGTGCCGCCCCTCACCCAATTGGCCGCACACGACATTATTGTGATATCATATGTCCGCTAACTCCACGGAATGCACAGGCGGCCACCACCTCTCCCCTCCTTCTTTCATCCGTGCCCTCTTTCCTCCGTGTCCTGTCAAGCCGTGCGGTATGGCCTCGATCCTCTTTCCACGGCACGATGCCTTGCAAAAGGGCTTTCGCTCCGTGAGCGTTCCGGGCGCCCCAGAGCTCCGCCCAGAGCTCTGTGCGGCCTACTCGGTCGTTGACGACGCCAAAAACAAGGCCCAGAAGCTCAGTGCCGAGGCGGCCCGGGAGTTTGAAAAGGGCGTGGCCAAGGCGGCGCCGAAAAAGACGATTGAGCTCTACTCGGGCACGTACTATGCGGCCTGCACATTTGGCGGCCTGCTGGCCTGCGGCCTGACGCACACGGCCGTGACGCCGCTCGACCTGGTCAAGGTGCGCCGCCAGGTCGACGCGAGCCTGTACAAGAGCAACGTGCAGGGCTGGGGCCTCATCTACCGCGCCGAGGGCCTCCGCGGCATCATGACGGGCTGGGGCCCGACACTGTTCGGCTACTCTGCGCAGGGCGCGTTCAAGTACGGCTGGTACGAGTACTTTAAGAAGACGTACTCGGACGTCGTCGGGCCCGAAAAGGCGCACCGCTACAAGACGAGCGTGTATCTCGCCGCGTCGGCCTCGGCCGAGTTCCTGGCGGACATTGCGCTGTGCCCGTTTGAGGCCGTCAAGGTGCGCATGCAGGGCAGCCTCGCGTCGCCGTACAAGGGCACGCTCGACGGCTTGCGGCAGGTCTCGGCGGCCGAGGGCGTGGCCGGCCTGTACAAGGGCCTGTACCCTCTCTGGGCCCGCCAGATCCCCTACACAATGATGAAGTTTGCCTCGTTTGAGACCATTGTCGAGATGATCTATGCCCGCCTGCCCGGCAGCAAGAACGACTACAGCAAGGCGGCGCAGACCGGCGTCTCGTTCACGGGCGGCTACCTCGCCGGCATCCTCTGCGCCATTGTTTCCCACCCGGCCGACGTCATGGTCAGCAAGCTCAACGCGTACCGCAAGCCCAACGAGGCGTTTGGCACCGTCCTGTCGCGCATCTATGGCGACATTGGCTTTGGCGGCCTGTGGAACGGCCTGGGCGTGCGCATCATCATGATCGGCACGCTGACGGGCCTGCAGTGGATGATCTACGACTACTTTAAGATTTTCATGGGCTTCCCGACGACGGGCGGCGCCGCGCCGCCCGAGGAGAAGTAGTCGAGGCGCGGGTAGCGGAGATTCGGCATGTTGTATGGGCTTCACAACAGGGTTAATACACGCATTGGCACATTGTGCTTGTCATTGTGCTTGAGTTTTCTATTTCCGTCGGTCCTATTTTCCTGTGCCGGTCGTTTCATCCTTTTGGTTTACTCTGCTTCTTTTCTTTGAATATAATATCGAGGTGGTCGTGGTACATAAACAAATCGTGCTTGGGCAAGGATCCACTTCTAACTCAAACAACTCTCAACATCAATCATGCTGACCCGAGGAACAAGACAAGGACGGCTGCCAAGGCAGCAATGTGTCCTACGTATATGTAACACGAGGATCACAGTTGTTTATTTGTATTTACCGTGTATTTTACGGGCTATTCATATTATAGTCGTCTGTTCTTAGGTACCAAAAGGTTAAAGTGTTGGCTTCCTTAAAACTATACATACTGCCTCCTCTTATAAGGTTCGCCGGCATTGCGGTAATAGCAAACACAAACGAGGATGCTCTTCGTTTCCATTACTTTTGGTCTGTGTTTGCAGCGCGTCATGGCCGGACGTGTGACAATGCATCGAAGCAAAAGTCGTCTCTCGGGAGATTATTGAAGCCAGGCCAAGATATCTTGACCACGCTTTCCAGTGAATCCTTTGCCGTGTCGATACTCGTACGTTTCAATGCACTCGCACCCGAACGACATAATACACGTAGATGCATACTACATATTGCCATCGCCACTCGCTTTCCCCGCGCTGGCCTTCTTTTCCGCCTGCATGCAAAGGTGCCCGTTTACTCACAACGGTTGGGAGACAGCAGCTCGCCTTGGCCCTTCGCCCGGCGTGGAACGACAAGGGACAAGGGAGGCCAATAAATGGAGTATTGGAAGAACGGAAGCCGAAAGGACTGCAAGTCTGAAAGGCGTGGCCAAAGCAGAAAAAAGCCCACAGAGCCACCTCGTTTACCGTGTCCGTTCCCGACCCCCCAAGGTCGGTCTCGACCTGCATGACAAAGGGTGCCCGTTGGGGAGCAACTCGAAAAAGCACCGCAGGCTTGTTCTCGACGTCTCGTCCTTTTCCCCCTCACGCTGTCATGCGGCGCTTTCTCGGTTCCAAAGCCCGTTTTCTCCAGCAGCCAGATCGCAGCAGTCCTCTTCCCAAATACAACTCCCTGACGGTTTTCCTTGTCGTGTTTTCTTGCCTGTCTTTTTCGTTTGTCATCCTCAAAAAAGCTGGCAGTGGAGGGGTCTCGATGCAACTCTGGCCTGCCCAAGAGGCAGCGGTGTTTTACCTGATTCGTAACAGGACCGCCGCCAACACGTCCCGCTTTCCGCGTGGCTCTTTCTGCTGTTCCTTTTTTTCCCTTTTTTGCTGTTTTTTACTGGGTCTTTTCTCCTGCGCCTGCCCTAAAGTAGCGCAAGCCCCCTCCCCGCCCGCCTGCGAACCGCTCAAAACGTGGTAGGGAGAACTGGTCGATGTCTTGCAAGGAAGGTGCACGTCGTAGCCAAGAAGAGCAGGGAAGGTGCAATGCTGCAACGCTCGGGCTCAACGGTTTGTCGAGCAGCATCTCGCCAAAGGGGCGTCTTTGTTCTTAGAAAACGGTAAGACGTCGTAAAACGTCCTGCGTTTAAGCCTTCTCCACTCTGACCGCTTTTGCCCACTCTACGACGTAAGCTGTCCGTGGCGTCGGGTTACGTCGACAGCATAAGATGGGACGACAAAATGACAAATTGAAGCCAAAAACGACACACAGGCACGAACCGAGCACAGGCGGATGGTTTGTACGAGTACATGTATATGTACTGTCATAAGCAAGGAGCACCATCGCAGGCGTGCTGCCGGCCGGACACATTGTCGTATTGGGACGGTTTGATCTCCTGTCTTGTTGCTCCTTCCCTTAATGTATCTTACAAGTACGAGTATGTACGTAGTATCTTACGCAGTTGCTGCTCTTCGGCGCGCTAGGCCGGGCTGTTCCTTCTCCTGCTTTCTCCATTGCCTTCTCCTTTGTCACACGTTTCCTGCTCAACGTGCTTCGGGACCTGCCTAAAATGTTCATAGGAGACTGATGCGTTGCATCAACCTGCACCTAAAATGGATAAGAGACGCCTCACGCGGTGCCTGTCGACCGCAGTAAGCAGCAAGCAGCGCTAAAAATACAGCGCCTTCCAGGCATAACGTCGTTCGACAAATCACCATATCAAGAATCCAACTCGCCACGTCGTATTATGTACGCCCTTTGACTTTTGAGCTGCCGGCCCTGTCCATTGTATCTGACGCCGTTGCCTGTTTGAACGGTGTGCAGGCCCAGCTTCTTTCTTCTCTTGTCTGTGATTTACCCCGAAGACCAACAGACAGCTCTCGTGACACCTCTTAATGGTAATGCCACCCTCTTTGGCTTGCTTGTCCGTTGTCCACATTCTTTGAGCTCAGAACGGCTCTGCTCTTCCACGGCCTTTCCCAACGGCCGCTCCTCTTCTCGCCACACATCCACTTTCTCCGTACGGCGGACATGGCCGCTCTTGTCGTCGGCCGGTTGGACGGACATTCCATATGTACTTGTACTAATCCAGCTCGACGCTATTCAACTCCGTTTAGGTGGGCACATCAAATGTAGATATCGCTAGATGCAAGGTGTTTGTAAGATATCTTACTCGGTATGTCGTAATGCGGGACTGGAGCGCTCCCTGCGCTGTCTCGATTCTCACTCCTTCCTTTGGACCCGCCCTGAGCGCTCGCGTCTAGCGCAAAAGTCGCTCTGGTGCGGCGTCCAATTGCCCCGGCCCTCGTGAGAATCGACGGAAATACGCCCCTTGCGCCGTTGCAGAGAACAAGACATGGCCTGTCAGATGGGGTAAAAACCTGCTAATAACCAGCTTCTCCAATCCCGTGGCTCCCAGCACCTGCACCACTAAATTAGCGCTGCAACGAGGTGGACACCAGCGACTTCCTTCTGCGAGCAATGCATGGCGATTGCGTCTGCTCCTTCTTTCTACGACGTCCACTGGTAGCGAAGGAGCGATGCAGCACAAGCTCTCCTCTCCGCCATACGGCGAACTTCCTTGATAGAGTACTCATATGTAAGATAGTTTTTGCTCGCACCTTCTTACCTCCGAGAAAGATTGCAAAGGGCAGGAGCGAAAGAGAGGCAAAACGGGCTCCCTCGTTCTTGGCAGCAGCACAGGCTGTTTTTTTTTACAAAGGTTTACAAATGAGCCAAATCACTCGGTAATGCGACTGAAGAACTGCAAACCGTGTAGGAATACTCGTATCTTACAGCCGTTTCGGTTGCGGCCAAGCCTCGCTCTTCTTCAGCTGCTCCTTCCTCGTGCTCCTGCCGTAATCCCTTACACTAATACATCGCTGTTGCCTTTTTGGGTTGTTCATTCTCTCGTGCTCAACCAACAAGGTAATAATAATAATACTGCAAGAGCGTTCGGCCTCTCCTCTCCTCCTGCCAAGCACGTCGGGGCAAGCATCCTTACCTTGCCTCAAAAGTGCACCGCGCCTTCCCTCACCATCTCCCGAGCCCCTTCCCTTCTTCGGTCGCCCGCTTTCGGCACTTGCTATTCTTGCCATCTGACGAACTGCCATTTTGCTTCTGTTTTCTTCCCCTCTTTCATTCCTCCCCAAACACGAAGCTATTGCTGCATCGTGCTGCTCGTCTCCCCGTCCTGCCTCTGCATTGGTCGAGCACGCGCCGTCCTGTCGCCTTCGAAGCCAGCGGCCAAATATAAACCTCGACAAAGCCGGCAGCCCTCTGCAGACATCACCAACAATCTGCTGTCCTCCTCGATACCACCTCCCATCGTCGTGGCCCACCGCGTCCCTGTGTCTTTCGATGTCGGCTGGCCTTTGCCTCGGTCTTTGGAGCCCAGAAAGAATCTTGCCAGTCCGCCTTGTCTCCAAACCCCATCTTCTTCCCCGGTCTTGACGTCCCAATTTGGCCCGTGTGCGCTCCGGAGCTCCTGCCGTCTTGCAATTCACCAGCGCTTCAGCCTTCTCTCCTTTGCCTCAAACCCCCCTCCCTTTATCTAATATTCCTCTAATCCTACTCGTATTCTTCATTCTCCCTTGATTTCAACTAAACACGACACGCACCAGCCGCCCAAGGCCCTCGACATCCTCAGCCGTCTGCCTGCTCACGAGTACCGTATATTGCGGTCTCAACACTTTTGCGCTGCGCTTTGCCTTTTTGCGCATCGTGCTTGGCACACACAACGGCTAGCTAGCTAGGCCTCGACAAGCTCTCTTGGCTTCTTTCGGCTCTCGTGTTGCTTCTGCTTCGATCCGGCCATCCACCACGTCGCACTTGCAAGTGGGAATCGCACGCTTCCCCTCTCAGCATCCTAGGCTGGATTCCGCACTACACCGCAATAGTGCTGCAACCACCAAACGATTCTGTCGGCCACGCGCGCGTTGCCTCTTCAGTCGTCGCCGTGGCTCGCTAAAGCCCCGACCAAGAACCGCCTAGAAATGTAGGATATTGGGGACGGTAGGCAAACAACCGAAGAAACGGCCACAGCCTGGAGAGGCTCGACTTCTCGGAAGCAGCAAGCAGCAGTTTGGCTTTACGAGAGCCCATTCCCAGGGAAGTACAAATACGCCATAGGCCAAACTCGCCGAAGCACACCAGCTGCAGACCACCGTGCGCCGATACAAGATCCAGCCCCAACAGATAAGGTCCGCGTCCGACGGCTTGTCCCCTATTCGATTCCGGCTCGCCCTGCGCAGATATTCTGGCCGGGACAAGAGTGGACGAGACGCGAACATCCGGTGCCTCTTTGCCTTGAGCTCGAAAGAACCCCTTCTTTTGCCCCAAGCCAGAGCCAATTACTAGCCCCCCGACAAAGGCCAGCGAAGACGGCCTAGGCTAGCCTTGGTATTTCGGAGAAAACGAACACGGAAGCCGAAGAGACAAGCCGCGAGGAGAGAAAGGACGAGTTTCAAGAGAAAAGAAGACGGCTTGGCGAGAGACACAAACTTTGCAGAGGATCAGTTCGACAAGCCCCTGCCAGACAGGGATCAACAACGCAAGGTACGACGTTCAAGCAAGATCCACGTCTGCGCTGCCACAGCCCACACCACCGAGAGCCACACAAGAACAGCATTGCTACTCTCCCTCCTTGACAAAGAAGCCCGCGCGCCTCGATACCGAAGAAACCGAATTGGCACGATTCCTCGTCACACCAACCGTCCTCGAGCTCGACTCGCATTCTGCGAATGCTCTGCTACAATCCAGCCTCACGTCATTGCCGCCTTCACTGCCTCGCGGAGTAAATGAAGGACGTCTGCTCGCCGCGAGGCTGAACGAACTTACGCCAATCCCAGGAGCCCTCTCAAAACACATAGATTCGACGTCCTGTGCCGTTGCTCGAGCTTTGGTTCTCTTTGCATCCCTCCCCCCGTCCATTCCCCTCGTTCGTGTACCGTTTCGACTCCCCCTTCTTCTTTGCCTCGCCTTCCCTGTGTCTGCATTACACAAGTCTTGTCTCGCCCATTGAGCCCTGTCGGCTCGTTCGCCCGCCATGTCAAACTTCTTTGGAAAGCTCAAGCCGAGCGCAGTAAGTCGCGCAGCCCGCACAACCTCAATCTCGCTTTTTCTTCTTTGCGCAGCGCGCTGCACCCATTTCTCGACCTCCGAACAAGCGCTTCCCTCGGCAATTTGCCAATCGGCACAAGAGCGTATGCTAACTTGTCTGCTTCCCTCTCTGCAGGCCGCCGCAAATGCTGCCAACAACCTATCACAGAAAAAGAGGGATGAGCCGCCGCCAGAGCAGACACCACTCGAGAAGATGCTTATGAATGCGGGCCCCATCAAAGACGACGGAACTGACAAGTTCTTTGGCCTCGAGAATGTAGGTTACCTTTTCCTCTGTGCGGGCATCTGGGTGGGCGTCGTAGCCTCGTGGTCTCGTGGCCTCGTGGCTTCGTAGAACATTCTGCTAACAAATGCGTCTTTCGTCCAGTTCGGAAACACTTGGTATGCCAACGCACCTTCGCAATCGTCACTCTAGAGCTTTTGGCAAAGCTGGCAATTTTGAGAATGCTGACGCGTGCCTCCTTTTGAAACCAGCTACTGCAACTCCATCTTACAAGCGCTCTACCACTCCGAGACGTTCCGCGAAAACGTCATCCGATTCCCACCATATTCGCCTGCCGACACACCAAACGGAAAGCCAAGGAAGGTCCATGTCCAGATCCGGAAGCCCACCGATGCTGCAGCCACGTCACCTGTACCGGGAACGGCGGCCGCCGCGGCCGCCGCGGCGCTCGCAAAGAAAGCCATGCCAGCGCAGCAAGCAAAGCAGCGGCCACCCATGAGCCCCGGACAGCCGCCAAACGGCCAGCAACCCGTTCGCCCCGAAGACAAGCCCGACACGCCAGAGTACAAGAAGAAGCAGGCCATGATCAAGGGCCCCGTGCTCGACCTGCAGGACAACGCCAGCGCATACGGCATGGAGAAGAACACGTTTTCGGCCATCAAAGACATCTTCTTGGCATGGATCGAGAGCAATTCACGCACAGGCGTCCTCAGCCCCCATCTCCTGCTGGACATTTTCCGCGATAAGAACGAGCTTTTCCGGACAGCCATGCACCAGGACGCGCACGAGTTTTACGGCCTGGTTTTGAACGACATTATCAAGAACGTCGAGGACACGGCTATGAAGCGCCAACAGGAGGACAAGGACGATGGCCTCAAGAAGTCTGTGCAGGCTGCCCTCGGTGACGGCCGGTCGGACGGGACCTCGACGCCCGGGTCCGGGTGGGTGCACGACATTTTCGAGGGCGTCCTGACATCGGAAACAAAGTGCCTAACATGCGAGGCGGCGTCGCAGCGCGACGAGACGTTCCTGGACCTGTCTATTGATCTCGAGGAGCACTCGTCCGTTACGTCCTGTCTCCGCAAGTTCTCCGCTGAAGAGATGCTGTGCGAACGAAATAAATTCCACTGCGACCATTGCGGTGGCTTGCAGGAGGCCGAGAAGCGAATGAAGATCAAGCGGTTGCCCAAAATTCTGGCGTTGCACCTGAAGCGCTTCAAGTACTCGGAGGATTACACCAAACTAGAGAAGCTTTTTCACCGCGTGGTCTACCCATACCAGCTGCGCATGTTCAACACGACCGACGAAGCACAAGACCCCGACCGTCTGTATGAGCTGTACGCAGTAGTGGTGCATATTGGCGGCAACGCGTACCATGGCCACTATGTCTCTGTGATCAAGACAAAGGAACGTGGCTGGCTGTTGTTTGACGATGAAATGGTGGAACCGGTCGACAAGCATTACGTGCGCAACTTTTTTGGCGATAAGCCCGGCACGGCATGCGCCTACGTGCTTTTCTACCAGGAGACGACCTTTGAGAAGATGCAGGCCGAGCAGGAGCTCGAGGGTCTCGAGGAGATCCGTCTCGCAAACATGAGCGCAGGTCTAGCCTTGTCGCCCGAGGAACAGCACTTGCGCGCCAACGGGATCCAGAACGGCCCGGGCTCGCTGTCGCGCCAGGTCACTCAGCCGGCGGTCGTCTCGCCAGTCGATTTGCGCGACGAGTTTTTTGGCCTCGAGCACGCCAAAACGGCACCCGGCGCCGTGCTGGCTCCGATTCCCAGTGTGCCAGCCGTCCCACCCTTGCAAGATGTCGCCGCCGAGCATACGCCAACTACACCAGCAACAACAGCCGCAGTGTCGCCCGTCGAAAAGGTCGTGCCCGCCAACGCCAAGCTCGAAGCGGCGCGGCTCAAAGATGAAAAGGAACGTGAGAAGCGGGAAGCCAAGGCCGCCGAAAAGGCACGCAAAATCCAAGAAAAGGAGAATGCCAAGGAGCTTGAGCGACAGCGCAAAGAGCGTGAAAAGGAGCGGGAGGCGCAGCGCAAGGCCGATGCCGAAGAAATGCGACGGGTGATTGCAGCGAGCAAGCAGACAGCGGCCGAGGAACACGACGCACGAAAGAATAGCATTGACGCTACGGCGAGCGGCGGCAAGACGGCTGGCTTCTTGAGCCGCAGTGGGCGCGGCAGCAAATCCATGTCGCGTAGGAGCTTTGCCTTCCTGGGCAAGGACAAGCCGCCGGTGCCCGAGTCACCGTTTACGGTGACTGCGAGTGAGCAGTCGACTGTTGTTGCGGCGAGCAACGGGTCGACCAATGGCAGCAGCATTTCCTCGACGACCGCGTCTCCGGCGGTGCCGGCACAAGCACCAGCAGCGACGGCTCCTGTCTCCGTCCCGCCATCGCTGCCTCCGTTGCCCGAGCAGGTGCAGACGGTGGGTGAAAAGACAGCGCGAAAGGAACGCTTCAGCTTCAGTCTGGGCCGCAAGAAGAGCAACACCTTTCTTCCATAGAGAGGCGAGGGGGGATTTAGTCAGCTCGACGAGCCTCGGCTAGAGCTGAACGTGCGTGTGAAAACGACGATGATGAAAACGAGGCATGAAAAAAGGTGGCCGCAAGCCCGAAAAGAGTCTTTTGGTGCTGTTTATAAAATTCCCGGCTCGAAGAGCAACTAGACTCTGAGAGCACTTTTTTAACGATTGGTGTTTCTTTTTTGAGATCTTTTTCTAATTGTGACTTTGCTCCCTTCTTAATGTTTGGTGTCTGTGCAAAACTCTGTTTGATTATTGTAACATTTCCTCCCACTCTCTTTCCGTATTTCTTTCTGTTATTATTGTATGTGTACGAGAAAAGGAAGACGTGCTCTGTATTTCTGGTCAAATTCTCCTTCCCATCCTCTTACACCCTTCGCTTCTTTGGTTTCTATTGATGCACGGAAAATAAAAATAGGCAGGGTTGACAACGCTGTAGTATGGAGAGATGTCGCTTTCAAAACTCTACATGTTTTAGATGCTGTCTGTATTATATACATTGTGTGATTTTGCAGGAGAGTTGACGTACAATGTAAACAAATAGTGCTATCTCAAGAGCCCATATATTCCAGCAGTACGATTTTCCATTTCTTGGGATAAATCAGAATGGTAGCCCACAATTTTGGAAAACATATAATCCAGAACCAAGCAGACAATGTGATTCCTGTCGAGTTAATTAAAGCCCTGCTTGCACGGCCTTTCTTGATTTTTATCTTTACATTACATCCGCAACGTCTTGCAAACGTGAAAGTACACCTGTATTAATATTCTTGTTGTATGGATACCGCAGTACCGGAACCTAAACCAAACATATCAAAAAAAAAAAAAAAGTATATAGACTGGAAACTCTGGAAACGCAAATCAACAGGAATTAAATATCGAAAAAAGGGGTAAAAATAAATTGAAAAAACGCCGATCCTGGTTTTTGCTCTGGAGTGTCAAACCGAAAAAAGACACCCTACCACACAAAAAGATCATGACAAGAGAAACCGGAGCGTCTCCCTCTGCAGCCGTTTCCGCCCTTGTCGTGCACCATCCTGTCCCTTGTCTTCGCCACCCCTGGTATCGTTTGTTCCACTTCCAAAAGGACATTAAAAACACAGCCGAGCAGGAGTTTGGTCGTGTTCGGTTCATGGCAGCAGCTGTGTGGCAGGTGATGGTTATGTTGTGAGATTGTGAGGCTGACATGGTGAAAAAAAAAAAAACAACCGACAAAAGCCGGTAGATGGAATTGCGTAAATGAAAGTGTGTTGGACGCTCAAAGCTGAGGCGAGTTGGGTATTGGAAAAAAGGAACGTGTATCGAAAACCGAGGTTTCATGGCAGAGTCGAGAAAATGGCAAAAGGGGTACAAAAAAAGAGAGAAAGAGGTCATCATTCATGATTTGTGCAGCAGCCCAAAAGATAAAAGACAAAAATTCTGTTTCTCTTTTCGTAGGGAGAGAAAGAGAGAGGGAGAGAGAGAGAGAGAGAGTTCGGTGTCGTCAGAAGGAAGAGGGTCGTTCCCAAGGAGGCGTGCCGAGTTTCCACTAGTGTTGCCGGCTGAACCTCTTGGAAAACCAGCTCTTGCGCTTGTCGTTGGCGGCCGTTGGGGCGGCAGGCGTCGGTGCCGCCTCCTGAGACGACGGGTTGGTCGGTTTGCGGGTGATGACGTTCTTGAGAGGGGCCATCGGGGCGCCGTTCTGCATCTGGTTGTCCAAGTTCATGGGAGGCTGCTGGCGCTGCGCAGGGCCCGAAGACAGCTGGATCGGGGGCGAAGACCGCTTAGGACCGCCGTTGTAGCCGTACCCGCCGTTCTGGTAGCCGTGGTAGCCCTGGGGACCGCCCGGGCCCATCATGCTGGGTTTGGAGGGCGACTGGCGCCGCTCAATGGAGCTGTTGTCGCTGCTGGTGGGGTCCGTCTGGTAGCCGGCAGGCTCGCCACCGGTGCCGCTGCTGCCGGCACCGGAGGTGACCGTTTCGTAGGAGCGGTGGTTGTTGGGGATGGGGTAGACGCCGTTCGCGCCGTTGGCGCCGTTCGCACCGTTCATGTTGGTGTTCTGGTCCGGGCGGCCCATGTGGCCGTGGATCTGCGGCTCCGATGCGATTCTAGAGTACCGTTGCCGAGGTCCGTTGTTGTAGCCGCCCTGGCCCTGGTTGTAGTACGAGCCCTGGTCGTAGTAGCTGTCGCGGCCGTGCAAGCTCTGCCGCAAGTCGTAGGCGCTACTAGACGCCGGCATGGGCGGCTGGGGCCGGCCGTAGTAGCCGTCCTGGGGATAGCGGGCATTGCTCTGGTTCTGGCTGAAGTAGCTGTTTCTGCGCGAGAAGTTGCCAGACTCGCCGTCGTTGGGGTAGGAGGATTTGCGGCTGTAGCCGCCGTCGATGGCGGCCTCGAAGCTCCGGATGGTGTCGAGCGGCCGCTCCCAGCGGTAGCGCGTCGGATTGGACACGTCAGGCTCGGCTGGACATGTTAGCGGGGTCCGGGGAAGCAAGAGAAGGCACAGAGGACGGCCTGCCAGGGCACCCCTGAGCGCAGAGTTGCACGGGGCGACCATGGCTGGCGGGCGGGCGCTCTGGCATGGACCAGGGGACGCTGGCGCGGGTTGCACGCAGCGATGCGAATGCCAGCCGGCGCAGAGCCACCACGGGCGAATGAGAAGCGGGGGAAGACGCACCGATGGGGTTTCCATTGTTGTCTCGGTGGACAATGCTGCGGAGAGGGGCCAAGGACGACTTGACGGTTGCTGCGACGGCGGCTGCATTCCAGTTAGCAAGAGAGACTGCCAGCGAGGAGACAAGAAAAAGAAAAGAAAAAACCAGGAGACAGGCAGACGTACCAGGCTCGGCCTCGATAATGGCCATGGTGGGATCGGCCTTTGTGTGCAGGCGCTTGGCCTCCTTCTCGGCATGGGTCTCGGGCTCGAGCTTGTGGCTGAGGGGGGCGTTCTTTTGCGACGAGCGGTCGGAGCGGAAGCTGAAGCCGCGGGACCGGGGCCGCGAGGACTGCGACTCGCGGCGTGCCGCCTGGGCCGCGGGCTGCGGCGGCTGCATGGAGGCGCCGCCCACCGGGGCTGCGGGCAGCGGGTGGGCGCCGTTGCTGCTGTTGTTGTATGTGGCCATCATCGTAGCGGCTGGACGACGAGGGGAGGAGGGGACGAGGAGCAGTGGATTGGCGTGGCGATTGCGCGGGAAACGAGCGGACAAGACACAAGGTCGCTGGACGGCTGCCGGCGTTGCTCGTCGGAAGTCAATGGCTCGGCCGTTGGGAGGATCGTGGACGTCGTCGTCGTCGATGGTGGTGCCAGAAAGCGTCGTGGGGAAGACGAGGAAGACGAGACAAGAGCTGGGAGATACGGCCAAGATAGATTGGCAGCGCACAGACAAACGATAGATGGACAAGATAGGATGGAGCGTGGGCCGGCGGGAAATGAGGAGGTCGAGGAAGAGAGAGCCGGAGAGAAGAAAACAGGCACAAAAGATAATGGGAAGAGATGGAACCTGAAACGAGAGACAGGGGAACGAGAGTGAGGTGGATGAGGAGGAAGAGGAAAGAAAAACAGAGAAAAAAAAGAGAGAAAAAAGAAAAGGCGGGCGGCGTGAGGGAGACGAGAAACGAAACGAGAAACGGAGACAGCACGTTATCAGTCGCAAAGCAGGCGGACAGGGGGGAGCATCCGAAAGAAAAGAAAACGCAGTGGCTGTCTTTTGCCCAAGAGAGTGCGTAATAGTGGATCACAGCCGGTGGAGAGCAGACGTGGGTGGCGGGCAGCCGCGACCGTTGTGTGGTTGTTTGCGTACTCGTACAAAGGTATGTATGACGGGGGTGGTGTTAAGCAGGGAAGGAGCGAGCCAAGCAGGGCGACAAAAGCAGGAAGGAGGCCAGCTCTCGGGTTTCCAGGCTTTGCACAGCGCAGAACAGGAACAACGGCGCAGAAGCACAGCGAGGTACGCGTGTTAGCGTCCTTCGTAATGGGGTGTGGGTTGCTGTGGTGTGGGCGTGTACGAGTACGAGTGGTGTGAGTGGAGGAGCTGTCTGGTGTCTGGTTGATTGCCGTGGCTCTCACGGGGCGATGCAGCGATTGCTTGCTCCTGCCGTGTCGAATGGTTGACGCGCGCCTTCCGTCGGAGCGTAGCGAGCAGCTGTTACGAGTAGTTTAGGAAGGAGCAGTTTTTTTTCTTCTCTGGCAGCGAAAAGAAGCGAAAAGCAAAAAATACGAGTACGATGCTCGTCGCAAGAGGCCGCAAAAAGACAAAAACTGGTGGCTGGGGCGTGTGCGACGGCAAAGGGGGGTGGAATGGATCTGGACGCAAGTACATAAATAGACTGCAGAGCGCTGGACAATCGCGGCGCCGGAGCGAATCGAGCGAATGGGAGAGCTAGAAAAAAGGCGGCGGGATTTTGCTCTCCTGGTGCCTGTGACGGTGCGGGCGATCGTGGCTGCGACAGCGCATTGCCTGGCTGTTGGCGGTGCCTGAAGTGTCTGCAAGTGCCTGCCATGCTGAGCTGAAAACGAGCCGTGCGCGCTAATGTGATAGCGGTCGCGGACAGCGGGGAGCCGCCCTCTGCGGAAAACGCTAGCAGAGCGCAAGAGTACTCGTACATATACCGAGTTCGTACTCGTATCGATATGTAAAGGGCTGCAACGCTGGCCAAGGAGAAACGAGCGCCGGCTGGGCGGGATGGCCGGATCTTTCTGACCTTGTACAAGTACGATGGTGCAGAGATCTTCGTACGACGCCTCGTCTGCCGCACCCATTCCTCGCATGTACTCGTACCTCTACTTGGGGCTATCCACTGTATTTGGTGATGCCTCAGAGCGGACAGCGCGGAGAGCACGGAGCGCTGGCCCCGCTGTGGACCAGCGCTGCCCTGTGGTTGGCCGATGTGCAGGCTGACGTCAAACACAAGTCTGTCGCGGAGCAATTCTTGATCATACGTCGTTTCTGTTTCTACGGTACTGGTACGATACGGCCTTTTACCTGGCGTCGTTTGAACTCGTCTTCCGCACAGCAACCATAGCCGTACCTTGTACAATAAATGAGACTGCCTCGCCAGAGTCTCGCTGAATAAGGCACCCAAATTTTGTTGAGGCGCAAGTAAAGTGCCCAGGATCGCAAATACGAGGGGTCTGGAATGCGAGCAGCAACGGCAGAAACACAGCTTCTGCGGCTTCTTCCTTGCCTCCATTCCTCTTTATCTAGGCCACCGGGCGGGCCTCCGGAAGCGTAATGTACAAAGTACGAGTGCACACAAGAAACGTGATCGGCGCTGTGAGACGCAAGGGAGACAATCTGTCGAGGAACGGGACGGGAAATGGCAGAAAAATGCCAGAAAACGAGTCAAAACGAGTCCCGCCACATGGCACGCACAGAAAACAGCCTGACGGCAGGACAAAGCTTGCAAGTCGGTGCAAGACGGGCACGCTGGACACATCAGATGGGTTGACGGCAGGTGCTTTTTTCCTGTTCATTCCTGTCCTCGCCTCCGAGTTTCCGTTCTCGACATGGCTACATACGCCGTGGGAGCGGACCTCGCCGTCGTGTGCGAGTGCGATATGCTTTTCATGCAGATACTTTCCATGCAGCCATTTGTATATTGCCTGCATCTTGCGAGCTGGACAACCCGTTACTAGATACATTGTCCAAATCCTTGTCCCGGCCGCTCTGCAAAAATGGCCCGGCGAGCCAAGCCTTTCCACGACTCGCCTCTCGAGAGCATTTTTTCGTCTCCCGCAGCGGCCTCCACCGGCCGCGCAAGCCTAGACTCCAGGCCTGGTAAGGTCGTGCAAGCCGAGACCCACAGACGTCCGTCGTGCCACGGCGAATTCACAGACTCGCCGGAGGCAGCATGTCTAAAAACCACGCAGTATATGATATGCACGGGTACGGGTACAGGTACTCGTCTTGCGCGGCCGAGAGGCTTGCCGTCGCTGCTCGATCGCATCGACCGCATTGTGGCGTCTTCTCGGACGCTCGTTGCCGTTTTCTATCTTCAGACGCGGAGCAGTCGCTTGCGTGGTGCTCTCAATGACGTTTTGGAGCGTTTCATGTTGACCATACCTGGGAAATGGTGTACGTGTTGTATTCGAGCGGCCTCTGTAAAAGCCCGGCGGACGTGGCCTTGCCAGACCGGCCCGGCACATGCGAGTACGAGCTTTGTTCAAAACAGCGTTTGTCGTTCCTTTTATTCAATTTTTTTTCATATTTAACACCATCCGGCGGGTCTCTCGAGACTCCGAGACCCACGGCAACACTGGCTGTCAGTCATCGCACCTCGGGTTAAAGTGCTTGCATCTGTTCGGCTGGGGTCTAGAAAGTACGTCTCGTGCGGCGAACAAAGAGAATAACGGGGGTTTTTAAAACTCGAAAAGAAGACAAAGAAAAAAAACAATAAAGAAAGCCGGCGGGCTTGACTTTATCTGTTTTGAACTGCCGGAGCCGACAACTCGTCTCTTGTCTTTTTTCCCTGTTTTCCTTTCTGTGCCTGCGCCTCTTCCATTCTTTTTTTTGGCCTCCCCAACACGGCACTATGTTTACCCCTTGCGTCGCATGGCCTCCACTGCCGACCTCACTACAGCGATAGAAGCATTTAATATGTACGGAGTAAGATACATAATACATATATGTACAGGCACGCCCAAGATGATGCGGAGATGCAGGCGTCCTCGCCTGGTATCAAACAGCCTGGACCAGGGTTGTGTTCGGAGTCAAGGGCTCTCCAAGCCCGCCTTCTTTGATGACTCTCTCTGCACTCTAGCCGGGTCCTTTCGATCGCCTCTGCCTTAATATTCGTCTATCCGCTCCACACACCCTCCCATCTACTCGTACATCTCGGGGCGGGAGGTGGGAGGCTTTCCCTCTGGTGCTTATTCCATCCGTACACAACATGTGCAGGATACAATGTCCGGCTCTTGGCAGATCGCCTTCTTCTTTCTTGGCAAGGCTTTGTAGGGACGACATATGGACAGGTTGATACTTGCCCCGTTCTGATCGTCGGGAGCTTACCTGTTTTTCTCTTGACGTCCCCCTCTGCATCCCGACTGTCTGAAACGTCACCCGCAGGCCCTGAATGTTTGGTACTATACACGACGTCTCTGGAAAAGGTTGCATTTGTGCATGACCCCAGAAGACTAATCAACCCCATACTACAATTCCTTTGCTCCGTTCGTCCTCACGGACGACTCCAAAAGGTTCTTTGATATTGGAATTCCTGCAACTCGGTGAGCAAACGCCCATTTCGCATTGGCTCTTGTCCTTTGGATTGCTTGGACATGGTGGCATCTCTGTACCCAGTATTGATATGTCGCTTCGGAAGCGGTGTTGCTGCTTGCTGGACAGCATCGTGAAACCTCGACTGTCCAGGCAGAGACCAGAAATAATGTCCCGTGGATAACGTTGACAAAGATCCCGGACGAGTTTTAGAATTTTGTTTCATTAAACGTCTTTTTTTCATCTTCATCATTCCATCTCCGGACAATTTGGCATGTTTCATAGTCACGTCAAGGAGATGCCTTGCGTGCACGTTTGTCGTGCCAAGCTATTTTTATTCTCAGCCTGCCCACGTCAGATACATGGGCTTTTATATGAAACAAAGTTGCACCTCGTCGCTTAATAAACACGAGGACGAGGCCAACAATGGCTGCATATGGTAGCGGCATGCACAGTAACATTTCACCGGAAGGCACGAGGGAGTGTCCGGAGCTTGTTTTCACGTCAACGACAGGACCTTGAGCTCATCAGGAAAGAGCGGACGACTCGCGCGGCCAACGGGCGAGGCGCCGCCACGATTCTCTCTTCCGAGTTTTCGGTGCAGCAGAACCTACTGCAGCAAGAAGCGTCTTGGGAGCGTATCCGCTGAGCACTGCGTAGGCGCCTCAGGATAGAGACGCTCACTGTGACACGACATTGCCAATCTGATACGCTTCTCTGCATTTTTTTCCCTCTGGCCTTTGTCAATCAGTGGAAGAGCTGATCGTCCAGGGTGTCCTTGAAAATGGAGTCGACGGACAAACATGCCGTCCGGGACTGCTGCAGCTTGTCTGTTAGCTGCATGCTTTGACAGCGCAAAGATACGGTGAAAGCTGCATGTTCGGCGTGGAAGAAAGCCGCTCCATTGCGTTCCAATGAGAGACGACGGCGATGGAGAACGACGAAGGGGAAATAGATATCATGAGCTCTAGAAATTGAGTCCAGGCGGCAGGAAGAGGATACGAAAGATAAAAATATATCAAGAGCCACAATGTCGGCCGCATGAGCAAGGGACACACGAGACCGCTGCTAATCGTCACTTTCATCCTCTGCTCTTAACCACTCGCGTTCCATTTCACTTTTTTTTTCTTTTTTTCCTGCACCATACGCCCCTCTCGAGTCGAGTTGACGCGTACGAGGACTCTGCATGCGGACGCTGTGTGAAGAAACAAGGCACAGAATGAGACGCGTGCTGTTGTGCACCTGTGACGGCTGCTCGACACACGGCGCCCGTGTCTCGACGACAAGCTGAACAGCTCCTGCTCATCGTCCCCCCCTATGTCACGAGAGAAGCCCGTATGCGAGCTGGCATTTACGGGCAGGCATTTCAGATGGACCACCCTTTGCTTTGAAAGAGCACATCGCACTGGCCCTGCGAGGCACACTGTGCCGTATCAAACAAACACGGCAGGCGACTGGGCTGTGTCCTGGTTGCTTGCTTTTGTCCTTCACGCCTTGCAGGGCTTCAAACATACTGTGTCTATCCGCGGATGTGCTCGGGCATGGTCTTTTCGGCGACAAGGTCAGCAAGCTTGAACAAGATGATTTCAAAAGCCCCTACGACCAACCAATAAGCTCGATAGACGTCTCATACAGCCGCATGCATGTCTTGAACCGAGGTCGGTGGTTTGGAAATGACTGCTTCCCGCCTGTTACGCTCATAGGAGAGCGTCTATCCCGAGCTTCACCATTGCAGTAGCGGAAACGTACAGCTGACGATGCACAGAGACCTCGACGCAATGGTGATGCAACCGCACACGCAAACAGTAGCGATTGCACTTGACGGCATCGTCATTGCCTGGCGCACAGTTGGCTCAGTCTTGTGTATTTCAAAATCCATCAGTGTTGTGCTCCGCTTGAGAAAAAATATATATATCATCAAAAGCTCGTCCCGTTTGCGTCTAAGAACGTTTCGTAAGCACTGGGAGGACTTTTGTCTCTCTGGCTTCGTATCTGTATTATGAAAATTGTAATTTTTTTCTTTTTTTGATTGTGTATGTTTTGAGTTTTGTGTTGTTGTGTGTGTTCCCAACCCATGTGCAATCATCGCATTCAACCAGGAAGAATGAAACTTGAAACATAGTAAAAAAAACTCCTTGTCCTGTTCCTCCGGCCGCTTTTTGTAGTTTTAGCCCGTCCCCTCTCCCCGGGATGAGGAGGAGGGTGGGAAAGGGAGGGCGTTTGGGCCGAGGCAAGAGGCGGGACGCAATGGCAGCCTCGGAGAAGACAGCAAAAAGAATAGAATGCTCTTCGCAGTCCATGCCATCTCGAGAGAAACAACTGCGTCATGACCGCTGCACACGAACACGAACCCTCGCACGTCTCCCGGCCCGTCCACACACGACCATCCACAATGCAACAAGCATCCACAACCCTCATGCTCGTCGTATTTTTTTTTTTTTGGTTCCGCCTCGCTCATCCGCTCTCCTGGCTCACACCCACCACACCGCCCTCTGATTATATGGAAGAGGGGTAGAGCATGATGCGGACCGAGGCGCCAAAGGATCTCGCGGGGAGGGGAGTGGTGAACTTGGCGCGGACAACGCCCGAGTTGCCGTGTGGCCGGGTGACCTTGCCCCAGATAACCCGGATCTTGGTTCCCCGCTTCTCCGTCTGAGCCTTGTAGACATACGCAACCTTCTTGCCCAGGTAGAAGCTGGACGGGTTAGCAGACACCCCGAAAACAAAGATACAAAGAAACAAAAAAGGAACCTACTTGGCGGCGTTGGTGTCGTCAACACCCTCGATCTTGACCAGGCTGGTCTTGGGGTGAGTGACATGACGGCCACGCTGGTAGCTCAGGTGGCGACCCCTGTGGAAAGAAAGCATGTCAGTCGTGCTCAATACTCTTCGACTGCCCCGTTGCCCAGTGGATCATCAGCCAGCCTCGTCGCATCCGTGTCGAATCGAACCAGCATCTGTTCCCGAACTGTCCGGATCTCGTTGCTTTCATCGGGATGCGCCGTCGAAGAAGCGTTGATGCCTGGCGTGGCCTCTCACCACAACGCAGAATGCCGTTGCAGCGTGCGTTTTCCAATGAGTACGAGCTTGAAACCAATGGCCCTGTCGTAGCCTTCTTGGTCGGTCGACAGTGGCGTCTCCCAGTCATCGATCTGGTGCGACTGAGGCGCCGTGGGATATCCATCGAACGTGGCCCGGCTGCTGCGGATGCAATCGCTGCGAACGTGTCGAGACCAAAGAACTCCGTCCATCTCCACCAGCGTCTTGTCTCATCGTCGGTCGGCATTGCTCTAAACTTACTTCACATATACTAAAAGAGAAACACATGTTAGCAAAGCTCTTCCATTGTCCAGTGTTGCCCACTCCGGCTCCATCGAGTTCGCACGTCTGGCGACACAACCGGTCTCTCTCGAGCGCGAGCAACGCTTCTCGTCCTGTGCAAGCCAGGCAAGGCGCCTGTTTCACGCCGTCTCGCTGAGAGAGAACCCAGAATTGTGTGCGCCTGGAGCGATTCGATTGATGAGAGCCCTAGGGGCCGCGCCGGAGACTCGTTCCCCGAGCCTGGTTTTCGATCCGAGTCTCTAAAAGAGAAGAGAAAAACTCACGTCTGTGACCGCTCTCGGAAGGCATTTTGTGTGATGGTGGGTTGTTTAAAGACCAAGAAAGTCTCTTCTTTGAAAACTGTTAATCGGTGTTCCGACGCAAAAGAACAGGAATCGGCAAAGAATGAAAAGAGAGCCGAGTTGCTTCTTTTCAACACGATTTTCGAAAGCTGTGCGTGAGGGAGGTTCTTACTTCGTCGCGTCCGCGTTGGGTGTTGTCGATTGCAAGGTTGGCAGAGGAAAAGAGAGGAAAAGAGAATGTGAGGCTTTCGATTGCGGGCCACTGAATATTTTGCGTCGACACACCAAAGCAAGCGTGCAAAGTGGGTGGTTCAGGGCCAATACCGTTTTAGAGCGGGCGCATAGGAAGGAACGAAAAAAAAAAAATTCGGACGCCGACCGGATTAGACCCAAACGGAAAATCCTCAAACCCTAAGAGCACCCACAAGCACGTGAGTTGACCTTGCTCAAATGGATCTGTGGCAGTGCAAATTTTAAAGTGGAACATATCGTGGCTGGTATCTCTGACTAATAATTCTTTCATTTTATTATAACATCACGTGCAATGCCTGCTTACTTTGCTAGGTTCTTCTTACGCGACAAACTACTCGTATTTGGGAGCGCTCAATCGAAGCCGATGTGCCGTGCAGACGATAGCAAGCTTCCCAAGGCTCTCCTCGTGTCCACGTGTCGTCCTGTACGAATAGTGAGTCGTCACTCGACAGACGGTTTGCTTGAGAGAAAGAGAGAGGCAGCAAGACAAATACAGTTGCGTAGCTCTAGCTGCAGCTTCTGCAGCCCCCAGACAGCTTAGCAGAGACCGCCAACTCGTCGCAAAACGCCGAGCTTGTATTGCGGTTTACGTTAAATCCACTCGGACCCGGCGAAGATGCTGGTGTATGAGAACAAAAGGCCAATACGCTGGGTTGGGGGCAACCCGGCACTTTCGAGTACTGCGAGCTCGTGTTGTGCAATGCATTGCGTCGTATGCCGTGTTGGGCAACGTGTCACAGAAAGGAACTCTAGGACGAGGGCGACGCAGGAAGAAGCGAGCTCCAGGCGCCGACAGGGAGGACCCCAAACCCGTAAAAGTGCCTGCAGTGACTACGATGCAAGCTGCCTGGCACCGGGGATTTGCTGCTCGCTGTTTGTGCCGGGACACTCTCTCCCCAGCAGAACACGTTTTGCATGTTCCAGTTCGTCCAGCGACCGTTCTGTGCCGTCTCGCCTCGCTACCGCTCTTTGCTCGACAGAAGCCCCGCAGCCACGGCTTTGCGGCAGAACAAACACGGTGGCTCTGAAGAGCGGTGGCAACGGCAGGCACGGTGATATACGATATTACATGGTAGCAGCAAGGGGAAAAGAGAAAGCGTGAAAAACAAGCTCACTGCTCTTTTCAACCTCTTATAAAACAACCTGTCAAGCACGGACTGCGGAGGTAGGGGTGCAGAGGCGGTGGCGCCTCGTCTTCTGTCGTGTATCACCTCCCAGACTTTATTTCCTATTTCCTAGACTGTCAGCGGCAAAGAGTATACGACGTAAGATACATCGGGACGCTGCGAGCTTTAAGAGGAGAGACTATTACGTCGCATTACGTTGGCTAGGAAAGAACAATAGAGAGATACCGCACTTTATACCAGCCGCCAAGGGCGTAACCGACAGCCCACGCGGCACAGCAAACGTTCTGACATGGATGTGACGTTGTCTGCAACAAGAAAGCGGCGCGCGGCGCGCGATATGCATACGACGTGAAGCGACGGCTCTCCAAGTGGAAACGACCGAAAGGAAGGCACGCCGCACGACGGACACAATGCACAAAATGGCCAAGGCGGCCCACTCCTTCGGGTTTCGATCCAGAACGCCGTGACTCTTTGTCGCATACAAGCCGGCCTCGGTCTTAGGAACACTTTGTGCCGACACCAAAGCGCAGCGCAAACCGCCCGTCCAGCGGAAGGACCTCCCCAACTAAATTTCCCACCAATTCCCCCCACGGATAAAGCTAAATGTTGAATCGCAAAGACGGTCAAGCTTTCCCTTCTTGTCTCCGGCCCGGATAACCACGCCGCATCAGCGTCATTCTCGTTCCTTCCCAGCGACAGACTGAAGCTATGGGGGTGTTTTATGGAGACCATTCCCTCCGTTAACGGTGCCTGGCTATGACGAGCAGATACAAAACAGCGAGAAAAAAAAATAAAACAGCGAAAGAAAAAAAAAAGCTCAAAGCTCCTTCTTCCATCTTGTCTCCGGGACACAACAAAAGCAAGACGTAAAATGACTCTGCCTTCCGCCCACCGCGCTTACCAATGGCCCATACGCGGACACCAGGCCCTGCGAGATCGGTTCTTCGTCGGCATCATTCATGAGCTCGCTTCTTTTACTGCTACTATCGCAGAGCTCGAGTATGGACGACGGAGTGGCCCAGTGTGGAACAGCCGTTCTTTGTGTTTTGTCAGCGTCTCTGACGGGGCCTCTGCCAAACGGTGGCCGAGACGGTGGCTTTTCCTGTCTGACCAAGCAGTCGCCCATGCTTTGTCGTGAACACGGGAAGGTGCGACAGGCGGCGCATCTGCGCAGAAACTTGCTTGTCCCAGCAGCCATCCACCAGCGCAGGCGAGGCCATGCACGATTGGCGTAGTAATAGAAGGCAATATCATCTCGGCTTACACACCACACCTATTATACGGGCCTTGCTGCCACGGAAAGCGCGGATATCCTGATTATCGTATTTCCTCTCCTTCTTCTGCTAGAAACAGGAAACAAAAACGATTGGGCGTGGAAGGAAACAGCGAGGGAGGGGAACCAGTAGCCGCGCCTTCCCTCTGCGTTCTCTCTATCGGCGAACCAGACCTTTTGCTCCAGCCGCCTGTTTGGAGCCAGAATTTCTGCGTGGGAAAGAGCGATCGTTTGGCAGTATCAGTAAGCTCCTCCCCATTGCTCCTTCCCATTGCGTAACCTTCCTGTTGCGGAACGAAGCATGGCAACCGCGAAACGGAGCCCCCCAGCCAGGCCGCACACCTTGGGAAAAAAAAGATCCTACCGCACGACAGTACCAGTAGCTCCCCCGCCTACCTACCGCCCAACACTCCGAGCTCAACGAGCAGCCCCCCACCTGCAGCGCTACAGACCAGCCAGGGCCCCTCACCAGGAGCCCCAGTTCTATGTGCCAGTGCGCTGCCGCCTCTCCGCCCACTCCCAGCATCATCACCGTTTTAAACCTCCCCAATAAGAACGCATTAACCGTTTCCCTGTCCTGTCCCTCCCTCCTTCCCTCTTTCTGGCCCTCCTGCTTTCCTTCTTGCCCTTTTTCTTTTCTCTCCTCCTCTCCTTCCCTTGCATTGCATATTCCTGTCCAGCATTCTCGCCAATTTTCAAAAACGTGCTGCATCGAGCTGCTTCTTCAATTCCCATTTCAATCCCCCAGTTCCAACGCCTCAACGTTTCGATTGCGCTGCGGCATTCCGATTAGCTGCACTGACACCTATATTTTTTTTTGCGCCCGCGACGAAGCTGCCCCTGCTCGCCCCTTTGTTCTCCGGCCACCCTCCGCTCTTCGTCATCGTCTTTGCCCTTCGTCGTTGTCGTCGACGCTCTTCCATTTTCTTTCTTGGGCCCTTTGCTTCGTTGTTTCCGTCCTTTCGACTCCTCACAACCTTTTCCGTCTACCTTTCAAGCGAGCTCATTCACTATGGACGCCACAGTCGCCACGGGGTACGTGCTCTCCCTCGATTCGTTTGCCTGCCTCGCCCTGGTACCGCTCGTTGCCAATACGGCGGCTCTCTCTTGCTCTCTTCTCGCTCTCTTGTCTCTTCCTGCCTGTCTGTCTGCTGTCTTGTTTCTGCTCTCTCCCTATCTTGCTACCCTCCTTTCTGGGATACCGGATGGGTGATTTGCTCTATGCGCATAGGGAAGCTCCTCGCCCAGCTTTCGCCAGCAAGCAAGTTCGCGGGACGGGAACGATACGGCTACGAAAGGGGAAAGACAGCAAGACAATGAAACAGAGCAAGAAAACACAAGGGAGCAAGGAGCAGCCGCCGCAACGGGAGCGCGAGGCAGGGCTTTGGAACTTGGCTAACCTGTTATCTCTGCAGTATGATGGAGCTCAAGGCCGACACCACCATTGTGGTGCTTGGTGCCTCGGGTGATCTGGCAAAGAAAAAGACTGTAAGTCGGCAATCGAGAGGTTTTCTTTTCTTCCCTTTTGCTTTTGTGCATTGGGGTTGCCTTGCTTTTTGTTCTTGGCGCTTCGGTACAGGTACACCCGCTGACAGCATGACAGTATCCCGCCCTGTTCGGTCTTGTATGTGGCAAAACAACTCCAACAGCTACGTCAGCGATGCTAGGCACAAGAGGACAATCGATCTGCATCGGAACACGCAACGAATTGCAGTTCCTGTGTTGAGCTGATCAGTCGACTCCAATGCCGTGCCTTGCCCCCTTCCAACTCTCTTTTTGTCTCTGCCTGCAGCGAATCGACTAACACCAGCCTCCCGGATATGTAGTACCGCAACCAATTCCTCCCGAAAAACATCAAGATTGTCGGCTATGCCAGAACCAAGATGGACCACGACGAGTACATTCGGAGAATCCGTTCGTACATCAAGACTCCGACCAAGGAGACCGAGCAGCAGCTCGACGAGTTCTGCAGCCTCTGCACCTACGTCTCCGGCCAGTACGACCAGGACGAGTCCTTCAACCGGCTCAACTCTCATATCGAGGAACTTGAGAAGGGTTTCAACGAGGCCCACCGCCTCTTCTACATGGCCCTCCCGCCGAGCGTCTTCACTATTGTCTCGCAGCACCTGAAGAAGTGTTGCTACCCCACAAAGGGCATTGCCCGTGTCATTGTGCGTGTTTCGGAAGAACTCCCTTTTTCATGTGCCTCGTCTTGTCTGTCTTCTCTCCCCTCAGTCCTCTGACCGTTTCCAGGTTGAGAAGCCGTTTGGCAAGGACCTGGCCAGCTCCCGCGAGCTGCAAAAGTCTCTCGAGCCCGACTGGAACGAGAAGGAGCTGTTCCGCATCGACCACTACCTCGGCAAGGAGATGGTCAAGAACATTCTCATCCTGCGCTTCGCCAACTCGTTTCTCGGAGCCACCTGGAACCGCCACCACATTGACAATGTCCAGATCTCGTTCAAGGAGCCTTTCGGCACCGAGGGCCGCGGTGGCTACTTTGACGAGTTTGGCATCATCCGTGACGTCATGCAAAACCATCTGCTGCAGGTCCTGACCTTGCTCGCCATGGAGCGTCCCATCTCCTTCTCGGCCGAGGACGTCCGCGACGAGAAGGTGCGTGTCCTGCGTGCCATGCCAGCCATTGAGCCTAAGAACGTGATTATTGGCCAGTATGGTCGCTCGCTGGACGACACCAAGCCCTCCTACAAGGAGGACGAAACCGTGCCCAAGGACTCGCGGTGCCCGACGTTCTGCGCGCTCGTTGCCTTTATCAAGAACGAGCGGTGGGACGGTGTGCCCTTTATCATGAAGGCCGGCAAGGCGCTCAACGAGCAAAAGACGGAGATTCGGATACAGTTCAAGGACGTCACGTCGGGCATCTTTAAGGACATCCCGCGTAACGAACTGGTGATGCGCATTCAGCCCAACGAGAGCGTCTACATCAAGATGAACTCGAAGCTGCCCGGTCTCAGCATGCAGACCGTTGTTACGGAGCTCGACCTGACTTACCGCCGCCGGTTCTCGGACCTTAAGATCCCCGAGGCCTACGAGTCGTTGATTCTGGACTGCCTCCGTGGCGACCAGTCCAACTTTGTCCGTGACGACGAGCTGGACGCCTCCTGGAGAATCTTTACACCGCTGCTGCACTATCTCGACGACCACAAGGAAATTGTGCCGATGGAGTACGCATACGGTAAGTCAAGGACCCAAAGACAACCAAGTGGAAACAAGATGGCAGAGACACTAATAAGCTGCATGCAGGCTCTCGTGGCCCCTCCGTTCTCGACGACTTTACCGCGTCGTATGGATACCGGTTTGCCGACAACGCAGGATACCAATGGCCAACGACGTCGGCTGCCCCGCCGGCCAACAACAAGTTGTAAGTGGGCGATGTACCTCGCTTATGGGCATAATACGGCAACATGGCCCGACATGTGCCCTTGCATCTCAGGGCCATGGCCTGCGGGAAATGGATGTGTTTTAATAACCATCGCTGCCACAGTTGAAAATGGGGCTTGCAAAAGACAACATGGAAGAAACGATGAGGGAAGAGGACGACGCAAGGTGTGCAGTCTTGTGTCTCCCTCTTTCCATGTCTGTGTTCGGTCTTCCTCTATATGCTGGCCTCTCCCGGTAGGCGGCGCATGGGCATGGCTTTGCCCGTCGAACAGTTCCAGCAAGATGCTAAAGTAAGAGCATGTGTCTGGAAAAGAAAGGAAAAGGAAGATCGCATGGTGTTCTTTATGCTCTCGTATGGAGAGGGGAAATCAAATGGAAGGGGGTGATGTATTTTGTTTTCATGGCTTTTTTTTTCATCTTTTTTTCATTTTTTTTCCCTTTTTACATTCACATTTGCAATAACACAGGGTTCCGGACGGCACAGGTTTCTTTCCACATTCATCACTTTCTCGCCGAATTGCAAGTTCGATCATAGGTCGCTGAATTGCTTGTCCTGCCATGTTGTTCACCGGGGCTCTCCTGATGTGAATCGGGGCGCCTTGTCTGGTGTCGACGGTGCTCGTACTGCCCCAGTTTGTTCACCCGTGCTCCTGCGTAGCATCCCATGCTGTAAGACGGGATCCCAGCCTTGTTTGCGTCGAGCAGAGTAAGAATTGTCGTGGTGTTGCTCGCATTATTGCCTTTCATACTATTAGTAATACAGCCGGAATGGGTCCTGATCACAGTCACGTGATCCATCCGCCCAGAACGCTCGCCCAGTTTCCTCCAGCGCCCGGTGTCTTGGTTACCGCCTCTCTGCCTCATCGCGTTTTTCGCCTCCGTTTCTTTTCCATTTCCGTCACCAATTAACCGCCACCCCCGTTGGCCGCCACGGAACAAACGGGCACGACTGATCGACACGCTTGCGCAGCTTGCCGTTTCCTGAGCCTTTACGCCTCTCTCACCCGCGATCCATCCTTTGTTGCAACGGCCCTCTTCTTCCTTTCGGCCATCGCTCCTCTCCGCGACAGCGATCGCAAAGGGTGTCACCACGTCTCCTGTTCTCTTGTTCCGACGTTGTGTTTCTGTATTCTGCTCCCCGTACCTAGTCGGCCGCCGCAAAGTGCGCAGAGGGCTGGCCAGCTGCCCCCTTTCTTCTGCGCCCCCCCCTCCCAGCGCCTCGTTCGCCATCAACGACATCGCGAACGTCTGCGACAGTCCGCCATGCAAAGCCCCTAATCGCAGCCCTTCCCCCCTCGGCAACAAATCCGAGACCGGGGGGCATCCCTCATCCAGGCATCCGTCCTCCTTGCTCTTCCGCCACTTCCTTCTTCTTTGGCGTCTTGTCCGACTGCGCGCGTCGCACGGCCGATGCCTGTCGCGCCACCACCCTTCTCGCTTCTCGGCACGCGCATCACGAAATAGCGCGCTCGTTCACGGCCACGGCGATACGATACCGAGCTCGGCAAACCCAGCATCCAACACAAGCGTTTGTGCGCGCACACGCGATACCGCGCCAAGACAACACTCTACCCCGGGCGCCACTGGACGTTAACGACGGCGACGGCGACGCCCTCTCATCATGGCAGCCACAACGGAAAACGGCGTGCTGAACAGCGGCGCCGTGCACACGAACCACGACAGAGACGGCAAGCCCGGCTCGCCCAGACCAAACGGCGTGAACGGCGATGCTGCGGGCGGCGCTGGCGCGCCGGCATCGACAAAGATGGCCAACGGCGACACATCCTTGTCAATAAACAAACAGCCGCCAGGTGCGCCAACGCCCGGGCCGGCACGGATGAACGACCTCCCCGACGACATCCAGCACGTTACTGCAAACTACGTCCCGCTGGGCTTTTTGCTGCAGCGGCTGGCACAGAAAACACACAACAACCTCCAGGACCTCATCCGCGAACTGGCCCGGAAGCCGGTTGCCGGCAGCGGCAACAGCAGCAGCGGGGGCATGACCATCGCGGCACCGCCTGCGCTTCCCCCCGGCACAGAGGACGGATCGATACAGAACGTCGAGAAGAAAAAGGCGCTGCTCGATTTTGCGCGCAGCGAGCACGCCAACTGGGTCAAGGCCCTCGTGATCACAGAATGGAGCAAGAAGGCGAGCCAGATCAGCAAGCTCATCGACCTCGAGAACCACATGTTTGAGGAGGAGCTGGTGCGGTACGAGCAGGCCGTCTTCACGATGCTCAACCTCAAGCGGAACCTCAATGATGCGCGCGTGCCGAGCCCCGACCTCAAGACGGCGCTGCACGTCCTGTCGCGCGGCCAGGCCGGGTGGATGCCGGACCTCGGATTCCTGCCGCTGCCGCCGCTCAACGCGCAGGAACAGCTCAAGCACGTCAACGAGATCAGCACGCTCCTCTCCCTCCGCCTCAACCTCGAGGACCACGACACCATCCCCTACTTCTTCCGGCGGAACGGCTACTCGATCGCGTCCGGCCGCGTCACGTTCCGCGTGCCGGGCGAGTTCGAGGTCGACCTGACCCTCGCGAGCGACGACTTTACGCAGCAGATGTGGTTCCTCGACCTGCGGTTCCTCTTCTCCCCCGCGCCGCGGGACCTGACGCCCAGCCTTAGAAAGGCGCTCGAAGACCGCATGAACAACGTCCTCGGCCAGGAAGGCCTGCCCGGCTGCTACCGCACGCTGCACGAGTACGTGCTGACACACAAGATCAACGAGCTGCGGCGGCAAGTCCGGGAGCTTGCGCGCGGGCGGTGGATCGACACGGTGCGCGTCGAGCAGCTGAACCGCGCCCTGGCTGTGCAGTACTGGACGTCCCGGCGCAGCGGCAGCGGCAGCGGCGGCAGCGCAAGCGCGCCAAGCGCCCCAACGAGCGCCGTCAACAGCCAGGAGGTTCGCAGCTGGTTCATCATCGGCGTCCACAGCGGCCGCGACGCTGCGAGCGCGGACATCCCCGAAGAGCAGGTCACCAGCCGGCTGACGCTGCGTTGGTTCCGTGACAACAAGGAGGTAAAAGACCTCGACGACGAACAGATTGGCGACATCCTGGCCGCCATCATGAAGGAGAGCGAGGAGGACGAGGAGGGCGAGGAGGGCGAGGAGGGCAAGGAGGGCAAGGAGGGCGAGAAGAGCGCAGACGGCACACCAGACAAAAAGGGCTCCGTGATCCTGTCCGCCGAGACGATCCTGCAGCGCATTGTCGCACTGCACGTCGAGCACATCCTGACGGGCATCCACGCAAAACTGGCAGCCAGGCCCGTCTTTGCAAAGCGCCTGGCCTCCATGCGCCTGCGCATCTCGCGCACCGACGCCAGCCAGTCGTTCCTCGAGATCCAGCTCACCAGCGCCGACGACCGCATATGGGTGCGCATCGATCCCGTCACAGGCATGTTCTCGCTCTCGCCCCAGCAGTCGCGCGTCGTCGCCCATAGCGAGATGCGCATCAACGCGGCGGCCGCGGGCGGCACGGCCGGCGATCCTGTGGACGAGGGGTTTGCCATGCTGGACAACGTGCGCAACCTGGCGGCCCAAGAGGACCTGGGCCGGCGCGCCAAGAGCTATGGCTGGCAGGTGGTGCGCAACAACGCCCACCCCGGCAGCGGCGGCGGCGCCGGTCCTCTCGTCCGGCCGGACGAGCTTCGCCAGGTGCTCAACCTGCGCGACTCGTACCAGGTGTTGTGGCTCCGGCGTCCCGACTGGGCAGCGCCGCAATGGTACGTCCTGGCCGGCCTGAGCCTTGCCGGCGACCGGTGGTGGCTCGTCAAGCTGTCTGAGCAGCCGGCGCCTCCAGCGCCATCCGGCCCCGGCCAGCCGCCTCCCGCGCAGCAGCCGAGCCACCGCATCGCGATGCAGATGCTGCTGCCAATGGGCGCCAACCCCGCCGACCTCGACGACGCCTTCTTCCCCGACCTCACCATCTATGCAACCGGTGTCTTGGCGCAGTACGCCGATGCACAGGAGCTGTCCCGGCGGCACAAGGCCGCCCGCGCCACGCGCGTTGCCAATCCCTTCCTGCCCTCGCGCGCCAAGCTGCCTGCGATGAGCATTCGCCTGTCGGATCTCCTGGCGGGCGCAGCAAACGAGCCCGGCGCCCTCTCGGCCGCCGCGTCTGCCGTCAACACCGCCATCATGCCTTTGCCGTGCCACGCCACAACGACGCGTCGGTGGTGGGCCACGGACTTTGTGCAGCTGCTCTTCCGCGGCGTGGACGTGGACAGCGACAAGGACGACGCCCACCGCCGCGTCGCGGTGCTGGCCGAGGCCCGTTTGGCCGTGCTCGATCGCAGCAAATTCCGTCTGCTCGGCAACAGCGCCCGGCCCGACCAAGATGTGACGTTTAATGCCCGCACCGGCCAGTTTTGCTTGTGTCTGCGCGCGGCCGTTGGTGAATCCGTCATCGACACGCTCGTGCGCCGCCTGCGGTCCATTGAGCGCCTCATCTTCTTCCTCGACGCCATCCGCAGAGAGAGCCGCGCCGTCCACAGCCAGACCGTGACGCTGAGCCGCCTCGTCTTTTCCTACAGCGTGGGCCCGGGCAACCCCCTGTCGCCGCAAGAACAAGAGAACCTGACGACCGAGGCGGCCGTGGCGGCCGCCGCCGCAGCAGCCAGCTGCGGGCGCTGGCGCGTGACCGTCGACCTGTCCAGCAGCGCCCAGGTGCACTTGCAGCTCGAGCGCGGCTGCCCGCACCTCCGCGTGGCCGACTTTTTGAACAACGTCGCCAACGACCCCGTCACATTTGCGGCCGTGCCCTTTTTCCTGACCTCGACGCTGTCGCTGCATCGCGCGCTCGACCGCATGGAAGACGCCTGGGAGCCCCTGCAGATGCGCAACGTCGGCATGCTCGGCATCTTCCCCCGCTCGCTCGACTGGGTTGTCGTTCGTTTCCTCATCCCGCCTGACCCGCCGGGCCCGCAAGGCCGGCCGCGCGTCTTGATGCTGGAGCTGCGCCTTCGCACGCGCCGCGGCGAGCTGCTCTGGCAGATCCGTCGCATGGACAACAACGCGCCCGAGAGCACGGGCGGGCCGACCCCGACGAGCAGTGCGAGCGCAGGACCAGGACCAGGACCAGCACCCGCCGCCGACGACCTTTCAAAGCTGATGCGGCGCATCTTTGAAGGCAGCGGCCCCGGCTGGCGCGGCCTCTTGACGGCGGCCGTGGCGAGCCCGTACCCGCCCAAGAGCCCCGAGGACGTGCCCTTGCCGGCAGCCGCCATGGCACGCCCGCCCAAGTCGGCGGCCGGCAGCACAGGCATCGAAGACTGCCTGCTGCAGATCGACGAGGGCGTGCGTGCACTGCTGGCCGCGCCCAACACACAGCAGCGGCGCGCCCAGGCCATGGCGCAAGCACAAGCACAAGCACAAGCACAAGCACAAGCACAAGCACAAGCACAAGCACAAGCACAGGCCTATTCACAGCAAAACAATGGCGGTATTCCACAAGCACAGACAGCCCGCATGGGATAAGACGGTCCAGAGGACAGCCGCCGGCGGAGAGAGAGAGAGAGAGAGAGATGCTGTTGCAGCAGCACGGGCCGGTTTCAGCAGAGACTGACAGAGCCTGGCACTTGTCAGGCGAACTAGGCAACGAGAAAAAGAGGAGAGGTTCGGAGCAACGTGGGACGTTTGAGTGTATAGAAACGGAGGCACACTGTGATGCTTGTTTTTCTCATTTTGTTTACCAGGAGGGCCGCCTGAAAACCCATACCATCCGGATATACCCAGGTCATTCGACCGGTTTTTGTTAATGTTTTATTGTTTCTACTTTTCATGTACTACTTTTACGGCTTTTCCTTTTATCGTAACACAGCATGGGACTACTGAAGGCATTGACAACGGAGGAACAGACCAGGAAACAATGGACGAGGCGGAATACTTTGAAATCAAATCATTGAACCAGACAACAGAGCTATGCTCTTTGCGTGTGCGTTCTTTTCTCGTATGGGGTTTTGTAAATCGCAAGTCCGATGCTTTATTTTCATTTACATTATTTTTTATTTTAGGGTATTTTCTTTCACTTTTTAAAAAATCGCAAATCCAACGTATTTGATTTTGACTCACCCCCGATTATCTTACACCTGGCACAGCCAGAAAACAACGCCGCCGCTCACCGATCCTTTTTCGAGTCCTTCTCGGCCAGCTGGTCAGACTGGTCCTCGTAAAAGGCTACAACAACGTACGCCAGCAGCACAACATTGGCGACAATGGCCGCCAGCGCACCGGCATAGGTTGAGTTGCCTGTGGGTTAGCAATGTGTCCTTGCAAGATGCATTGCCTGGGGAGACGAGGGTACCCTTGAACAGAAAGTCGACTGTTGCAAAGTAAGAGCCAATGGGGGCGACAATCATGGTAAACGTAAAGCCGAGGAGCTTGAATATCACGCTCTTTGGCACCGCCGGGGCAATGCTCGTCTTCTCGCTGGCGGGCGGGCTCGCGCCGACCGTATCGTCCTTTTCGAGGATCGTCTTTTCGCCGGCCGCAAGGCGACGGGTGGCCATGGCTGCAGATGTGGAGGGAAAGGCGGAGGAGGTGGCGAGAAAGAAGAAGTTGAGAAGAGAGGAGAGACGGAGGCAATAGGAAGCAAAAAATGCTGTCGAGCCAGTGTACGTGGGGCTTCAAGGCGCAACGAGCTTGTGGTGTGACCCCTGGGAGCTGTTTTGAGATGGCACCGCTCAACGTTGATCGTTGGCCGTGGATGGATGGACGAAAGATGTCGCATCCTCACAGCTCGTCACAGAGTTGCGGTTGTCTGCTTACATAATGCGCGCGTGAACGTGATAGCGTGTAGGAAGGCGCATGGGGCGTGCCTGCTCCCAAAAGTTTAATTGGGGCCGCCAGAACAAGGGCCGAAAAGAATGGGACCCCGCGCCCAAAAACGCGTTGCGGTCAAGTATTTTGGCGCCGGCGAGGAAATTTGGCGGCGAGGCAAGGGAAGAAATAAGAAATGGCCAAAGGGCAGTGACCGGCGGACGACACAAGTCTGCTCGAGCCGTTTGGCCCTCACTTTTCGACTCTTTGTCCACGCATTGCACGGCTCTCGTGGCTTCCCTCCCCGACATTCACGTGCACCTTCCTTGTCTGCTGCACGCGAGGCTCGACAGCTCCTTCCATGCCCAACGTTGACACGGCTTTCTGATCGGTCGCTACTTCCTTAAGGCGGGCTATTACCTGACTCGCTCCTGCCTTCCCGCCGACAACCCGCGACCTCCTCTTGCTCTGTTTGTCCTTGCGTGAAGCTCCCGCCGTCTTCAGTCGACAGATCCTCTCCCTCTTTTGTGTCCTCCCAAAAGTTCAGAAGATGGACTCGTCGCCCCTGCCCACCAGGTCACGGCCTTCTGGGGCCTCGATGGCATCCTCGTCGGCGAGTGCGCGCCGCAATCCCTTTACAATTGCCAAGGCGGCCTCGCTCTCCCGGTCGAACAGCAGCAGCCTCAGCAGCAAGAGAAGCGCGTCGTCGATCACTGCAAACACGCAGACACAGAAGACGCAGCACAGCCAGCGGGCACAGCGGACACGGCGGACACCGCACATTAACCAGAAAACACAGAGAGCGCCGCCCCGTGGCCGGACGCGGCGGGCCGACGACAGCGATGACGACGCGGACGAGGACTTTAATGTGGACGAGGAGGAGGACGACGACGAAGAGGAAGACGACATTGAGGACTCGGACAAGGGCTCGGGCAAGGGCTCGGACGACGACGAGGACGAGCTGGCCGGCGTCGGCGGCCTCGTCAACTCGCCGTACTTTACGCAGCACACACAGGCCGTGACGCAGCTTGTCACGCAGCCCACACAGCTCGTCAAAAAGCCTCTCAGCGGCCTGAGCCCTCTCAGCAACGTCCCTATCAACATCCCGTCCTCCTCGCCGGCGCGGTCCATCGTCGAAGTCCCGGCCAGCTCACCCTTCCAGTCTTCACCCAAGCGCACAGCGGCGGCGGCAGTGCCGCCTGCGCCGGCATTGTCCGGTGCAAGAGGCCGGCTTGCATCGCTCATGGCGCCCGTCGGGACGTCATACCGATCGCCTGCCCCTCAAGCCCGACGCGCCTCGCCATCCCGGGAGGAAGACGACGATGACGCCCTGAACAGCATCATTCGGATCGGGGATAGCTCCGACGACGACAATGACCGGCAGCGGCGAGGCGACATCCGGCCGTCGTCGTTCCGCAGCCCCGACAAGGTGCAGCGTCCAGCAGCGTCCTTGGTAGGAGGAGCCTTTGCGCTTGAAACAGAAAACGACGGGCAGGACAGCGAGAGGGCTGAATCGGAGGGAGCGGAGAGCGAAGACGACGACACCGGGGAAGCGAAATCGAGCTATCGCATGAAACCCAACGACCGCAGGATCAAGTTCCTGGTGGACAAAGTGCAGAAAATACTGCGCGGCAAGGGCTACGCGAGTGCGCCAACCGATGTTTGCAGGGCGGCTCTTCTCCGGCACAACTATAGTCCCGAAGAAGCCGTCAAAGACGTGTTTGACGCCCGCCTGGTCGAAGAGCGGAGCAAGGCACGGGCAAAGGCAAAGACAGCCACGGCAACGGAGCCGGCAGCACGGCCGTCGCCCATTGCCAAAAGCAAGGTCCCGGAGATGATCCGCAGCTTCTCGTACCAGCAGGCAAATGGCACCTCCAAGACCAAGACGGCGGCTACCAACACAGCCAGCACGTCGCGGGCCTCGACCCCTGCGACGCCCTCGTCGCAGCACTCCCTCAAGAGAAGCGCCCTGAGCCCCGATCCACGGCCCAAGCGGCGGCGTCTGGTCCAGGGGCGCAAGTACCGTGATGACCCGACATCGTCCCAGGCAGGCTCGCCTGCATTGCAGAAAGAGGAAGAGAGCCTGGTGGACCTTGATGAGCGGTCCGTGCCCGTTGACGACGGCGACGAGGATGCCAGCACGCCCCCAATCGAAATCAGCGACGACGAGCCCATGGAGGACAACGACGACGACGATGTTGTTGAAATCGACGACGAGGACGACGACATGGATGCGGACAGCGCCTCGGCCGTTCAAAAGCGCGTGCTCGACTACTTCAACAACTGCACAGTCGACGATCTAGTGGCCATGCTGGGCGCCAAGGCGCGTAGCAAGGCCGAGACAATTCTGTCGCACAAGCCCTTCTACTCGCGCGCATCGGTGACGCGCATCCAGGGCGGCGCCGGCACAGGCCGGAAGAAGAAGCCTGCCAACATTGGCGAGGACATTTTTGATGCGGTCGAGGAGTTTTTCATTGCGCTGCGAGCCATTGATGTGGTGGTGGCGCAGTGCGAGGAAAAGGGCCTGCAGATCCGGTCCACGCTGCACAAGTGGAGCGTTGATTTCCGGGGCAGCAACAAGCTCGCAACGGCCGACGCCGATGGGATGCTGACGCCAGCGAGCGACACGGGCACCGTGGCTGTGACGACGTCCGCCGGCAAGGCCAGTTACGTGCCGCTGCCGATCCCGCAGGAGCCCAAGTTCATGCGTGGCCACTGCACAATGAAGGGCTACCAGCTGTACGGCATGAACTGGCTGTGGGAGCTGTACAAGCGCCAGTTTGGCTGCATTCTGGCCGACGACATGGGCCTCGGCAAGACGTGCCAGGTGATCTCGTTTCTCAGCCACCTGGTCGAGTCCTACAAGGGCAGCATCCACGACGAAAAGGAGCGGCCGTGGCCCAATCTCGTCATCGTGCCGCCGTCGACGCTGGCCAACTGGAAGACGGAGTTTGCCAAGTTCGCACCCAAGGTGCGCGTGACGACGTACAATGGGCCGGCGGCGGAGCGCGACGAGATTTTCCAGCAGATCCAGGAGCGGCGCGAGGAGCACCACGTGGTGCTGGCGTCGTACTCGCAGGTCGTGGCCAAGCAGGACGTCGACGCCATGCGCAAGATTGCGCCCAACGTGGCCATCTTTGACGAGGGCCACAAGATGAAGAACGCGACGACCAACGTCTACAAGTCGCTGCGGCGCATCCCGGCGAAATGGCGGCTCATTCTGACGGGCACGCCCGTGCAAAACAACCTCATGGAGATGATCAACCTGCTGAATTTCATCCAGCCCAAGCTATTTGAGCGGCATCTCGAGCAGCTGGGTGCGCTGTTCAGCCAGCGCTTCACGCTGCAAGACGTCAGCAACGGCGCGCTGCTGTTCAGCGACCGCGTCCGGCGGGCGCGGCAGATTCTGGAGCCGTTTATTCTGCAGCGGCGCAAGGAGCAGGTGCTGTCGAGCATGCCGACGAAGACGACGCGGGTGGTGTGCTGCGCGCTCGACGAGACACAGCGGCCAATCTACGAAGAGTACGAGCGGCTGTTCCGCCAAGGCAAGGAGCGCCGGGCCGCAGGCACCAAGTCCAGCGAGGACACGCGGCCGACACGGACCAACGTGACCGGGCTGTCCAACGACCAGAACAATGTGTGGGTGCAGCTGCGCAAGTCGGCGATCCACGCGCAGCTGTTCCGGCGCTACTACGACGACAAGACGGTGGAGAAGATGGCCCGGATTCTCATGGACGTGGTGCCGCAGGCCGAGCTGCGCCAGCCGGATCTCGGGCACCTGATCAACGAGCTGCGCGACTGCTCCGACTTTGAGCTGCACACGTGGTGCCGGGACTACCGCTGCCTGCGCAAGTTTGACATTCCCGACGGGCTGTTTCTCAAGTCGGGCAAGGTGCAGGAGCTGCTGGCGCTCGTGCGGCAGTTCCAAAAGAACGGCGACCGGGCGCTGGTGTTTACGCGCTTTGCGCGCGTGCTCAACATTCTGCGCGAGTGTCTGCAGCACGAGGGCATCGAGTACGTCTCGCTCGAGGGCGCCACGCGCGTCGACGAGCGCCAGGACATTATCGACCAGTACAACCAGGACGAGGGCATCCCCGTGTTCCTGCTGACGACCGGGTCGGGCGGCACGGGCATCAACCTTACGGCGGCCAACAAGGTGATTATCTTTGACCAGAGCGACAACCCGCAGGACGATGTGCAGGCCGAGAACCGCGCGCACCGGCTGGGCCAGACGCGCGACGTCGAGGTCATCAAGCTCGTGACCAAGGGCACAATCGAGGAGCTGGTCTACAAGGCGTGCCGCACGAAGCTGGAGCTCGCGCAGCGCGTGACGACGGGCACGGCCAGCGCCGAGGAAGAGCGCCAGATGGCGGCGCTGAGCGACGGCGACCGCGTGGCCAAGGCGGTCGAGGAAGACGTGCGGCAGATGCTTCTGGAGAAGAAGGGCGCCGGCCAGGACGAGGGCGCGGCGACGCCGCCCAAGAGCGAGGCTGGCGACGAGGACAAGACGCCGCGCCGACGGTCGAGGAAGCGATGAGGGGTGAGCTGTTGCTGTGTTGTGTTGTTGTCGTTGTGTTGCTGTGTCGTTGTGTTGCTGTTGTCATTTTCTGTTCATCAGCATATATGACAGAGTTGCTGCTGAGCGTATTCCTGAGCGTTTCCTGTTGCGGCTTGTTAAAAATGCGTGCATTGACGGAGCCGGTTTATAAATACGAGAGGGCAGAGGCTCTACAAGGACTCCAATAAAGCGGATTACCAAATGTTCTCTGCGTCGTCTCGTATCTCATCTTTCCATTAACGCCGCAAAGTAGTCTGCTCTATCCTGTCGGTGCTTCCTTCCCGCACTGCCGTTTGCGCTACACGGCCGGCACGCGCCGCACCATGCCGCGCGCCCGCCGCCGCTCTTCCTCGGTCAGCAGCCAGACCATGCCGTCGTCGTCGTCATCGCCGCCGCCGCCGCCCTCGCCGCCGCCCAGCTCCTCCCACTCGTCGTCCTCCATGTTGGCCACCATGAGGATCTGCGTCGTCTTGGCAAACAGCTCGCGGGCGCCGTAGTTGCTGCTGCCGCGGGCCACGGCACCCACAATGCCGTTCATGTCTCGCTCCAAGCGGATGGCGCCGTAGGCTGACGTGCGGCGGCCGCTGCTGGCCGCGGAGGAGGAGGACGTGTACGACCAGACGCGCTTCTCGAGCACGCGCGCCAGGTAGCGCGCCGTCGCGTCGGCCAGGTGGGCAAACGTGCGGGGCGTCATGATGCGGGCGAGCGGGCGCATGAGCGCGTCCCAGCCGTGCTCGAAGCGCCGGCTGACCTGCTCGAGGACGCTGTCGAGGTCCTGGTCGTTTTGCTCGGCGAGCTCGGCGAGCTCCTGCTCGTCGAGCGTGTAGTCGGCGTCGCGGAACGTGTCTGCCAGGATCGGCCGCAGACGCAGCTTGACCACCTGGTTGAAGAGCACCTGCAGGCCCTCGTTCTGCAGCTCGGCGGCCGTGGCGGAAAAGGACGTGAAGAGGTTGGCCAGGGCCGACGCCACGAGGGACACGTCGTGGTCGAACGGCGAGAACGTGTCCCGCAGGTGCGCAACAACGGCCGGCGCCGTGGCGCTGGGGATGCGCAGGCGGTTGTTGTTGGTGTTGCCGTTGTCGTTGTTGTTGTTGTTGCTGCTGCTGCTGCCGGCCGCGCCGTCGTCGTCGACAGGCACGCCCAGGCGGCTGGACACGATGCGGGCGAGGTACTCCATGGCCATGTCGAGGCTGTTGATGAGCACGATAAACGCAATGATGCGGTCCTCGGGCGGGAAGCCGCCGTGGGCCAGCGGGCGAGGATAGGCCTCGTCACGCATCTTGCGCTGGATCATGCCGATAAAGTCGGAGCCCAGGACGCGGCCGACGGGCGGGATGACGCCGACGACGACGTCGCGCTGCAGCGTGGACATGCTCTTCTGGATGACGGCGTTGACAATGTACATAACGTCGTCGACGGCCGACAGGATGTAGGGCGGGTTGTTCTCGAGCGGCACGGCCATGTTGAGCGACAGGTCGCCGGGCATCTCCTCGAGCTGGAACGCCTTCTCGACCGACCGCCGGAAGAAAAAGGTGCTCATGAGGTTGTAGGGCGTGACGAGGCGCGCGGCCACCTTGCGCTGGAGGTTGGACTGGGCGAGGACGGCCGGGATGACCAGCGGCCGGCCGGCCGCGTCCTTGGCCGGCGCCGCCTCCCTGTCCTTGTCGTCCGGGGGCTGTCCTTGCGCGGCCTCCTCGTCGCGGCACTTGTGCGCCAGGAAGCGCGAGTACAGCGACCACCGGCTCAGCATGACGGCGATCTCGTTGAGCAGCCCGTCCACCTCGCGCATGTTGACGCCGCCCTCGTCCTCGCTCTGCCGGGGACTGGCCGTGTCGCCGCCGTCGCCGAGGGCAGGCGAGTTGACCCGCGACGGGCCGTCCAGCCCGGACGAGCCGCCGCCGCCGCCGGCGTGCAGCGAGGACCCCCCCCGCTGCATGGCCAGAAAGCTCTGCACCAGGAACGAGAACGGGTAGCTCTTGACGTCGGTCAGCCGGCGGTCGATGCCGCGCTCGTCGCTCCACGCGTCGATGACGATGCCGCCCTGCACGTCGGCCTCCTTCTGCAGCCGCCGGATCACCTGGATCATCTGGCCGCCGCCGTAGTGCCGCTCCACCAGCGCGCCGTGGCCCTCGACAATTTGCGAGATGTGCGTAAACAGCTTGGCCAGCGCGCTGGCGTAGAAGAAGCCGTCCTTTTTGGGCGGCGCGTCGCGAAACACGTTGCGCGCCGACGCCGCCACGCCCTGGCAGACGTAGCGCCCGTACACGTCCAGGCCGACGTCGGTGCGGCCGATGAGCGGGAACAGCTTGAAGAAGCGCGTGACCCGCGCGTCGTCGCCGTCCTTGGCGGCGCGCTCAAACTCGCGCAGAAACAGCCCGCAGAGGCTCGCCCGCGCCTCCTCCAGCGTCACCGCTGGCGGGTCCGGCACCTCGACCGTCGGCACAATGGCCGACGCAAACCCGGACCGCACGATCGCCTCGGGGATGCGCGACGCCCGCGCCAGGTACGCCGCCGCCGCCTCCCAGTCCTGCGGCGCGCCCATCGAGCCCACAACGCCCGCCACGCACGCCTTGAGCTCGGCCACCTGCTCCACCACCTGCAGCGTCGCCTCGACGCGCGCCTTTTCCAGGTCCAGCGACCGCACCGTCGACGACAGCCGGCCCGCCGTGTCCGCCGCGCCCGCCAGCATCGTCGTCGCGATGCCCCGCGTCGCAATCACCTGCGCCCCCAGCGTCGCCCGCAGCCCGTCCAGCCGCAGCAGGTCGCGGCTGAGGTCCGCCTGCGCCGCCACGCGCTTCTGCAGGCCTGCCGTGAGCGCGTCCTCGCGCCTGTGCAGGCCCGCCAGCGCCGCGCGGATGTCTGCCGTCGTCGTCGCCGCCTCGAGCGCCGATGTGAGGGATGCTGCTGCTGCTGCTGCCGCGTCGCCGGGCTGCTGCGTCTTCTCCTTGTCTGCCGCCGTCCCGCCGCGCTTCGACACGCTGGCTCGTCTCTGGTGCGCCGCCGCCGTGCTGCTGCTGCGGCTCCGCGCCGGCAGGCCGGCCCTCGTGCCAGGGCCAGAGCCACCGTCGCTCGTGTTCTTCATCGTCGTGAGAGCCCACCATAAGAAAACGGGCTGATGCGGCCAGGATCGTTGACGGGCGGGCGGAGCGGGGGAGAGGCCCTGGCCGTCGTTTCCGTGTCGTGACTGTGTGCCCCGATCAAGCGCCCGGCGAGAAGCCGTCCACCGAGCTCGTTGTTGCTGTGTCGCCGTCGTGCGGTGGTGCTGTCGGGCCCTTGTTCGCTCATGCAGCGGTTCCAATGGCGTCTTTGTTACGTGGCGCTGTATTTAGGGGTTGGTTGTGCGTGGAAGGTGCACTAGAGCTAGCACCGGGAGCTGCCAGTACGTCACCAGGAAGGTACGAACCACAACCACAACCTCGTTGATTAGTCATTTCCTTCCAACAGAAACAAAATGAATTAATTCAGACTTGATGAAGGGGCGTACTGCCACTGGCTCTTATGCAAACATAAACTTGTAAAATTCTTATTGTATGCCATGTATTGCCAATGCCCTCTATACTGACCGTAGCCCCGAAACGTAGACACAACCGAGAGAACGAAAAAACAAAGCATCAGACAAGAGTATATTAAAAAACATAAATAGCAGCCCATGACAAAAAACAGAAACACTCCTAGCAAATGCTTTTCCCGTAATGCAATGGCCCACCATTTCTTCACCTCCGTCTGCTTCGAGCCTTTCTTTTCTCGGGGCCGGCCGCCGCCTCACACCTGCGAGTACATTGTGCCGTACCGCTTGTGCCGGCCATACCTGTACCACTTGCGCGCCTCGTCGGCCCAGAAGACGGTGCTGCACAGCATCAGCAGCTTGACGAGGTCCCCCAAGCCCAGCGCCTCGGTCTGGAATACCTCTTGCAGCCAGGGAAAGTAGATGACGAGCAGCTGGCCCGCCAGGCTCAGCGAGACGGCCCAGTTGAAGAGCGTGTTGGTAAACAGGCCGACCTCGCCGCGCAGCACCGACTTGGACTCGGACCGGCACGTGAGCGCGTTGAACATGTCAAAGAGCACAAAGCACGTAAACGTCATGGTCGTGTCGCGGCGGTTCACCACGGCGCCGTCGAGCATCTCGTGCCGGTACACCAGCATCGTGCCCACCATGATGATAAACGCCGACTGCGCCACGCGGTGGATCAGCGCCCGCGTGAGGACCGGGTCGTTGCGCTTGCGCGGCGGCCGCTTCATGACGTCGCGGTCCACCGCCTCGACGCCCAGCGACTGTGCCGGCGGGCCGTCCATGATAATGTTGATCCACAGGATCTGCATCGCGTTGAGCGGCGACTTGAAGCCCAGGCACGTGCACAGCAGCACCAGCGACAGGCCCGCCGCGCTCGTGCTCAGCTGGAACGTCAAAAAGTTTTGAATGTTGTTGAAGATGCCCTTGCCCTCCTCGATCGCGTGCAGAATCGTCGAGAAGTCGTCGTCTGTCAGGATCATGTCCGCTGCCTCCTTGGCCACGTCGGTGCCGTGCCGGCCCATGGCGATGCCAATGTCGGCCTTTTTCAGCGCCGGCGCGTCGTTGACGCCGTCGCCCGTCATCGCCACAATGTCGCCGCGCGCCTGCAGCGCCCGCACAATTTTCATCTTGTGGTCGGGGTTGGTGCGCGCAAACACCGTCGTCTGCTGCATCGCCTGTGCCAGGTCCTCCTCCGACAGCGACTCGACGTCCTCGCCCCGCAGCACCGGGTGCACCGCTACCTGGTTCGCCGCATGCTCCACCGGCCGTGCAATCGACATGCCCAGCTGATGGCCAATCGCCAGCGCCGTCGTCTCGGCGTCGCCCGTGATCATAATCACCTTGACCCCGCCCCGCATCAGCTTGCGGATCGACCGGCCCACGCCCGGCCGTGGCGGGTCGCTCATGCCCATGAGGCCCGCAAACGCCAGGCCCTTGTACGGCTCCTCGCTAAAGACTGGGTGGTGGCCATTCTTGTCGCCGGACGGAGCCGCCGCCGCCCGTGCTTTGGACGCTTTGCTGTTGACCGGCCCGCTTGCAAACGCAATGACGCGCAGGCCCTGCGATGCCAGCTTGTCGGCCTCCTCCATGGCCTGCTGCTTCCGCTTGCCGTCCATGACAAACTCGCGCCCGTCCTCCGACACGTACGTGTCGCACGCCTCGAGCACGCGGTCGAGCGCGCCCTTGATGTAGGCAAACTCCTTGCCGCTGCTGCTGCTGCTGCCGCCGCCGTCGCCTGAGCCAATGGTCACGCCCATCCACTTGCGCTCCGAGCTGAACGGCGTCTCCACCACGCGCGGGCCAACGGCGTCACGCACGTCGTGCTCCTTGTACCGGTCCACCAGGTCCATCACGGCCACGTCCGTCGGCTGGCCGACCCACCGGCTCACCGACAGCGAGCCGTCCTCGTGGTTGAGCGTCGAGGACAGCACAGCACGCGCACCGGACCCGTTTTCGCGGTACCGCTGCGAGAGCCGCGCATTGTTGGCAATGTTGCCGATGCGCAGAATGCGCGTGGCGGCGGCGTCGGCGGGCTTCGTCTCGTACACGTCCTCGTCCGCGTCCACGTCGACAGGCGTCTCACGGCCAAAGTACCACAGCTTCGTGACCGTCATGTGATTCATGGTCAGCGTGCCCGTCTTGTCCGTGCACACGACGTTGACAGACCCAAGCGTCTCCACCTTGGGCATCTTGCGCACAATCGCATTGCGGCTGGCCATGCGGTGCACGCCCAGCGCAAGCGTGACGGTGACGATAATGGGCAGGCCCTCGGGGATGGCGGCGACAGCGAGTGATATCGAAATGGTGAAAATCTCCAGCAGGCCCTTGCCCTGCAGCCAGCCGACGAGCGAGATGAGACCGATGACGATAAACGAGAACTTGCTGAGCTGTGCGCCGAGCTCGTCCATGGACAGCTGCAGGGGCGACCGCGGGCTCTCGGTGCCCGACACGCTGAGAGAAATGGTGCCAAAGTGCGTGTTGCCGCCCGTCGCAAAGACAATGCCCTGGCCGTGCCCCGACTTGACGAGCGTGCCCATGTATGCGATGTTCTGGCTGCTGTGTTGGTGGCTGGCGGCGCCGTTGCCGATGGGCGAGGGCTGAGGCAGAGACAGGGTTTTGCCGGACTTGGGGTCAGCGCCGGGAGGCAAGGAACGGTCAATGTGCCCGCGCACGTCGGCCGTGAGGCGCACGGGTTCGTTCTCGCCCGTCAGGTTGGACGCGTCAATCGTCAAGTCGACGGCCTTGGTCACGCGGATGTCGGCCGGAATGCGGTCGCCCGTCGTGAACAGGACCAGGTCCCCCGGCACCAGCTGCTGCGCCAGGACCTTGGCGGATGTGGCCTGGATGACCTCTTCGGTGGGCGTGACGGCGCCGCTGGGTGTGTCGCAGTCCTGCAGCTGCGGCCGCGCGTCCAGGGGCGCCTGGAGCTCGCCGCTGCCGGGCGACGCGTCTTTGGGCGCAGTGCGGATCAGGTTGGCGTGGTCGGGCACGAGGTGGTTCAGCGCCTCAATGGACTTTTCCGAGCGGTACTCCTGCACAAAGCCCACGGTCACGACAATGGTCACCGCCACGGTGATGCTGACGGCGTCGCTCGTGTTTCCCACGAGAACAGACGCGCCGGCCGAGATGAGCAGGAGGATGATCAACGGCTCCTTGAACTGCCCCAGAAAACGCAACCAGAGGGGTTCTGGCGGGTCGTGGGGGATCTCGTTGGCGCCGTGGCGCAGGCGCGCAATGCCCTCGGCGGGCGTCAGGCCGTGCGTCAGCGACGTCTGCAGCCGCTGGGCGGTCTCGGAGGGCGTCAGGCACGCGTATTCCTCGGCTATGCTCCGGCTCTGGGCCGATGTTGTGCGGGCGTGGTTCGGCGGGCGCGACCGCCGGCTGTGGTAGTCGTCGAGGCCGCTCGACTGCGGTGTTGACAGCCGCGGCACCTGCACGCCATTGTAGAGCGGCGTCAGCGGGTACTCGCCGCTGTTTTTCCGGTCCATGGCGGCGGGTGTGAGAGGCAGACGGGGAGAGGGCGAGGGAGGATCGCGACGAGCTCGGCCGCTCGGCCAACGGACAAGGCGCCCGTGTGAGATGGCGCCGGCGATGGCGTGACCACAGCAGTGGAGGGACGGTCGGGCCGGGCGCGGCGTGCTGGCCTGGGGATGACGGAGGCGATGAGCTGGGGGACGACGGCGTCTAGATCGAGATACCGAGATCTGGGGCGTTGCGAGCCGAATTAGCAATGAACGCCCATGGTTATCGCCAAAAAGACAGACGACAACGACGTACCAATGCAAAAGCGACCAACGAGATCGTACCGGAGAACACGAGCAAGGACGAAGCCAGAAAAGGAACCCGAGACAGCGAAAGAACACAGATCAGAAGACGGCTGCGGCGATCGGCACGCTCAAAGAGGCCAGCGAGCTGTGCGTCTGCGTATGGAGAAGTGCATTCGTGGGCCTGGCGAATAGCATGCGCGGAGCCAGAAAAGGGGCTTGCTGGGCCTAGAAAGGGGCAATGAAAAGCCAGCAGCGAGAACGTTGACGTGGACTTTATGATTGGGGAAAGGACGGGCGGGTCCCACACAGGCGATGTGTGGTGGTGCTGGTGCGAATGAGAGGCGCGTCGCGCGGTGAGGCGTGCGAGCTTGGAAAAAGTGAAGCCTTTAATTCCGAGTTCAGGAGAGGACTGGCGATGTCTGCGGCGATGCACTGGAGCTGTGTCGCTCCTTCCTGCTGGACGAACAGAAAGATAATAGCCTGGGCCTATTGCTGCCCACGACGTGTCCGCTCCTTCCTGCTCGTTTCGAGTTGTCCAGGCCGCGATTGGGTGCAGGGCGGCCAAATAGGGAATATTGCGACTAACACTCTAGCGCTGTGCCTGTCGTGCCTGCCAGTGACAGGGCGAGGTACAGTACACTACTTTTGCCTTTGGGTCTCGTCCAGTGTGTTTTTCCGCGCACTGTGAGTTAACCTACCTGCACTCTATGGCAGGCGCGATCTTCCCCCGGATAATAATAAGTGCTCGTACGAATATGCACCCTCAATGCGCAATGCCTCTCAAGAGGTGGCCACTGTCGCTGGTCTGGACAGCCAGTGCCTCGCCAGAGGCATGCGGATGGCCGCCTTGTGGTGGTTTGCTCCGTCTGCGGCGACTCACCGGAGCCCTGGGGAAGCCCCGACCGCCCCTCGTCTGATTGGCCGATTGTCCTTACTCATCAAGCAAAGTATGTAACACGTGACTTTCCAACGGAATGTGGCTGGGAACGGCTGCAAACCCAGCCACCCGATTAATTTCGCAGCTCCCGCCCTAGCCCGCACTGTGACTGGCTGGTCAACAAGCGGGTCTGGTCTCCCGCTAGCCAGAGCGCAGCGCTCGCTCCTTCCCAATACCTCCAGGGAGCCACCCCCCTCCTCTCGCGCAGCGCCCCTTCCCTTGTTTTCACCATCGCCGCGCGCAAAAAGCACGACGACTTTACGGTGTGCACCTGCCTCCCTTCCACTCTCTCCTTCCTCTCGCCACCCTCGCTTCTCACCTCGCCCACCCGTTTTTGGAGCCTCACTCATATCACGTCGTCTCGACATCGTCCGTCCCAATCGCCACGCGCTCGGCACCGCTGCTCGACTGCGCCCGCGACCGCTCGTTTGCACGATTCTGTCTGTTTTGGGTTGTCGGCCGTCGCCCGCAACGCGATCGGTCCACTCTAAAATAAAATACAAAAATAACAGGTTACGCGCCTCGTTGTTTACCTTGCTTTTTTTTCCCTTTTCCATTTTCCACTCTCGCGTTTTTGGTGATCGACTTTGATCATCGCCGTCACCGCCGTCAGCAACCCTCCTTCCTGCCTGCTCCCTCCTCTCTGGCCGTCTCCCCCCCCCCCCTTTGCATCACGCCGGCCGCGTAACGCGAGCTTCTTCATCCTCCATCATCACGGGCACACCTCGGCCCCTCCCCGCCCCGGCATTGCGTTCAACTTTGGTCCGTTCCCCCGCCCGTCGCCTCTGGTCTCCGGCCTGCCGCGACCATGTTTTATTCGGAGACGCTGCTCTCCAAGACCGGGCCGCTGGCCCGCGTCTGGCTCTCGGCCAACATTGAGCGCAAGCTCTCCAAGACGCACATTCTGCAGTCCAACCTGCAGGACAGTGTCGAGGCCATCATCACGCCCAACCAGGCGCCCATGGCGCTGCGTCTCAGCGGCCAGCTGCTGCTGGGTGTCGTGCGCATCTACAGCCGCAAGGCGCGCTACTTACTAGACGACTGCAACGAGGCCTTGATGAAGATCAAGATGGCCTTCCGGTCGAGCGGCAACAACGACTTGCCCGCGAACCAGCAGAGCTCCAACCGCGAGTCGCTGCTGCTTCCGGACCGGATAACGCCGTACGACAATCTCGACCTGCTGCCGCGGCCGGACCCCGAGTTCTTCTTGTCCCAGCTGGACGAGGTCACCGCCACGCCCCTCAGCAACCGCCGGGCCGGCGGCGGCGGTGCCCGCGGCAATGCGCGCGACATCAACCTGCAAGAGGACTACAACAACAGCCAGTTCCTCGGCGGCAACTTCAACGAGGACGACGACCTCGCCATTGCCGCCAAGGACGATCTGGAGCTCGAGCTGGATTTCGGCCTCGACTTCAACGAACCGCTCCGCGCCGGCGGCGACAACAGCATGGAAGTCGGTCGTGACGCGCCTGCGCCCGCGCCCTTTGAGGACGACATGTTTGACTTCGATCTCGAGCCCCGCGGCGGCAAGGATGGCGCCGCCAACGACACCTTTGCCGACGGCGTGCGCATTGCCGGCGACGACGGCGACATTCGCATGGAGGACGACGACATGCAGTTCAACCTGGGCGAGCAGTCGCTGCTCCCCGGCGGCGGCATCGACATGTCGCGCGCGCGCATCTCCGAGTCCCCGCTGTCGGATGTCGACGACGACGACGTCCGCCAGGGCGAGCTCGAGTTCTCGCGGCACAATGGCCTCGACATGTATGATGCCGGCGACAGCCTGGGCCCCGGCCAGGTCGTGCGCCGCGCACCGCAGCGCATCAAGAAGACCAAGGTGCTCGAGTCGGATGCCGAGACCATGCTGGCTGCCAACGTTATCCGCGAGCAGCAGAGCAACCGCGAGAACATCCTGAAGCCGCAGGCTTTCCTGCCGCGCGACCCGCAGGTCCTTGCTCTTATGGAGATGCGCAAGACCAACGGCTTCGTGTCCAGCATCATGCTCGGCGCCCGCAGCTCTGCGTGGGCGCCTGAGCTGCGCGGCCTGCTGTCGTACGAGTCGATTCAAGGCCCCGTGCACGACCTGAAGCGCAAGCGCGACAGCGGCATCGCCGACATGGACAGCGACCAAGACCCGTCGCACTCCAAGTCGCCGCGCCTCGACCTCGGCGACGATGACCACCTGGGCCTGGATGCCAGTGCGGCCGGTGACCACTTTGGCGGGCACTCGATTGCGCCGGACGGCACGGTCCTGGAAATTCCCGGCTTTGGCGCCGACGACGACGACATGACGTTTGGTGCCGGCGCCGGCGGCGACGACCAGCACCACGACGACGCTCTCATGCCGTCTGTGCCTTCTGTCTCCCTGGGCACCAAGCACGCCGTGCACGTGCTGCGCGACATCTTTGGCAAGGAGGCCGCCGACGACGCCGAGAAGCAGAAGAAGTCGTCGGTCGTGTTCCAGCACGTGCTGCCCGAGGGCAAGGCCACCAAAGCCGACGCGACGCGCATGTTTTTCGAGTGCCTGGTGCTGGCCACCAAGGACGCCATCAAGATTGAGCAGGCGAGCGAGACGCTGGGCGGCAGCATCCGGCTGCAGAGCAAGCGCGCTCTTTGGGGCGCATGGGCCGAGCGGGAGGCGAACGAGGAGGAGGAAGAGGCGGAGGCGGAGGAGCAGGCCGCCGCTGCGAACAGCGGCCCGAGCCTGGCCTCGGCACAAGTCGCCGTGGCAGCATAAACCTCTCTGTGTTCGCCTTCTTTTTCCTCTGTCTTCTTCTGATACCCCTCTCTCTTTCTCGATACGCTCTCTCTCCCTTGCTCTCTTGACGACTCGACCGCCCTCCACATCCTTCTCTCATTCCCATCGCATCCTCGCCCCTTTCTCTTATAACGCATGGCAAGAGGGATGTCGAAACAAAACAATGGCGGGCCGGGGGTATATGGCGATACGACAGGCATGTATACTTTTGTGTATGTTCTATTTTGTGTTTCTTGGTTTCGTTGTTTTTTGGGCACCGGGCATTTTTGTTTTCCTTTGCGATTGCATCCTCTTTTCCTTTTTCTTTTTCTCGTCGCCCTTACGGAATAGGGCGTTTTATGGGCGTGCAACTGCGACATCCTCGGTGCAGGAAGGCATTGTTTTTTTGGATTGATTGTCACTTTCTTGGTTGGAAAAAGGGAGACGGTATGATACCAGGTCTCTTTGTGTGTGGAGTTGGATATGCGCCGACGGTTGAGGAGTGCAGCAGAGATTCGTCTCGGCTCATTTCTGTCTGTCTGGTCAGCTCTTGTATCAATGTATCTTGGTCTCAACGTTCTCGTGTTTCTCTGTTTCCTATTATATGTTATTCTGTTGCTGGCTGTCTCTGCCTTCCTCGCTTGTAGTATGCTCCCCTGGAGCCTTTGATGATACTACCATTCGAAATATGCTTCTATATCTGTACATTTTCGAGTTGACTGTCCAATCGATGAAATAGTCACGTATGTGGTCAAGGTCATGCTGGTTGTTGAAAAGGGGGGGGAAATTAAATTCAAAGTAACAGTCTACATTTCCCGTAATAAAAGAGCTTACCCGAGCAGAGATCCAGCTCTGCTTTATTTTCAAGTCACGCCAAACAGACGCAATGAATGCCACCTACGATTTACAGCCTACACTTCACAGTCTACGGCCTGCTTACGTAGGCAACCAAGGCAGAGCCTTGTTGAGGCCGTCGCGTGGAAGTGGCTTCCGCTTGATGCAGCTCGTCGGCGTAGCCGGCAAAGAGGAGACAGAAGCAGAAGAGGCCGCGGCGGACGAAGAGAAAGAAGCCGACGAGAGCGGGCGAGGCCCCGGCGCAAGCGGCAGCGCCATGCCGCCGCAGACCGAGTGCACCAGCTGGATGCCCGGGACACCAAAGGCAGAGTAATACAGGGTCACAAAGACCGGGTCGTACAGGGCCGGTAGCTCGTGCGGGCGCAGAAACAGGCCGTCCAGCGCCAGCTGCCGGGACATGATCCGGAGACAGGCGTCTACCTGGTACCCCAAGCTGCGCCGCGCGCGGCTGCCGGGCACGCTCTCGGCATAGGCGCTCGCCGTACGCTGCAGCAGGCCCCGCAGGCACTGGATCGGCGGAGACAGGTCGAGGCCGGCGCCCACGGCGCGGCCGGTGTGGAAGTGCTCGACCTCGTAAAAGGAGCCGCGGCTGCCAAACTCGTCGTCGCTCACCCACTGGATCGAGACGGGCACGATGAGGCCGTCGACGAGCAGCCGGAGGACGCCGGGCGCCGAGCGGGAGAACCAAAAGGTGTGCTGCGACGCCGCGGCCCACGACGGCAGGACGTCCAGCGTCGCCAGGGGGCACACAATGGCCGGGCACGTCGTGGCCTCGTCGTCCAGGCCCAGGCCGGTGTCCCACAGGGGGTCGTACAGGCGTAGGGCCATGGGGCCCGTGACGGCATAGCGCACATGGAGCAGGGCCACCTGGAGCGCAGCGACAAGACGAGCAAAGGGCAGGTTGCGGTTGGGAGCGTCCCCGCGAGCACGCGCTGCCGGAAAAGACACGCGCGGAGACACAGCCGGGCTGAAAGGCGCGAAGCCGCTGCTGTCGACGTGGCCGTCATACTGTGAGCGGCGGCGGGCCTGCCACGGCGAGGCGTACGCCACCGCCGACGGCGACGGGGGCGGAGGGATGACCAGACGCGGCAGATGCGGCCGGGCACGCCGCGAGGGCCGAGGCGGCAGCGAGCCAGGGCGAGGCTCCTGCTGACAAGACGCCTCGGGGGGCTTTTCGAGCGAAAGCTGCGAGCGACAAGGGCCGTCGTCCTCGGCGTGCCGGGCCTGCCGGCACGCGATCGTGTCGTCCGGCGCCGTCGTTGCGCCAAACCCACACACGCACGTATGGAAATGCGCGCCGACGGCCTGCGAGAGGATGCATTCGTGGACGTGGCTGGTGTCCGTCTCGCCGTCGCAAATGGCCGCCCGCAGCCGCTTGCCGATCGAGGCGAGGCCCGAAGAGAGGCGCATCGTGGAGAAAAAGGCAACAGCGCCGTCTCTGCACACAGCTGTCGGGACGGACAGCGGTGGCGGCAGAAAAGGCGAGTGTTGCGTTGTGCATGGGCAGGTTCAGAGAAAGTGACAGTCCAGACGGAGGCTTCACGTATAAATAGGACGGCGCGGTTGTTCACCTGAACGGGTGGGCGTTCCGTGCAGCAAGGAACAAAGAACGTGAGCTGCGTGAACACGTGTGCTCGACAAAGAGAGGTGCACGGCACGGCGTCGACAGAAAGAAGCCCTGCCGGGCCAAACAAAGAACGCCTACGAGTAGACGTCGAATATCGAGTCTTGCTGTTGCGTTCCATCTTGCATGGGAGCTCTGAGCTCGGACGAAATCAATGCATTGAATCTACCGTAGTCCGGGACACGAGAGCCATCTCAGTCCGTTCCGTTCCTCTGGTCCTCCCGTCGCCGCGTCCACGCACGCCCGCGCTTATGACGACTCGACGTCCATCTCGTCGTCGTCGCCGTCGGCGCTCTCGGTCGGCGCTTCTTTCCGCGGCATGGTCGTCTCCTTGTCAATCATCTGCCGTGACACGGCCACAATGTTGTCCTCGATCAGCTGCTGGCCCACGTCCTCCAGGTGCTTCTTGGGATCCAGCTTGCCGACGTAGCGCGTCTTGAGCTGGTCCTTGGTCAGCTCCGTCTCCTCCTTGACGCGCTTCTCGTAGCCCTCGGCGAGGCCCACGAGGCGCTGCAGCCGCTCCTTGTTGTTGGCGCCGGCCACGCGGAAGTCCTCCATCTGCAGCGCCTCGGTCCACGGCTGCTTGTGCAGGTTCATGAGCATGTTCTCCTCGAGCGCCGTCTTGCGGTAGTTGATGCCGATCGAGTAGTAGTGGCGGTTGAGGCCGTGGATCAGCGCCTGGATCGACGGCTTGTTGAGATGGCCCAGGTTGCTTGTGCTCTGCCGCGGCTCCTGGCCCATGATGAGCGTCTGCGGCGAGATGGACCGGAACGCGTCGATGACGACCTTGCCCTTGACCGACTGGATCGGGTCCACCACCACGGCCACCGACCGCGGCGTCAGCCGCTCAAAAGACTGCTGCGTGTTGATATCCACCGAAGACAGCCAGCAGCCGAACCCGGGATGCGAGTGGTACCATCCCACCACCGCCTCGGGGCGCCCCGTCTGCGCCAGCATCTCCATCATCTTGGTCTGGAACACGTCGTCGACGGCCTCGACACTAACGCCCGTGCCGCTCTGCGGCATGGCAAACACGTCGACCACGCGGACCGTAAAGTCGTCCACAAACTCGCCCAGCATCAGGCCCATCACCTCCATCGGCACGCCCGCGCGGCCGTGCCGCAGCATCTTGAGCAATGCAAGCGACGAAATGTACACCGTCTCCGAGTTGTCGATGAGGCTTGTGTTGTCCTGCCGCAGTCAGTACGCGCGCCACAGCCACGCCAGTCCTTGCGCTCCGGGGCATCTCGAGACTTACAGACGTTGGCTGGGCGCCGAGGCCGCCCAGTCCCGGCAGCATCGACCGCAGGCGGTCCATTGTGCGTCGTGTTCTCAGAGAAAGGGCGGGAGGCAGAAAAGGCGTCGAGGACTGTTGCCTTGCGGTCGAGTCGACGCGGCGGCAATGTGTGGCGGGGAGTTGCTGCGTGGCAGAACGCAGCCGTGATGTTGCTGTTGCGTGGTGGGAGAGGCGTCCCTTTGCTCCTTCCTGCTGGTTTGTTTGTCGCTTGCCGTTACGCCAACCTTGCGCAGCCTGGAGCTTGCCCTGGCGGTGGCGGGCGGCAAAACTGACAGGTGTCTGTCACGTGAAGCTTAGGTAATACCAGAATACCACGAGTGGCTGGGAGCTGACGATGGAGCTCTGATCAGATAAGCGAGCTAGTCCGCAATTGGCTAGTGAATGGGGCAATTGGGGCGATTGGAGGGCAAGAGCGCCGCACCGGCTCTTGATGCGCGACTGCCAGGCTGGAGCGAGGGAAGCCGAACTTGAGAGGTCCAAACTCCAAAATCCAAGTTGAACTCAAGTTGAACTTTGTTCCTCCTCCGCCACGCCACTCCGTCCTCTGCATTTTTACCTTTTTCGCTGCCTTTTGATTCCTGTGGTGCGAGGCGCTTTTCCTGCGTGTGGACGTTTGCTGTACTGCTGGGCCGAGCTTCTTTCGTCTCTTTTCTTGCTCCGCTCTTTTTCTTTTCCGTTTCCTTTCTCCTCTCCTCGACCTCCTCGACCTCGACCTGGACAGCCCTCCGTCATGGCCACCGACGCTGCCGGGGTCGACCGCTCGCAGCCGCTGTACAAGGTCGTGCACAACGACAAGAAGCGCGTGGCCTACTTTTACGATTCGGACATTGGCAACTATGCGTACGTCACGGGCCACCCGATGAAGCCGCACCGCATTCGGCTGGCGCACAGCCTGGTGATGAACTATGGCGTGTACAAGTTTCTCGAGGTCTACGTGAGTCTTGTTCCGTTTCCTCGTTGGCGTGGCGCCTGCTAACAGCCAACCTCTTCCCAGCGCGCAAAACCCGCCGTCTTCATGGAGATGACCCAGTTCCACACCGACGAATACATTGACTTCCTGCAAAAGGTCACGCCCGACAACATGGACAGCTACCAGCGCGAGCAGAGCAAGTACAACGTCGGCGACGACTGCCCCGTGTTCGACGGCCTCTTTGAGTTCTGCGGCATCAGCGCCGGCGGCAGCATGGAGGGCGCCGCGCGGCTCAACCGCAACAAGTGCGACATTGCCATCAACTGGGCGGGCGGGCTGCACCACGCCAAGAAGAGCGAAGCTAGCGGCTTCTGCTACGTCAACGACATTGTGCTCGCCATCATCGAGCTGCTGCGCTTCAACAAGCGCGTGCTGTACGTTGACATTGACGTGCACCACGGCGACGGTGTCGAGGAGGCCTTTTATACGACGGACCGCGTCATGACCGTCTCGTTCCACAAGTACGGCGAGTACTTCCCGGGCACCGGCGAGCTCCGCGACATTGGCATCGGCACCGGCAAGAACTACGCCGTCAACTTTCCCCTGCGCGACGGCATCGACGACACGTCGTACAAGACCATTTTCGAGCCCGTCATCGACGCCGTCATGAAGTACTACCAGCCCGACGCCGTGGTGCTGCAGTGCGGCGGCGACTCGCTGTCGGGCGACCGCCTCGGCTGCTTCAACCTGAGCATGCGCGGCCACGCCAACTGCGTCGACTTTGTGCGCAGCTTCAACCTGCCCACCCTCGTGCTGGGCGGCGGCGGCTACACGATGCGCAACGTGGCGCGCACGTGGGCCTACGAGACCGGCCGGCTCGTCGGCGTGGAAATGAACTCGGTGCTGCCGTACACGGAATACTACGAATACTACGGGCCCGACTACGAGCTCGATGTGCGCTCGTCCAACATGGAAAACGCCAACAACTACGAGTACCTCGAGAAGATCAAGATTGCCGTCATTGAGAACCTCAAGAAGACGGCGCCGGTCCCGTCCGTCCAGATGCAGGACATCCCGCGGCAGTCCATGGGCATGACGGACGAGGAAGAGGCCGAGCTCGACGACCTCGACGAGGACGAGAACAAGGACACGCGCGTCACGCAGCGGCAGTGGGAAAAGAACCGTGCGCGCAACGACGAGTTTGACGAGAGCGACGACGAGGACATGGCGCGCGCCAACGGCAACGGCCTCAACTATGATGGCCCGCCGCGACGCTCCATCCTGGATTACCGCAACCCGAACGCCGACTATGAGAACGACAGCGGGGCAGTGACGCCGGCCAATGGCGCCAAGAAGGACGACGGCGATGTCGAGCTTCCCGATGCGGACGTGGTTGCCGATGCCGAGGAAAAGGCCGAGGTCAGCAAGGCAAAGGAGGCCGAGAAGGCCGAGAAGGCCACGGAGCCCAAGGCAGTCGACGACGACGGCGACGTCGACATGGAGGATGTCGATGCCGCCCCTGCCGAGGACAAGGCGGCGCCAGACACCGACAAGGCCGAGAAGAAGACCGACGCGGGCGCCGCCGCCACGGACAAGGCTGACGACAAGGTGGCCGAGCTTGCAGAAAAGCCTGCTGCCGAAGACGCCGAAAAGGCAAAGGCAGCGGCGCCCGAGGAGCCCGCCAAAAAGGACGACAGCGGAGACATTGAGATGACAGACGCAGTCGAGGAGGCTGCAGCGCCTGCCGAGATGAAGACTACAGCGGGGGCCGAGCCCGCTGCTACGGAAGGCACTGCGGCCAAGGCCGAGGTGCCGGCTGCTGCTGGCAAGGCCGACGCGGCCGCCCCTGCCAAAGAGGCTGCAGCTGAGGGCGACAAGGCTGCTGCGGATGCCGACGCCGCCAAGACCGATGCTGCCAAGGAGACCAAGGAGGCCGATCTGCCCAAGGAAGAGGCTGCTGCTGCTGCTGAGACGGCAGAGGCTGCTTCTGCCACTGCCGAGGCCTCTGGGAAGACCGAAAAGAAGGAAGAGGCTGCAGCCGAAGCAGCTGCCACCAAGGAGGCCGACGTTCCGGCAGCCCAGGAGGGTGAAAAGAAAGAAGACGCGGCAGCAGAAAAGAAGGACGCCGCCGAGGAGCCGAAAAAGGACGCGGCCAACGTCAAGACCGACACGCCGGCCGAGGACAAGGCCGACGAAAAGACCGCCGAGAACAAGGAGGCCGCCAAGGAGGCAAAGGCCGACGCTCCGGCTGCGGCAGGGGACGAAGCAGCTGCCGACAAGCCCGTCAAGGAGGAGTCTGCGTAGCTCAGCAAGGGTGTTTTGGGTCTTGTCCGGGGCTGACACCACATTTCTGGTTACTTGGTAATGTGTTTGTTCTTCTTTTGCTGTTTGCTCTCGTTTCTTCTCGTGGTCTTTCTATTTTTTTCCTCTTCTCCTGCAGGGACGGTGATCCCAATACCAGTGGCGCTATAGGTGGACTTGTTTCTGTCTTTTCGTGATTTTTCTTGTTCTATTTCTTTGTCTTTTGTCCTTGTACAAGGCGCTCGAAGAAAATAAGACGTGGTCTTTTTTTATTGTTATCTGTCGAGTGTCCCTTTCCTCCGTGCACGGCCATCACTTCTTGACGGCCACGACAAACAGCCGCGGGTAGCGGATCAGGACGCTGCCGTCGGCGCGCCGGTCGTACAGCTCCGCCAGCCGCCGCTCGTACGCCGCCAGGAACGCCTGCCTGGTCGCCTCGTCCGGCAGCGCGTTGACCCACGGCCGCAGGGCCGTACCCTTCATCCACTCGACAATGTCCTTGGGCCCGCCAGGCAGCACGTGGTTGTACACGCAGTGCCACACGTCGACGCTCGCGCTGTGCGGGATCAGCGCGTCGTACAGCTGCTCCGGCGTCTCGATGGGGTCCCGGTCGTGCAGCTCCGAGAGCGCCGCCACCCAGGCGCCGCCCTCCGATCCCGCCGCCCGGCCCTGGGCAACCTCGCGGATGGCCTCGTGCGACCGCTCCGTCTTGTTGTCCGGCATCTGCAGCGCCAGCACGCCGCCCGCGGGGAGCGCGCCCAGCAGCCGCAGCAGCGTTGGCACGCGCTCGGACAGGCTCAGCCACTGGAAGACGGCGTTGGCCAGCAGCAGGTCCGAGCCCTGCGGCGGCTCGTACGTCCGCAGATCGCCGACGGAAAAGGCAACACCGGGCAGCGTCGCCTGGGCCTTGGCAATCATGTTGGGCGACGAGTCGACGCCCGACAGCGCCGCGCCGGGGAACCGCTCGGCCAGCACCGCCGTCGAGTTGCCCGGGCCGCAGCCGAGGTCGACAATCCGCAGCCGGCTGGAGCCACCGTCCTTTTCGAGGGGAAAACGCCCGCCGGGGAGGGGCACGCGGTGGATGAGGTCGTGCACGGAGCGCGTGCGCTCGTCGTGGAACTTGAGATACTGGTCGGCTGACCAGTCCTTGGCGGGCTTGCCCGACATGGCTGCGGGCGTTTTAGACAGACAGCGGGTGGCCAAAGGCGATGATCCCGTTGCAAGTGGCGATGCTGCCAACTTGAACGATGCCGTAATCGGCGTAGATGCTGCTCGGCGGCAGAAGGTGTGTAATGGCGTCATCGTATGGCACTTGGGAGGGAAGGTGCGTCCAGAAAGGCTCGCAAGGGTAGGAAGACGCTCGTTTAAATGTTCTCTCACTCTCCGTCGAATCGCCTGCCGGCCCGATCTGCTTACATACGAGTATATCTACGAACCCCGGATTCTCCAGTCTAAAGCTTGTTTCGACAACTCCCAGCCGCCGTGTCGGACCAGGGCCGGCAGCGGATCGGCGAACTGGTCAACGGGCCAGGTCCGCTGTAATAATGCCCTGTAAGCGCGACGGAGGGCACTCTGTAGGCCCTGAAATTCGAGCTGTCGGTCGTAACTGCGCAGCCTCTCGGGGTTTCGCCGGGCGCGCGGTCCGAGCCGAGGAGTTTCGAGCTCTGAGAGCAAGAACGGCACCGGTCAATGCCGCCATTTACAGCGATTACGATTCAGTGTTTAGCCGGGTAACATTTGATTTTGACAAGATACGAGTACAGGTTCATTACACGGGAGAGGCCTTGAAGCGGTGCTGCGAAGCAATGGGACAGTGGGGTGCCAAGACCAGGAAAAGCAGTAAAAAAGAAAGAATCCAATGCGACGGCATGTATTGAGAAAATACTCGTATTAGGGCGTCGTAGTTAAGCAAAAAGAAAGTCAAAAATTTGGAGCAACTCGGGATCGAACCGAGGACCTTCAGATAATCTAGTGATTGAAGTGTTACTTCAGTCTGACGCTCTCCCAACTGAGCCATTGCTCCTATTTGATGAAAGAACTTACACTAATGCAAAGTTATATGGGAATAATCCACCTTGTGGGAACTGCAACTAGCAAAACCAGTTGGCAATCTGAGTAAGCAGTACTACCAAATGCAAAAGCTCGACCACGCGGTACGGAGTAAAACGCGACAAAATTTCCCAAATAGGCAAAAAAGTATCAAAAAAGGTCAAATGCTTAGTATTCGTAGCAGACAAACGCCTTCAAACTTGAAGCCACCAAAACGCCTCCTAGCACGACCGATGCCTTGTGCAAGTCTAAGTGGACCAAGATTCAAAATCACAATGTCCTTCACGACCTTTTCTCGTCTAGCTTGGCCCGGATCTTCTCCGCGGCGACGTGTGTTGCCAGTCCTAGGGCGTGCATCTGCATTCTCACAAGGTCCAAGTGGTGTCGGGAATCTGGATCTGCTCGTTCCGGCTGCATCTCCTGCTTCAAAAAGTAGAGCTTCTCATCTACCTGCAGCTTAATAGACGCGAGCAGGTTGAGAGTCCGCCGTTCCCAAAAAGTTGTACGGGTGGCATTTTCTGCGCCTTGCACGATGGCTCTCTCTTGGGACACTGCCAAGGTTCCCTCAAGGCCTGCGTTGGCCTGGCTCTTATCCATGACAAGTGGCTGTGCCGCGGCTTGTGGATTGTCCTGGAGCTGGCCTCCAGAACTGGTGGCATAGATCCCAGGGAACGATATATCTGGCAAAGTTGGTTCATGGGAGTTGGGCGGCAAGACTAGAGCGCCATACGAAAAGGCCTCAGATCCTGGGAGAATGGCTCCATTGAGAACTGGCTGATGGGCGAGTGCCCGGAGTGTTGGCTGAGGCACGAATGGTGGAAAAGACCCTGCCGGTGTTTCTGGCTTGTCACAGGGCGAGCTCACAAAGGACACTCGCTTGCGGGGTCGCTCCGGGGAGACCTTAAGACTGCCCATGTTCAGCTGGGAGCCCGTTTGTTTGGGTTGCTGCGTGCTTGGATCGGACGCCTGGGCTGTGCTGTTCATGGCCGAAGCTAAACGCTTTTTCACGACCAAGACACCAGGGCTATCGACGCGAGTACCATCGGCGTCGCTCTCATCTCTTGTCTCGTCACGATCTGTGTTGGGGGCGGTGTCGTCGTTTCTCCGGGTGTCTGTGCCCTGACTTTCGTTTTCAATATTCGAGTTGACTTTTGGCTGTTGTGGCGCCGTCGGGTCCACGGTCATTGGTTTGTCTGGAGAAGTGCAAACCGCAGCCGAGGCGGAGGAGGGGGCGCAAAACGGCGCAAAAGACGGGGCAGAGCCGAGCATCGAAGTCGGTTTCAAAGCTGGGAGAAATCTGATAACCGGAGTCGTTTTTGGCGAGTCCGGGGAGCTGGGTTTCTCGGAGGGTAGCGACTGGGCAAGTGCAGAAGCAATGGCAGCTGACGCCAACGCCGCAATTGAGTTGTTCATAGCAAGTCTCTCCGGCACCTTGATCGGAGGAGTCTCTCGTCCTGCAGCTGGTTTTTCTGCTGGCTTCTCTCCTGGCTTCTCTGCTGGCTTCTTTGCAGGCCAACGGGAAGGCTTTGCCGCAGTTTTAGCTGTATGCTTCTCTGAAGGGATGGCTGCAGGTCCCCTTGCCGACGTCCCGGCAGGCTTCTCGGAACGCTTTCCTGCTCGTCTCTCTCCACGCGACCTATGGCCCATGGAGGTTCTCCTGGCCTTGTACGGACGCACGTCAGGAGGTGGCGATGATTTGTGTGCTTTTTTTTCCCTTGCGCCATCCGTTGGCAGCGCTTTACTGCCCGCATCGTTCTCGCTGACAGACGATGCTGGCGTGGGCGGCTTTTTGGGAATATTTGGGAGACCTTCTTGTGAAGTTTTGGAGTCTGTTGGGGGGCTTGACGGGAAAGAAGTATGATTGTGAAAGACGGGTTTTGAAGGAAGCGATGGGACAATTTTGGTTGCCTTGATTTCTGCAAGGGATTGGGGGTTTGCAGAAACGCTGAGAGTGTCTGAAGCTTTGCGCTCCGTGGCGGCCTTGACCTTTTGATCATTGAACTTTGAATGGGAGTGTGGAGCCGGCAGAGATTTGTGGTCTGTAAGAGATTTGACGGCGGTGGACGGGCCGGCCGTCGTTTCCAAGCCGGCTGGCGTACTGGAAACAGCGATACCCCTGGGACTGGTCGTGGCACTGGGGAAAATCTTTCTTTTGGAGTCGGTGAGTTTGCCGGAAGTATTGGCGGCTTTGGAGACGACCGGGGAGTTTGGACCGGCAGGATATCGGCCAGCTATATTGCCTTTTGTCTCCGTCTCTGGCTCTGTCTTGATCTTTGCCGTCGTCGTGGACACAGCAGCGGGAAGCTTGGTGCTCATCTTTTCCGGGGCCTTGTTGTCCTTGCTGTGGGAAGGCGGAAGGAGTAGATTTGGCACTTGCACTTGCTCTGGAGACGGGGCCTCCTCGCGGGCCTTCTTGGGCAAGCGGGCTGCACCATCGGTATCCTGGTTGCTGCTTGCACGGCAGCCTTGAACGGGACGCGATGTACAGAGCGAGGGTAGAAGTTGAGAGCCCGAGCTCAGTCGAGGACCGCTCGTCGTCTCTGGGGCCTTGTTGTTCTTGATCTGTTAGCGGCTACCTGCTGCCCGAATGCAAATGAGTGTCGACTTACCATTTTGTTGATCCACTCGCAGACAACTGGGCTGGGCATGTCTGTCTTTTCCAGAGAGACCGAGTCCAAGACGGTTGATGCGTCCGGGATGTGGGCCAGTTGGCTCACGGCTGTCTTTTCCATTGCTGGAAGAGATGGAGACCAGGGCTCATCTTTGACCAGGAGGCTGTTTGGGTCCGTCCGGTATTGCAACTTCCAGGCCTGGCGAAGAGCACTCCACGCGCCCGGCTGTTGCTCCGTCTCGATGTATGAGCCGTCGACAGACGTTGCCAAGGGCCGGTACGTTTGCCACTCCTCGACAAGGCTGCAGAGTAGATTTAACCGCGCAGAATTTCGTGGGTGCTGACGAGCCGTGGGCAAGGATAGAAACAGACGCCGGCCATCCACAAAGACCTTCTGTGTCTCCTCCACGATATCGGCCGGCCAGTTGTCCAGGTCCTCGCCGACAACGCGGTAAAAGGAAGGGGAGCATGCAAACTGCTTGTACAGAACTAGCAGACGGAACAGGAAGATGAGGTTGTTGAGGGCAATGCCACCGGCGCCCGCGATCCGGGGACTGTCTTTGCTCGCACTGCTGGTTGTGTTGCTGCCACCATACTCATAGTCGTCGCTGCTAGTGTTGTCCGTCTGGGCTGCTTCGATAAACCCACGAAGCCGGTAGGAAATGGGCACAACGAACCGGAAACCGCCAAACCAGTACTGGAAGTACCCGTCGCTGGCAACTATGCAATGCGAGCTCATTGTGGTAGCTGAGACAGCGCCCGGGGCGGCGGTGCCGAGGGATAGGGCTGGCCGTGGGTATGAGCACGGCGAAGAAGAGCAAGAGGGCCGAAAGGGGGACGAAACGGCGAAAAGTCGCGAGAGAACAAGACGAGAATGAAGGTCAGCGGGACAGCAACGACACCGCGCACAAGCGTGGGCGTTGTGAGGTAGGTAGGTTTGGTTGCTGGCAAAGGTTGCAAGTTGGTGAGCATGGATGAGAGAAGAAGGATGGAAGAAGGAGAAAAGAAGGAGAGAAGGAGAGAGGACACCATTGTCAAGAGCGGAAAGAGGGGAAAACAACATGCAGCGGTAATATCTCCTTTGGCAAGAACGACCGAGATTAACTCTTGTGCCCCAGAGACGCGAACCAACAACACGGAGGGTCGACGCGCTCAAAACTGAACAGACTTGGAAAGAGCAGAGTCAAGAAACGGTGTCAAGGAAGGTGCGATCGACTGGACCATGGCAAGTCAAAACAATCAAGAGACAGTTGGTTGCTGGGAAGGTGCGAAGATTGACGAAAGGAAGGAGAGACCGGCAAACATCACAACAGCGTCTGCAGAGACTGATATATGAACTGGTCGTGAAAAAAAAAAAAAAAAAAAAAAAAAAAAAAAAAAAAAAAAAAAAAAAAAAAAAACTCGAGGAATAACTGGCAGTGCTGCCGCTTCTCTTTTGCTTCCTTTTGTATACTCGAGCAAGCCGAATCATTTCGGCAAACAAAAGAAAGACTGACCACGACCGTTTGCCCACACAAGAGCGCAAACCAAATTCTGGCTCTGGGATGTGCCGCCACGTTCAAACTCACTGAATAAGTAAACGCGCCCGCCAAAAGCTGAAAAGTGCTGTGCCCTGCGTATGGCACTGGCAAACGAAAAGTGCTCGACGTCTTGTGTTGACGCTTGATATACAAGTAGCAACTCTCGCCTCAGCACACGATCACGGAAACCTCTGAATTAAGGCATGCAAACAGGTCTATTTGATTGATATAACAAAACACAAACAAAAGCGAAAGAAGCAGACACTGATGCCCATTCAATATAAATATCGAAACAGTGGGTCTCCAAACGATGCCTGACAAATAAATTCTGTAGCAAGGAAACCGATATGCACGCACCCGTCGGTGAGACTGCATGTCCGGCACCATCTTGAAGAACGCCCTGAACGGGAGCTTGTGCTCAAGCGGCTCTTTGAAGGCTGCAAACTTGAACTGCTCGATCATGGCCTTGACGCCGCGGCACGGACAAAGGGAACCGTGTTATCGGAGTCGAGCGCATGGCCTGCCGGCCATGCGATGGCCTTGGGACCGCGCAGTTCAGTGGGTGTGAGGTCCATGGTGACGCTGGGCACACGGCTTAGGATAAGCGGTGTGCCGGGATCCTGCAGGCGTAGAACAGGCCGCCGATGGTCGCCGGGTTGGGCGCTGCGCAGACGATGGTAGAAGCGCCGCGGAGTCCTCGGTACTGGCGTCAATGTGCCTGATTGCATCTGACTGCACCGCAAACTCGTGCTTGGACACGCCCGACGATATGACGTCCACGTCGTAGTCCAATCTTCATGGTGGCTGGTGGGCAGCCAAATATGTCTGGGATGCACAGTCAGTCGAAGAATGCCGGCGCAGATCAGTGGCAACGGGGCCGCAGACCAACGGCGTTCTTTTCGGGGCCGGCAAAGTCCTGTCTTTACAGGATGCTATCTGAGCCGCCGGGGACCAGGGCCTTGATGAGAGCCCCGTGTATCTGCAGCTGCAAGCCCCTGACCACGGGAGGACTTTCCATCGTTTCCGGCGCCGCTGTTTTATACGTCTTGAGGGAGGGACATGCTGGCCGGTGTAGGTGTATCGATGAGAACATGAAGCGCAGAGTTGAAGGGCAAGACGCTCGATAATATAAAGCTTGCCTTACTATTGCCTTGCCTACTTTTTTTTCTTTTCTCTACTTTCACTCCTCACTAAGCGTCGCTGAGGCTGCACAAAGAGTTGGTGTAGCACCAGCCAACGCTCCAGACGTGCCGTATGCAGACAGTTGATAACGTCCAGCCACTGCCATCCCCGTAGAGGATGCTGTGACAGGCCAAGGTGCTTGGCGTGGAGAGAGAAGCTCGACGCAAATGCTCGACAAGACAAGAATTAAAACCAATTGAAAAGTGGGTCCAATAGTGTACGAGTACGGAGGAATACGGTTTGTACTTGTTTCCAGGCACCAGTAACCGCCTAGCAAGCCCTACACACGACGTCACAGGGGACTGCACCAACTCCAGAAGCCCGCGCTAGGCGTGCCTTCCCGGCGGCCACTGCAAACGGGACCCACTTTTGTTTGCCATCGTTCCTGAGCGTTCCAAGCTTCATTTCCCACGTCACTTTCCTTTTTAGCCCAGTAGCTTTCCGTTTCCCCCGTCAACATCCCTCCCCTCGCCATCACCACCTCCGATGGGACGCGGCGGCCCAGTCACACCCGCGCACACGGCGCCCTCTCCGACATGTCCTTGACGACGATGAATTCTCTCTCCGCTCTCGCCCCCCTCCTCCGACGCGATGGCAACGCGACCGAACCAGACGGCGACTGCCCGAGCGAGGACTATGTCTCGCCCGGCCACAAGGACACCCAGGTGCAGGCCGTGATCTCGCTGGGCCTCGGCTTTGTGGCGCTGTTTGCGTTCTGCCTGATGCGGCCGCGATGGAAGTCGCTGTATGCAGCCCGCCGGCACCGCCACCCGGACCTCGTGGCCAGCCTGCCCGTGCTGCCCGACTCGTTTCTCGGCTGGCTGCCGGCCCTCTTGAAGATCTCCGAGGACCAGGTGCTCTCGTCCGCCGGGCTCGACGCCTTTGTCTTTCTCGCCTTTTTCAAGATGAGCGCCAAGCTGTTTGCCGTCATGTTCTTCTTTGCGGCCGTCGTGCTCGAGCCCATCAACCAGCACTTTCTCAACAAGACGCCTAAGACGCTGGACATCTTTGCCGTGCCCACCTTTTCCTCCTTTGCCGACGACGACAACGACGACGACTCGTGGAACCGCGAAAAGGGCCACCTCTGGGCCTACCTCGTCTTTGTCTACTTCTTCACCGCCCTCACCTACTACTTTATGAGCACCGAGACGTTCCGGGTCATCAAGGTCCGCCAGGAATACCTCGGCTCCCAGGCCACCATCACGGACCGCACGTTTCGGCTGTCGGGCATCCCGCGCGAGTTTCGGGCCGAGGACAAGATCAAGGCGCTTGTGGAGAAGCTCGAGATTGGCCGGGTCGAGAGCGTCACCGTCTGCCGAAAATGGGGGCCCCTCGACGCGCTGGTGGCTGAGCGTGTGCGGGTCCTGCACAAGCTCGAGGAAACGTGGAGCGAGTTCCTCAAGCAGCCCGCAGCCCGGATACGGTGGCGGCGGTGGCGGCAGCGACGCACGGCGGCGCGCGCTGCCAGCCAGGCCGCCGCGCCAGACGCAGCTCCCCTCGACGAAGAAGCCGGCCTCATCCGTGGCGAGAATGCTCTGGACCGGGAAGACGCCGCAGCGGCCGACGAGGGCGACAGTCTGCTGCCGGACAACCACGAGATCCTCAACGACGACGACGGCGGCAGCGGCGGCGGCGATGACGACAACAACATTGAGGCCGAGCGCGCGGCTCTAGAGCGCAGACGCCCGCAGGTCCGCATCTGGTACGGGCCGCTGCGCCTCCGCTACCGCTACACAGACGCCATCGACTACTACGAGGAGCGGCTGCGCCGCCTCGACGAGCAGATACGCGAGGCCCGGCGCAAGCACTACGACGCCACGGACCTCGCGTTTGTCACAATGGACTCGGTCGCTGCTTGCCAGATGGCCATCCAGGCCGTGCTCGACCCGCGGCCGGGCGAGCTGCTGGCCCGCCTGGCCCCGGCGCCCTCCGACGTCATCTGGCACAATACGTACGCGTCCCGGACCGCCCGGCGGACGCGCAGCTGGGCCATTACCATCTTCATCACGGTCCTGTCCATTGTGTGGCTGATTCCCGTGGCGTCGCTGGCGTCCCTGCTGAGCTTGTGCACCATCCAAAAGTGGGCGCCCGAGCTGGCAAAGACGCTGTCGCAGCACGACGTCACCAAGGCCCTCGTGCAGACCGGCCTGCCGACGGCCGTTGTCTCGCTGCTCAACGTGGCCGTGCCCTACCTGTACGAGTACCTCTCAAACCGCCAGGGCATGCTCAGCCAGGGCGACGTCGAGCTCTCCATCATCTCCAAGAACTTTTTCTTTACGTTTTTTAACATTTTCCTCGTCTTTACCGTCTTTGGCACCGCCACGCGCTTCTGGACGGTCCTGCGCGACAGCCTGCACGACACGACATATGTGGCCTACGCCCTCGCCCGCGAGGTGCAGCGCCTCAACATTTTCTATCTCAACTTTATCATGCTGCAGGCGCTGGGCCTCTTCCCGCTGCGGCTGCTCGAGTTTGGCTCCGTCGCCCTCTATCCCCTCAACCGCATGGCGGCCAAGACGCCGCGCAACTACGAAGAGATCGCCACCCCCCCGACCTTTTCGTACGGCTTTTTCTTGCCCACGGCCATGCTCGTCTTCATCTTGTGTCTCGTCTACAGCGTCATGCCACGCGGCTTCCTGGTCCTCTTCCTCGGCTTTGTCTACTTTGCCGTTGGCTACACCACCTACAAGTACCAGCTGCTCTACGCCATGGACCAGCCCCAGCATGCCACCGGCGGTGCCTGGCGCATCATCTGCTACCGCATCCTGCTGGGCCTGGCCGTCTTCCACCTCACAATGTCGGGCTACCTCGGCGCCAACAAGGCGTTTGTCCAGGCCACCCTCGTCCTCCCGCTCTTCTTCTTTACCGTGTGGTACATGTACTACTGGCGCAGCCACTTTGAGCCCCTGACCCACAACATTGCGCTGCTTAGTGTGCGGCGCGACGGCGACCAGTCGCCTCTCAGCGACGAGGACGTGCACAACGGCCTCGGCAACCAGACCTTTGCGCGCCGCCGCCGCACCTGGCGCCGCCGCCGCACCAGCACGCTCGACGAAAACCGCGAGCGCGGTGTCCGCTTCGTCAACCCGAGCCTCGTCGTGCCCCTCGTGCAGCCGTGGATCTACAAGGATCCGCCGCCTTACGTCCGCAGCGCCGAAGACGTGTTTTCAGACGGCGACGGCGACGATAGCGAGGAGAGCGCCAGCCCCAACGAGAACGGCACCGACATCAACAATGGCTACATTGACGGCATTCTCCGTGCAAGCGGGCCTCTGGACCCGGCCGCCCCCGTCACAAACGTCAACAGCGGCAGCAACCGCAGCGGCCGCAGCTCGTTTAGTCTCGGCGACACCCACATCTGGCGCGACGCCGGCGGAGATGCATAAGCTGTGTTTCTGTTTCTGTTGGCTTTTGTGTATATTTATTGTAATCTCCCGTTTTCTGTCATCTCTTTTCTTCATAACCATTTCCTGGTCTTCCTGTCTCCGTCGCCATGATTTCTGTCTCGTTTATGACATTTAGGTCCCCCCCCCTGCTGTATTGATATACCACATAGAGTGTTTCTCGTCCGCTCATTTCTTTCACTGGCTTTGTGCCCAATACATAAACGTTAAAAAAAGTAAACTACAGAGAAAGTAGAAATTGTGCAAGCTCCCGTCAGTACATGTCCCCGCCGTCGTCATTGTCCAGATCCTCATCGTCAGAGTCAATCACGATGGCGTCTGTAGCACCTCCTTTTTGGTACAAATAGCCATAGTCGCAATCATCCATGTCAGTATCATATGGTCCGTCGGCGGTGTCTCTGCCGATGACACCCATTTGTTCTTCGTGCTCCTCCAGACTGTCTTTATCGGCTCCCTCAATCTCCTCCATTCCAGCCTCTTCCACTTCTTCAAGCTCGTCGACCGCCTGCACGCGGCCCTCCTCTTGCTCGGCCTCTGCATCTTTGTCGCTCTCATCCCCCTCGGCGATCTTGATCATCTTGGCCCAGAAATCGTCGTGAATCTGTTTCAGATACTCCCATAGCTCGTCATCCTCGGCGTCGCTCTCGTGCGCCAGACGCAGCTGCCGGACCAGGTGAGCCACCAGCTTTCGCCGCTTGGCTTCTTGGAGCTCTTGCTTGTCCCGCTTGCTCGCCTGGGCCTTGGCCCGCAGCTCGGCCGCGACCTTTTCTGCATGCTTGATGAAAGACGGCGGAAAGCCAAAGGCCTTTGCGAGAGCTATGCCGTAGCCGGTCTCCGTCTCGGCGCCTTCCGTTATGCGGTACATCATTCTCATCACGGGCACATCCGTCTGGCCTTGCGCGTATGTTGTGATGGTTTGCAGGTGCTTGTTGGCAACGCCAATGATGTCGGCAAACCCCTTGGCCAGCTCGGCAAAGTGCGTCGCAAAGTAGACAGTGGCGTTGCTCTGCAGCAGAGCCTCCGACATCGCGGCCGCAATCGCTAGCCCTTCGCGCGTGCTTGTGGCGCGACCGAGCTCGTCGACAATCACCAAACTCTTGTTGTTGACGTTCCTCAGGATAAAGGCCATTTCACGCATTTCGACCGAGAACGTAGAGAGGTTTGACTCCAATGCATCGTCGGTCGAGACGCGGGCGAAGAGGTTATACACGATCGGAAGACGGACAGAAACAGCCGGGATGAAACAGCCAATCTGTGCCATGATTTGCAGCATGGCAATCGCCCGAATGTACGTGCTCTTTCCGCTCATGTTCTGGCCCGTGATGATCTGAAAGCGTGACTCTTCGGTCACATAAAAGTCATTGGGAATGCATTTGTGGACGCCACGAGCATCTAGAATGGGGTGCCGGCCCCCAACAATGGCATACGAATGGCTCTGGAGGGAAGGCTGGACGTAACTGAAAGTTCTTGTGAGAATTGCGTACGACGTCAAGAGGTCGACCAAAGCAACGCTCTCACAGTATTTGAACAGCGTGGAGATCTGGGGCCGAATGTCAGACAACACGCCCTTGATGACCTCGTCGCTCTCAACCATCGCGCCATGGACAGCCTGGTTGATGCGCTCATTGTAGCTAACGAGCTTGAGAGTCTGGCATTCAATGGAATTTCTGTTTTTGGTTCGATTGATCAAGACGGCCGGAAGGCCTTGCGGCCCAAAATCATGTGCATTGACCTGTAGGTAGAACTTGCGTGGAGCAGTGTATTTGAGTCGGATCTTTGCCTGTATTTCGTCTGAGACAACGCTTAGCAAAAAGCAGACATGGAAACCGCAGTATCTGAGACTTTGCTTACTCTCGAGCTCGTTGACGTAGTGATGAACCTTTTCACTAAATTCTTCGTATAGCTTTCTCTGGATGTCGAGAGCGGCCGATATTTGATGCTGAGACTATGGTCAGAGACTTTGGCTGGCGTACGGCTCATCGCCTCAGCTTACCTTGACAGTGTGGACTCGTTGGTTTCGAAGATCGAGCGGCTTTGTCGCGAACGACGCATTGTGGTCGATAGTGCTCGAGATAATGCTCAACACTCCGTCGGCTCGTTCAGGCTGGCAGTTGCGGCGGATTTCCTTGAGTAGGGTAGACTCGGCCTCGGCCAGCGACTCGAACACATTGGGAATGGCGGTAAGAAATGCCTTGAGCTTGAGGATATTGTTGATGGCCTGCTCGGCCCCGTATACAGAGCCGTCTTTTGGGAGGATGACCAACTTGCGGCAGGAGTCAGCAGCAAAGTCATTTGGTATGGCATAGATGGAATCCCACCTTTGCTAGTAGCTGTTCAACGTCACCCAGAGGCTTCAACTGCTTCAAGGCTGCCCATGTGTTAGCGGCGTTCCCTCGAATCTCGCACGATGAGCCACATACCCTCCTCGACTTTGCCGATGAGTCCGTCTGTGCGGGCAAGTTCTTGCACGGCTGCATACCGGGGTCTGAGGACTGCTTCTTGGGTGGATGGCTGCAATATATTGCTTCGCAGGATCCGTGCACCCATGGGTGTCTTTGTGCGGTTCAAGACGCCGTACAGGCACTCCTTTGAGTGTGCATTATTAGCATTTTGGATTAGCTCGAGGGATCGGATCGTTGGAAGGCTGATCAGCATGGCGTTTGCCGGGGGCTGGTATTTGATACGGACCGAGTGGTCATCAAAATCAAAGCCAAACTCGTTCTTTATATATTTCATGGCCTGCAATGTAAGTAATGCTAAATAGACAGCGCAGGGGGTGTCTGGCCTACCGCAGAAAAGGCAGAGAGCATGTGGTTGTTGTCGGCAGCGGCAAACTCGAGGCTGGGCAAATCCTCTTTAAATGCAACACGCTGGAGATCATGCATGCCCTCGCTAGCTAGCCAGCTGGCCTTGGCTGTCTCGACAATCGGCACTCCCGCCAGCTCCTCCTCAATGTGCGGCCGCAATGCCAGGCCCGACTGCGCTGCAGACACGGGGGTAGGTTGCATTAGGATGCGCGACGCCTCCATCATCTGGATCTTGTGGACGGCCCGCGGGTAAAATTGCGTGTCCGTCACCGTTGTGATCACGGCCTCGGCAATGGGAATGTTGACAAAGGCCAGGCCGACCAGGCGGTTGACACTGTGAGAGTCGCAGGCAGCGCAGACGACGCCACGGCTCTCGCCCGGACCGATGGAAAAGGGCGGCCGCTGGTCGATGCAGCTGGGCAGGCTATTGAAGCCGGACGGGCCAGAAAAGTAGTTGCCAATGCCGCCACTGCCACCGCCACGACGGGATTGGGTATTTGGCGGGACGAGAGCACTCGGAGGATCCAAGGGGTTCCGAGAATAAGCTGATGCCCGCCTCGAGCTTGATTCTGTGGCAAATGAGCGGATGGACATCTGCGCGGGCCCGCCGTTGCCGCCCATAAGGCCTTTTTTCGAAAGCATCTTGAGCTTTGGCGAGCAGACGATGATACAAAAATGGAAATGTGTTTTTTGGGTGTACGAAAGAAGCTTTTCACTCGTTAGGGGGAGGGAAATAGGGGCAGCGTAATTGGGAAATTCAACAAGGAAGGAGACCTTCACGAAAAAACAACAAAGGTAGGAACAACCGGTATGAGTCTAAAAGAGGCAGGCAATACAGGCAATAAGAGAAACTGCGATTCCGGCTATACGAGTAGAGCAAGTCAAAGAGCATTCTATGCTCAGCTGCATTAAATACAAACTGCATTTCTAAAACAAAGGGTTTTTCCTTGGTTTGATATAATAAGGAAAAACAAGGCGTGTTTTCACTGCTGAAGTGGAATAAAAGAAAAAAATAGAACGAAATAAAACCTCATAGTTGATAGAAACAATAAAAAAGATTCCTGTGTAAGTCAGAATCATAAAAGTTTAAAAATAAAGAGTTAAAAAAATTGACACCAGACTGCATTCTTGCGAATGACAATATGGGCTCAGTCGGGGATCGAACCCGAGACCTCGCACATGTTCCTGCAGAGCAGAAGGGATTAACCCGAAGCGCGAATCATACCACTAGACCACTGAGCCAGTCACAATTTGTTGAAAGAAAATAGGGTTAGTTCTGATTATGTACGTAGGACATGTGGGGCAAAACCACAGGAGTACTGAGTAATACATATACTGGGAGGTGTAATAATGATGTGTGTACTATTATGCAATTTTTGTTTTGAGATTTTCTGTGCCCTCCGTATTGCCCGAAGCATCAAAGGTTTTACTTCTTTTTATTTTTTTCTAGATAAATTTTGGTTCCGCCTGTGTTGGTTGCATGTCTCCTCTTGTCGTCATCCCAGTCACATCTTGGATATTCCCCCATTTCATTTCCCGCAAAGTTTCCAGCAAAGCCGCATAGAAAGCCACCGGCCTAGGACGGTCGCCCACCTACGACGACGTTTCGTTGTCGGCCTTGTTGGCATCCTCGGCCGAGACAGCTGCGCACCACTTGAACTCGTCGGCGATCTTGCCCAGCTGGACGCCCTTGAGCGTGGTCAGCAAGCGCAGGCATACGGGACCGGCGTCGGTCTGGCTGTCGGACATGTAGCTGATGACCTCCTCGCCGTTTGAAATTGTGACGTTGCTCGGCAGAGTTGCGCCGGCGGCGGCCAGCGACTGCGGGTGGCCCTCGGGCAGGCGGCGCGTGATGGAGCGGAGGGGCACGAGCGCAGCGGCGGTGCCGGCAGCAAAGACCTCACTGAAGGAGGGCAGCTCCGAGTACTTGATTCGGCGCTTCTCGACGGTCCAGCCGAAGCTCTTGGCCAGCTGCTGCACGCTCTCACTGGTGACGCTCTCGATGACGCAGGACGAGTCGGGATGGACAATGGTAATGTCGTTTTCGCCGCCGGGGCCCTTCTTGACGCCAAGGAAGCCAGAGGTGGAGAACTCGTCAACATCCTCATGGTGCGCGCTGTCGAGGTGCAGCGTGATGCCAAAGCCCGTCTTGTAGGCTTTCTCGCTCCAGCGCAGCACGGGCGCATAGTTGCCACCGACCTTGGCATTTCCGGTACCGTTGGGCGCCGCACGGTCAAACTCCTCGAGAATTAGGGCCCTGACGGGGTTTGTGCCGTGGTAGACACCGGTGGGCAGCACAAAGACACAAAAGGTGTACTCCTCCGGCGGGCTCAGGCCGAGCTGGGCGCTCGAGCCAAAAATCAAGGGGCGGATGTACATGGCAGCACCAGTCTCGTGTGGCGGGACAAACTCAGCGTTGCGGGCGACGGCGGCGTGGACGGCATCGAGGAACAGCTCCTCAGGAACGGGCGGCACCGAGATGACCTCGGCCGAGTGCTGCATACGCTTGGCGTTGCGGTCAGGACGGAAGATCTGGATGCCCTTGTCGCCAGGGGTGCGGAACGCCTTGAGGCCTTCGTACGCCTGCTGGCCGTAGTTCAGGGCCGGCGCCATGCCGTGGATGCGGATGTAAGGGTCGGTGACGAAGACGGGCTTGGACCAGGCGCCCGTGGCCTTGGTGTAGTGCGACTCGATGTGCCCGTTGACCTCGCGAACGCGGAAGCCGACATTGGACCAGTCAATGGTGTCGACGGCCGGCGGCGGGAACGACATGTTTGGTACGGTGGAAGGTAGAAAGGCTCCGAGAGTCCGAAGAGAACCGGCACCGGCAGAACGTTGAAAAGAGGCCAATTGGCGCAATTGGCAGCTGTAGGTGCAAAGTGAGGCAATTCGCAAGTTGGCGAGAGAAGGGGAGGAGGCAGGAGGGAAGTTGCGCGGAAGTGATATTAAGAAAGCAAGAGCAAGAGCGACCGCCGGCCGTCAAACGGGCACTTACGCTTTTTTTATGGGTCAGCCGGCTTACGCCTCGCAGAAAGATGCTGTCACAGTAATAAGACGCCGGAGCTGGGGAGGTTAGGGGAAATAGAGGGGTTCTCCGATAGCGGGGTGCAGCTGTCAACAGCCATAGTGTTTCTTAGCGTTAGTCTGAGTTACCCACTAAGGCTAATACGACGAGTTGATAATAAACTACTCGTACATACCTGCCAGGTAATCACGTGGAATGGCATGATGATGGAGGAGAGACAGTGTTGTCTGGTCACTGAGCCTGAGTTGAACAGGTATTAGAGTGTGTATCTTGGAGGAACTGCAGCATGTTATCGGAGCTATATAGAGAAGTACAAACATAAGTAGGCTTCGCGGCTCACGAGATAAATTATAAAATATCACAACATTCATCACTCATCACACATCACATTATTAAATAACCGAGCAAACAGAAAGACATCTTTTGTTCATTTATAGTCTAATTTCAGTCTTCTACGTCTATCGAGATACGAAAACGGGCGAATCCATTGCTGGATGGTTGAGAGCAGTGATGCTCATTGTGTATCTTTTTGTAAATTGCGAGCCTGTGCGTGGTTTCATAATGCGTCGCCCGCCATCAGAAAATAAACTGCAAGTAGCACATAAAGAAACGATGGAAAATGAAAAACAAATAAACACCAAATGCTTGTCCAGTTTCCCGTGCCATAGTCTTCCTTGTCCCGGCATCCAAACCATAATATCAGAAACACAGAAAATGAAAAAAAGAACAAACGAGCAATAACAAAACAAAAAAACCAAACGTCGTGAGGGGGGATTGTGAGAAATTTTGAACAAACGGACAGAAAAAAAACAGCGCAAAGAAATAAATATCACCCACGGCAGTCTTTGCTTGGCCGTCGCTACTTGGCCGCCGCCAGCCTCTGCAGGGCCACGAGGACACCGCTAACACCCTGCGTCATAGTGGCCTTGGCCTCGGTGCTGCGGCTACCGAGGCTGACCGTCACCACCTCCTGGACCGTGCCGGCGTCCGCCAGCTGGTTCGCCCATTTGAACACCTTGTCGTCGTCGCGGCCGTCGCCAACCACCATGAGGAAATCGGGACCGGCCGACGCTGCGTCGCCGACGGCCATGCCGCCCGTCTGCGACTGCGACTCGGCCACTTCACGACATAGTGCCTCGTGGACCTTCTCGGCAGCTGTACCTTTAGTCCAGTCGATGGGCTCCACAAGAATCGAGCCGTCCAGCGGGATGGCGTGCACGCGCTGCTCCTCGCACGAATCGTTGATGTGGGAGGCGCAGTCGGCCGCGAGACGCGTCGCCGACTCGTAGTCCTCGGCAGACTTGTAGTGGAAAATCAAGGAACAGCGGCGCTCTTCGATCTCGGCACCGGGCGTGCGCTCCAGGTAGTACACCAGGATCTGCTTGACCGACTCCTTCCAGGTGCGGATCTGGTGGGGGTCCGACATCTCGATCCAGGGGTTGCCGTTGGCGCTCGTGGTGGGTGTGTTTTGCATCGGGTGCTTGAGGAAGCAGCCGTTCTCGGCAATGAGGCCGACGTTGGGCACTTGGCGGAACAACCGGTCGAGCTCCTTCTCGCTGCGGCCAGACATCACGTACACAGTGTTGCGTTCGTCTAGCAGCAGATCGCGCAGGACATCGAGAGTGCGCTGTGGGCTGACGGGGATGATCTTATTCACGGGGCCCCAACTGACAAGCGTGCCCTCGTAGTCGAGGATAAACAAGCGGCGCGATGTGCGCTTGTACTGCTGTAGGAGAGTGTTCATGGACAGACGTGGCACCGACGTCTGATCGCGGCGGTGCTGCTCGTCGTAGACGTGGTCGAGGCGCGACAAGAACTCGGAGAACCAGTGCGAGCCCGTGTGGTGGCGGACAGCCTCGTAGAGCTTGGACCAGCGCGCCTCCTTCTCGGCGTCGCCCATTTCGAGAGCCTTCTTGATGGCGTCGGCGCACGCGCGGTAGTCCCAGGGGTTGATGGAGAGCTCGGCGCCGCCAAAGAGCTCGGCCGTTCCCGTAAATTCAGACAGGATTAAATTGCCGTGTTTCTTTTCAAAGTGCTTGCCGTCCTGGCAAAAGACGTACTCGTGTGATGTCAGGTTCATGCCTTCTCGCTGGCTGGTAATCATGAGAGCGTCCGCGTCCGTCAAGAGGGCGAGATACTGGGGGTAGTCAATGTCTTGCTTGAGGTAGACCACAGGCTGGTAGGCCAGATTTGCCCACAGTGAGTTGACGCGCGTGACAATGTCGGATACGGTAGCGTCGAGCTCGCTGCGCTCGCTGGTGGAGAGGGCCACCTGGATGAGCACGACGCGGCCGCGCCACTCGGGGTTGAGGTTGAGGAACAGCTCGTACGAGAGCAGCTTCTGGCGGACGCCGCGGATGTGGTCGAGTTTGTCACGCGCGACAATGAGCTTCTTGCCCTCGTACTTTTCCCGCAAAATATCGAGCCACGACATGACGTCGGCCTCCTCGCGGTGCTCGTCGAGGGCCACAGGGTCGATGCCAATAGGCATATGCACGACGTCGACAAAGCGGTCCTCGAGCTGGATGCCATCCGACGTTGCTTCTGCATTCAGCAGGCGCGTGACGGTCTGCAAAAAGTGGCGCGTGTACTCGTGGATCTGGAACCCGACGAGGTTGGCTCCCAGCATGCCGTCGAGCAGCTCCTTGCGCACGGCCAGGCAGCGGAAAATCTCGCTCGAGGGGAAGGCCACATGCAGGAAGAAGCCAATCTTGGCGTCCGGCAGCTTCTGGCGGATCATGCCGGGGACGAGCAGCAGGTGGTAGTCGTGGACCCAGATAACGTCGCCGCGCTTCCAGTTCTTGACAATGACGTCTGCAAAGGCCTGGTTGACATTGACATAATACTTCCACGAGTGGTCCTCGTAGGCTTTGCTGCGCGGGTTGTCGGGAATCTGGTAGTGGAAGACGGGCCAAAGGATCTGCTTGCAAAAGTGCACATAGTGGCCGTCAAAGTCCTTGTCGGCGCACCACACCGTCAGCATGTCGTGCTCTGCCGCCAGCCGGTCGGTTATGTCCTCCTTCTGCTGCGTGTTCTCAAGCGCGTCCGTGGGCATGCCCAGCGTGCCAACCCACGTGTGGTCGCCCAGCTTGCCCTCGCGCGCCGCTGCGTCTGCTGCATTTCGCAGGCCTCCGTTGCCCTGGTCTGCGTTCACAATGCGCCAGTTGGCCGACGCAAACACGCGGTCATGGCTGTCGCTGCGTAGGTATGTTCGGGGTTGTGTGATGCCCTGCCGGCGCAGCTCTTTGGCCTTTTCATGGACGTGGGCGTGGCCGTCAAGCAAAGCAGGCGGCGGCGAGTTGGCCCGGGACTTGGGCTGGTCACGGCGAGCGCCCCATGCAGGCGAGCCGCGGTCGGCCGGGGTTGCACCAGCCGCTTTGGAGACGGAGACGGCCTTGGACGTTGGGGCGGAAGTTGCGCCAGCAGCGGCCTCTATCAGGGAGGCCGGGAGGCTTCCGAGGCGGATGCCGTCTTCGTTCGAGAAGGGGTCAATGCTGGAATCATCAGAGGGGGTGTCCGGCGGGGTGATATCCGACTGGGGTTTGAACAGCGAGGGCGCTTCTTCGGTAGCACTGCTGGTTGGTTTCTTGCTTGAGCTGCCGGTGTCGACGACGGACGACACAGCCTTCTTCTTTCTTCTCTTCTGCTGCCCCGCTGCCTGGCCCGTGAGCGGCGGCGTCCCGGGCAAGTCGAAGAGGACCGTCTTGGGGAGGAACCTGGGAAGCGAGGCTGTTAGCGACAAAACTGTCCGAAATCGAAGGAAATGAAAATTTCGATATGACGTCAGTGCAGCTTTCCTGCTCTTTGCGACAATGCCACAATAGGAGAGAGACAGAGCAGAATATGCAGCAGAATCGTAAAATACACGTACAGAGAGGCTATGAAGACCGTCATGGCTGTTCAATTGCCCGTGGCCGGTGTCGTGAAGTGTTTTGGAAAGGTTGTTGGGCGTTGGACGACGATCGAGAAATCGAAGCTTGGAGAAACAGAGGGGCGTGGGCCTGCCAGTTATTTGGCACTGCGCCGCGGAACCTCGCGGGTAAGTACGCACCGAGGAACAGCGAGTGACCTTGAACTACAGGGAAGGAGCGACAGAGAAAAAGAGAGGGAGCCACAGTGGGGTGGTTGCCGATGGGGCAGGCTGACGTGCTGCGTGCACTAATAAACCATGTGCGTAGCTGTATCTCCGGAAGCAGAAGGTAAAGGAAAGACAACAGAGAGAAGGAGAGAAGATGATGTGCACCGAGGAAGGGAGCCGGAGTGAGAAAAAGGGAAATAAAAACACAAGAGAAGGAGCTGCCTGCCTTGGGAAGCAGCCGAAGGGAGGGTGCGGTTGTCTGTCGTGCGAGAGAGGAAGGAGCATGCAAAGGAGGCAGCGCAATGGAGGAAGGCCGAGCTCTTTGTATCTCGAAACCTTGGGGAAACGAGAAAGTGGGACGGAAGACGAGGCTTTGTTGGCACTCGTCGAGGCAGGAGCGATGGAAGGCGGGCTCCGAGCCTTTTTTCGTTATTTTTCATAACGTGTTTTTTTTTTCTTTTTCATGGCCCGTCGTAGCAGCTGTCCCGCCCGTGCCGGGGTTATGATACTTGCACGGTACTTTTCCTCTTTCGTCTCAACCGCGAGGACGTGCTCTGTTTCAGGACGTCCATCCTAGCATCACAATATCCCTCTCGTATCTTGTTTTATTCCTCTCATCACATCCCGACTTCTCCCAGCTGTCCCGTCGGTGCATTTTCTCTCTGTGGGCACGGCACGCCATATCCGACTGCATGTCTGTCCCTGACTGGCATTCTTATTGAACGCATGTCTTGTTTGTCGCCCGTAGCCGTTTTGTTTTTTTTCCGGAACAAAGGAAGGACTAAGCAACGCAACAACAGATCCGCTAGCGTGGCGAAGAACCAGGTGTCGTGCCGGGCGTAGAGTAGAGGACTAGTGAAAACAGACCAATCGCAGCACGGAGCGGCACTGTATTAGCGTTGGACCGGTCTTGGCTGCGGCAGGGCATAACGCTGTAATACGGCACGGCAGCTTGGAATGCGTTCAATTGTAAAGTTGAGAGGAGAAGCTATGCGACTTGTAGGCCAAGACGTCTATAAAATGCACAGAGGGGCATCCCCAAGAAAAAGAACCACAGCCACAGAGCGCACCGCTGAAAAAAAGCCTGCGTATTTTGATGAGGAAGCATGCGCTGTGGCGAGCCTTCTGAGAGCTTATGCTTGTCATTGACGTAGGACGCAGCTCATAATACGAGTACTGCAGAACACACCAAGCTGTGATACGCCGCAGCTGTACGAGTATGATGTCCATGACGTGGGCGAGCAAAGAACTGGCCTGCCCGAGCTTTGTGGAGGCTCCAAGACGCCGAGCGCTTTCCTGAGATCGAGTGGACGGCCATTGATCGGGCTGATGATATACTCATAGGGCCCGCCTTCTACATGACAAAATGTCGTTTTTGTCCGAGGGGTGCTAGCGGGTGGGGAGATCGAGCGATCGAGCAGCTGGCAACGGACTACGATGTTGTACATATAGGAGGCCGGTATACCGGAAACCAGCATCGGTTTTCACTAAATGCAGGGAAACGATCACGGCCAAGGCAACCATAGCACGGCACGGTAACGGCATCAGCGACATCTGAAGTACAGTCGTCTTGATAACGCCGCGGCAATGCAAACTGCCGTGAGAACCAGCAGATGGGCGATGCCTGCTCATCACCAAGTTCAGTGACAGCAGTCAGCAAAAGGTTGCCTAAATTGGAATCGGGGGTGATTAACAAGACAACATATCTATATAAACACCTGGAAGACACTCGAAAGTCAAAAGTCAATGACACATCGCCAAGGCACGCGCAAGGGATGCCCTTACTAGGACACTTACACATGTCGCACTAAGAAAAGGTACCTGTAAAGTTGTTGGGTGCGATACACATCACACGCCACTTGTGTACCTTTATAGAATTACGTACGACTAAAAAGAAAAATACGAGTAAAAACAGGCATATATATACGTAGCATTAAGTTAGGAAAATCACTTGTGGGTAGGAGCTGGGGGGATTCGAGAAGGTAGTTGGCTGTGGGGTTTGGCTGCTGGGTCGTAAGAAGTGAGTTTGGTGAGGGGAAAGCAATAAGAGAAGGGGAGAAGAGAAGAGAATAAAAGGGAAAAGAGGACAAAGAGGGGAAGGGCAAAGGGAGACCCCACGAGTACGTCGTACACATAAAGTGACAGAATGGCGTTGGACAAAAGTCTGGACGGCGGTCGATGTACTTTTGATGTACCTGTATCTTGAGGGCCTGGCTGCGTCTCTCGATATTCGGAGCTTACGAGTACATATGCGGATACTAACAAAAATGTGCGTAACGTTTAATATATCACGAACAAGGCACAATGGCAAAACGACTGGCCATTTTGTCCTTTGCCGTCAGCTGCCAGTTAACCTTGTTGTGCAACTGCTGCTGTGCCTGCTGTGCCTTTCCAATAATCATGCCAGGCCAGCGCACCGTCGAGATGGCAGGAAACGTCCAGAATCTTCCGAGACCAACAATACTGGATACAAGTACACGCACCAGATCCCGTTTCTAGAACAGGCCGATCCGCCGCACATTTCAGATTAGCGTTTGGTCCATTTCTACATGGCGTTGGCAATCGTCTCCAACAAGTTCTAAGCGCCGTCTCTCGCTGCTGTAGCGCATTCCTTGGCCGGGGAAATTAGACTGCAGCCAGGCGGAAACCGGGTTGTCGTTTTCTAGTTTGACATCGTGAATGCTGTTGACGCTTCGTGACTCGATCTTTTCTACTCGTACAAAGGTACAGCCAGTCCGCGGCCTTAACGGCACACTTCTGTGGAGACATTAAAGCGTTGCTGCATTCTTCGAGTAGCTTCTTGGCCAGTCACAGCTTTTCAAATCACCTCGTGGCAAGCCTTCGATTTCTTATACGAGTATTTTTCGATTCCAAGGTTGACCATTTCTGAGATTCGTCCTCTCCAAACAGAGTAGCCAAAGAGGAGCAAGGGATAAGCTGAGCCAAGCAAAGAGTTTTTTCAATGAATAAGAAACATATTCATTAGCCTGAATATCTCTCCGTTTTTTTTCTGAAACGAAGATTCATTCTGAAGAGGGAAAATTCGGAGGCGGCTCGAGACGGGACCCAAAAATGATCTATGACAAGACATAATAGTGGTCCCATTTTGTCCGGCCCGAACAGAAAAGGGACTAACTTGTGCGCACCGGATATCTATTTTATAAGACTTCTTACCAGACGTGCGAGTAGAGAACAGCATACAGTAGACTCCGTGAGATTCACGTTCTGCATGTGCCATTACGACACACCTGTGTACATAGTACAGCCCGAGGCTATCATTCTTGAAGGGTGTTTCCTACGATAACATTTTGCCGGTTTTGCTTCTATTGCTTCCGCCCCAGCGTGGGCCGTATGCCGTTGCTATTCCCAGCTCTTTACCCGCCTCGCCGGAGACCACGGGCCGTGCAGGTCCCGGTAACTCCCGGATATGTACGATGTAGTCAAAGCAAAAGGATGGTTTTGGACTGCCGGCGAGAGGTTTACTTGTAAGTGACATAAAATAACGAAAAGAATGGCGTATGTTAAATAACGAGCAAAACAGCAGAACGGGAAGGCCAGCCGAACTGGGATTCCAACAACAGAGAAAAAGAAAAAGAAAAAAGTGCGATGAAAGGATACTTTCCTATCACCCTCGGAAGTAAATACGACGCTAGCGTTTTTCTCTACTACGTAAGTAGCTAAGGGGCCGGGCCGCTCTCAACTTGGGTTGGGGATAGGAAAGAGCGACCCATGCATGGATGCAAAACAAAAGAAAAAGAAAAATACGTACGAGTAGGAAGACAGAAGCGAACAGAAACTTTCTGGGGCGTCTTTCTTAGCCTACTTTGTAGTAGCTTGTTTGAAAAAAAATTCGAAAGTATCGTATTTATCGTTTTGTCGATCCTACCGACCCCTCTCCGCACAATGTAGTCCAGTCAAGAAAATCCGCAGCTGTGCCCAGAGTTGCATTACATACGAGTACACTGCATCTCTGCAGGCCAACTTTACAGAGCTCTTTTGCAGGAGGTATTACAAGTAACCTCTTTGCGCCCTTGCCAATTGCCGCAAATTCACGTCGGAAAAATATAGCTATAAAGTGAAGAAGTAAACAGACACGATCGTACAAGCAAGTCACAAAGCATGCTCCATCTAGGCAGCCCGTACTCGTATGTACGAGTATTGTGAACGGCAAAAGGCATACCAGAAATGTAGCCCCTTCTCCCGACATGCACGTGGTATCGTGTATGCACAGATTGTGTTTTATCTTACATATTCTTACGGTACTCCTATTTTGCTCTCACATCGTAAGATAGCGCGGCTTTTTACTAAAGGACCGAAAAGAAAACGTGAGAAAAGAGAAAAAAATAGAGGTTCGCTGGCCGGCATGGCCGACCGGGCCGGAAACAAGCACGATACGTGCACAGTACTTTTGGAGAAGCGAACAGAGCGAAATGGGATGGAGGGCAGCCTTTGTCGGAAATGGAAACGAGATGGGCCACAAGTTAGTGCGAGCTCTGCAAGAGACGTTGCAGAACGGCATCTGGTATTGGACATGACGGGCGGCGGCAACGGGATAAACATGGCTGCAAAGTGGAACTCCGGCTCGTTTCGGTAGCTCTGTGCCTGCACCTCCAACCTCTGATCACCACCCGCGTCTACCCTTTCGTTTTTTTTTGTTAAACTTTCTGTTTCTCCTCACTCTTCACGGCTGTCTTGGCCACGTTGTCGACAGCGCCATGCATGTTACCCAGACCAAGCACACCATCTTTTCATGTGCTCTTCGACTTGAAGCGTATGTAACGGACCTGCCGAGGCAGGATACTACAGGCACATTGCACATTCGCAGTCTCTACTGATTCTATTGCCTGTTTCTTTTCCGGTTACCCTTTCAGTATTCCCGCCCCAACCTTGCCAATCCAGATCATCAGGACGCCGAGCGGAACCAGCGGGGAAACGTGAACCCAGATGGGGAGATCAGGCATTGCGTCCGTGGCCTAGTACCCCGTATGGGGTAGTTTGATTTTCCCATCAACGCTGCCAGGTCTTCCAGATCACGCGTTGGATGATTTGCATCTTTCGAACACGCATCCAACTGCCCTATCTGTACGTAGGTAGATGCCACGATCGGGACGGTCTCCTTTTGTTGAGAGAACCTGTCGTTCCCATCATTGGTGGGATCTTTCCGCCCGGTCCTGACCCTGAGCGGCAATGGCTGCATGACATAGCTGTGTCTACCACAGGGAGGCGCCCGTGTTGCCGAGACCACGTTTTGTGGCATGCAATACTGCTGTCGGAAATGCAATGCATTTCCCTTCGTGCTCGCGCCAGTCTGTTGGTTTGAACAGCGTCTGGCGGCATCTCGAGGTGTCTCGCACGGCAGATAGCCCTCGACAGACATGGAAAGCACATGCCAAGGAGACTCTGCATGTGCAAACCAACAACAATGCTGCAAAATTGAACTCTAGTCATCGATGGCCACAAACATGAGTTGCACAAACAAGATTCAAGTTACCCAAACGCCTACAGCCAGCAAAATGGCATGCATATGCCCATTGTTCCACGCCTTTTGATACTGCTCCCGTCTCCTTTTGCACCCTTAATTCCTCCACAGCCGCACAGCCTTGTCTTTGCCGCCGCTGGCGACGCGTTGGCCGTCGGGGCTCCACTCGACGGCGTACACCTCGTCCTCGTGGTGCGGCAGGTCGGCAGCAAGCTTGGCGGCGCGCACGTTCCACACCTTGACGGTGGCGTCTTTGGAAGCGGTGACCAGCAGGCGCGAGTCGGCGGACCACGAGCACTGGTACACGGGGCCCACATGGCCGCGCAGCGTGCTGGCAAAGCTGCCGTCGTGGGCGCGCCAGATCTTGGTGTGGTTGTCCCAGCTGGAGGAGGCGACAAAGAGGCCGTCGGGCGAGAAGGTGACGTGGTTGATGGCCTTTTGATGGCCGACCATGCGCGTGATGGGCTTGGAGACGAGCGGATCCCAGAGGTACATGGTAAAGTCGTCCGATGCCGACACCAGCCGCTCGCCTGACTTGCCGTGGGCGGTGGCAGCCTTTTCGTAGCGGGCGCGGGCTTTGGCGCGCTTGCCCTCGTCGGTCTCGGGGATGCCCTCGACGCCGGCCGCACTGCCAGAAGCACCGCCGCCGCCACCGGACAAGTGGTCAAAGTAGCCGGTCCGCAGCACGAAATCCGTCGACAGGGCCAGGTGGTTGACCCAGTGGGCATGCGCCTTGAGCTCGCGCACGAGCGTGCCCTTGCGAGCGTCCCAGACGCGCACTGTCTTGTCGTGCGAGGCGCTGTAGATGAACCCGGCGCCGCCCCATTTGACGCACGTCACGCTGCCCTTGTGGCCCGACAGCACGTGCTGCACGCGGCCTGTCGTGGCGGCCCAGACGCGCACGGTACCGTCCTTGCTTGCGCTCGCCAGCTGCAGGACCCCGTCCTCCATGGCGTGGTACGGCTCCCACGACAGGGCCAGCACCGGCTTGGCATGTCCGGTCATCTCTTTGCCGACCATCTGGCCCGTTGCGGGGTCCCACAGAATCACGTTGCCGTCCATGGCACACGTGGCCAGCCATTTCCCGTCCGGCGACCACGAGACGGCCAGCACCCAGCCCTTGTGTCTCTTGAGCGTGAATTTCGGCGTGCCCGACTCCGTGTCCCAGACGCGCGCCGTATGATCGCCGCTGCCCGTCGCCAGAAGCCTGCTCGCTGCAGGGCTGAACTGCGCGCACAAAATGGCGCTGCCGTGACCGGGGATGCGATGCGCCAGCCGGGTGACGCTCTGGACGCGGAACACGGCCTGCGGCTCGGCGGCGAGAGTGAGTGTTGTCTCAAAGGGGTTGTCGATGCCGTGGCTTTTCAGGAGGGCGTAGAGGTCGGTTGGATACTGGTCGACGACGATGTCGCTGCCTGGCAGGTGGATGCGAAAACGGTAGGGTAGAAACTCGTCCTGGTCGCGGCCGAGCAGCGTGTTGAGTAGCAGCGAGACGTTCTTTTCAGACGCGTCGGCCACGGGCACCTCGATCACATCTGCCATTTGCTGGCCGTCTGCGTCGACAAACCGGGCTTTGAACGAGCCGTGGTCTGGCGGCAGCAGGGCCGTGACATCTTGCTGGACTTTTGTGCGGGCAATCTCCTCGCGGCGCTGCCGCTTGGGCGGCGGCGGAACAAGCGTAGCCATGTGTGGAGGCTTGACGGAGGGTATCGCGGGTGTGTGGATTTGATGTCGTTATGCCTGCCCCTCGAACAAACGTCTCGAGGCTTTCTACCAGAACACTTTTTTCCCTTATCGTTATCTTATCTTATCAAAAGCTGCTTTCTGGAACGCCACTAATACGACTACAGCAATCTCAGTAATCAGGCAGAATTAATTCAGGTGTGCCTTATTGGGCCAATTCCGAATCCACTATGAAGTCATTGCTGGCACCGTCTATTGTCTGGTAGACTCGACTCGACGTCCGCCACAACGAGCATCGACTTTGCCTTTCAATGACTCAACCACGTCGTGCGCAGTTTTGCGCAGTCGGTTCCCTCCCGGTGGCTTAATTTTCACCTACAAACCTATCCTGCCGTCGTGGCGCAGCGCTGTCTTTTCGCTGTTAGCGCCTTGGCGCGCTGTAGCCGTCCACTGGATTACCGCCCATTCTCCCTGAAACTGCGACAGACCAGCGCTGTCAGGTCCCTGTCACCTCCACTGCGGGGACGCTGGAGCCTTGAAAGGTAAGAAAGCCAGCGAGGCACAGCGCTCGTCGCTCGTTACTGCCGTTTTCGTCACGGATCCCTTGCCAAGCCATTCGCGCCAAGGACATCGCTTCCTGCTGGGGCACACTTTGGTGTATCTTTTCATTTCTTTCATTACGAGTACTCGTATTAACGTTCATTGGTCGTTTTACCTTTTTCGCCTCATTCAAGACTTGCCAATCCTCTTGGTTTGCTTAAATCGAGGGGCTGTCCGCTGTCAAGCTTTCCTGCCTCTTGGCTGCTTCGCAACCACCCTTTTTCGTTTCTGCATCGCATCGTCAAGCCCTTTGACGCGTCAAATCGCGCCTCACCACCAAGTTATGCGTATGTACACAACCACCACAGCCACCACAGCCACCACAGCCCCTGTTTTCTCTATTGGATGCAGCTACTGATAACTCATTTCCCAGACCGCATTCGATACTGGGCGCGGCAGAAAGCTCAAGGATCGCCTCTCGTCGCCGATACCCGGCGCAGCACCACTCCGGCTTCGCGCACCGTCTCGCGCACAAGACCGGACCAGCTCGATGGCGTTGCATTAGGCCCTGTCGGCAGCGCAGCCGACACAGCAGCTGTCCCTCCGTCCGAGAGCGACAAGAACGAAAAGACAGATGTGTCCCAGGCGCCAAAACCCAACGTTGCTGCTCGCTTTTTCCTCACGGCCAAGGGCATTCTGCTGTCGAGCTGGATCAATGTGCTGCTCGTCTTTGTGCCCGTCGGCATTTCTGCGCACTTTGCCAAGCTGTCGGCCGGCATCGTGTTTGCCATGAACGCCATTGCCATCATTCCGCTGGCCGGCCTCCTGAGCCACGCCACCGAGAGCGTGGCCAGCCGCATGGGCGACACGGTGGGCGCGCTGATGAACGTCACGTTTGGCAACGCTGTCGAGCTGATCATCTTTATCATTGCACTCGTCAAGGACGAGATTGAAATTGTGCAGGCGTCGCTGGTCGGGTCCATTCTGTCCAACCTGCTGCTCATCCTCGGCATGTGCTTCTTGCTCGGCGGTCTCCGGTACCGCGAGCAAATCTACAACTCGACCGTCACGCAGATGAGCGCCTGTCTGCTGTCCCTCAGCGTCAGCTCGCTCCTTTTGCCCACAGCCTTCCACGCGTCATTTAGCAGCACCACAGACGCCGACACAAAGGTCCTCGAGGTCAGCCGTGGCACCAGCGTGGTCCTTTTGCTCGTCTACCTGCTGTACCTCGTCTTCCAGCTCAACTCCCACGCCTACATGTACGAATCGACACCCCGCGAGATTGTCGAGCGCGAGTCGCATCCCGGCCCGGCTGCCGGATACTTTGAGTCGTCGTCCGACTCGTCCAGCTCCGACTCGTCCAGCGACAGTGACTCGGACGGTTCTGATTCCGACCAGTCGCGCAGCACTGCCAAGCGCATCAAGCGCGCCATCAAAAAGGGCACAAGGAAGATGCACAACCGCACCGCCTCGTCGACCGAAAACAGCCCGGCCTCGCCCATCTCGCCTGTGTCTCCCGGCGTTGCGTCTGATGGCCCTGCTGATGGTCCCTCTGTTGCTGCCGATGTGGCCGCCGTTGACAACGGTGTTGTGGCTGATGATGAAGACGAGACCCACGAGGCCAAGCCTCGCCACAAGAAAAAGCGCAAGCATCACAAGAAGAAGAAGTCGGCCGCCACCTCTGCACCAGCTTCTTCCCCGCCTAACGACGACGCCGACGCCGACGCTGCTCTCGCCGCCGCCGGCGTGGCTGCTCTTCCCGCCCAAGACAGTGCCGAAGACGGCCGTGTCCGCCGCGTAGACTTTGCTCTTGGCCCCGACGTCGAGGCCCAGGCCACGCCCCGCCCCAAGCCTTTTTCTTTGCGCGCGCTCGCCGCGCCTAGCAGCCTATCCAAGACACTCTCCGTCAATGTCTTCAACACGCACATCGAGCCGGGCCCGGCCAGCTCCAGTCATGAGCCCCCCGCCGCCGTCTCCAACGCGGCTCGCCCTCAGCCCCAGCTCCGTCGCTCCGCCTCCATGCCTGCCCCCGAAGTGCACAGCTACCGCAACCAGCCCGGTGCGCTGCCTCCCATTGTGCCCGTCATTGTCAACCGTCTGCCACGGACTGTCAGCGTGGCTGGTGGTGACGGCGTCGCGGTTGAAGAGGAGGAGGACGAGGGCGAGCAGATTTCCCGCACCACGGCTGTCGTTCTCCTATTGATCTCAACGGGTCTTGTCGCCCTTTGCGCCGAGTTTATGGTGGGCTCCATCAACGAAGTTGTCAGTGGCAACTCGGGCATTTCCGAGGCCTTTATCGGCCTCATTCTGCTGCCCATTGTCGGCAATGCCGCCGAGCACGTCACGGGCGTCACCGTCGCCATGAAAAACAAAATGGACCTGGCATTGGGCGTCGCCCTCGGCTCGTCCATCCAGATTGCCATCTTTGTCACGCCTGTCGTCGTCCTGCTCGGCTGGATCATGGGCAAAGACATGTCGCTATACTTTACCCTTTTCGAGACCGTCAGCATGTTCGTGTCGGCGTTCATTGTTAACTTTTTGGTCCTTGACGGCCGCAGCAACTACCTCGAGGGCGCACTGCTATGTGCTGCTTATGTCATTATCGCCGTCGCCGCCTTCTTCTACCCGGGATCGGACGCGGCCAATCTGCTGGGTGGCGGCACAGGCAACACCAGCGAAGCCGCCGTGGCGACGACCAAGGTGGCCTTGCGCGGCTTGGTGAACCTGAAGCTGCGATAACGCAGAGTGAAATGACATCTAATCAACTTTCTGTTCAATTTGTCGTTATTATTGTACTTTGTTGTTATGTACGTCTAGTATGTCATTTCTTTCTGTCTCTTTACTCGTACCTGGCGCGTTTCGGGATTGGGAACATAGAAGTCAAAATACCCTGGTATATACTACTGCAATGAAAACCATGGATTCTTTTTATTGCGAAACCACTGCGGGCTGTCAACCGAAAGTTTGATGCTTCAATTCCATCCGTTCAGAGTGGCTTTAAGTAGAGCGTAAGGTGTTATCGGGCAGATACATTCAGGACAGCGTAAGGACAGCAACAGTATCGACACTTGTAATAATGAGGGACAAAAAAAGATACAATATGTAGCAGTGTCTACCAACGGCATGAAATACAAAAAAAAACACTTCAAAAAAGACAATAAAAAAATCTCCAGGGGGCGAATCGAACGCCCGACTCTCGGATATATTGTGTGACAATTACAGTCCGATGCCATAAACCAACTAGACCACCCGGAGTTATTGTTGGGAGACATTGTCTTTTAATTAGCTTATGAGAGAAGCTACTACACTCCGGTACGAAAAGTGGGACCTCACACCAGCTCTCTTCCTGTACGTACGACCGGGCGAGACGAACAACTGCAACAAGTATGGCCATTTGCTTTCTGACGTGGCGAATTTGTTAGCCTTCCATCTGCTTAATTTACATGTATAATTGATGTGTTGGCTGTGCACAAGCGACATAGGGTACCAACCCGCAGGTCTTTGAAGTCTTCGTTTGTGAGTTGAGCTGCCATAAGTGATATGTGTTAAACAGATATATGCAGGCTGCCTTCCGAGTCATTGACTATATTCTTCAACCGTTTTCTTCTTGAGGAGACAAAAAAGCATGTCTATTGTCTCATCCATCGTTTGCTGAACCAGGCGCCACAAGCCGATGGCAGGAAAGTCGATCGCGCCGCGGAAGACATTCAAGAGATCAAGCAGCAGGAAAGACACTGCTCTCACTTTAGTTTTGACAACCATATTACGGAGACTGATTTTGAAGCCAATAGAACTGCGTATACCTCAAACGGTCCCCAAGATATTTCCACATCGTAAAAGGACTGTCGTGGATTTATCTGTCGTGCGCACTCTTAGCACTAGGCCGAGGAAATTGTCTACACATTTTCTCCTTGCACATATTTGGAAGATTCACAGTACACAGGAGATACTAAAAATATTGTGGGATGGTGCTTTTTTAAAAAAAAGTCAGAGCTCAGCTACTGGGGAAAAAAAGACCAGTAGCTGGTAAAATGTTGGGCACCCGCTCAGATCAATAAACCCGCATTTACAAGAGAAAAAAGGAGTAGCCATGACCAAAGAAGAACACAATGGATAACAAGTAACAAAACAGACAAAAACCAATGTGATAGTGATTGCAGGTCTTCTTCGCAATACAGAAAACAACAAGCTACTTTACTGTTTATCTCTTCTCTCTCCCATTGCATCATCCACTCGACTAATTCGCATCTGCTGGCAAGTTGCAGACAGTATAGTTTTGATGTGTCTGAGTATCCGTCGGCCTTTTTTGATGGTTCATCGTGGTGCTTGGTCATATTTTCGTATTTTAGAAAGGTGGGATGAATATGTCAAAAGCTTGGACGCTGTTCTCAATCTCGTCTTCCACGGCCGCACAACCGCTGTGCTCCTTGTCATCTTTGGGGGATTGCATATCCTCGGGAGGGCCAAAATCGAGCTCGGAAAACGTGAATGTCATGGCTGCCCAGAGCGTCGGCAAGAACCTCGCGGCAGGCCAGAGCAGCGCCATGCATCCTCGAGAAAAAGTCCGCGTCCTGGCTCGTCGGGGTCAGGCCTACCAGGAGGAAAAGTCAGTCAACCTATCTCGCCCCTTGGCGTGAATGGCCGAGCTGCAATGAATTTAGAGTATGGAAGCCCTCAAATCCGGTGCGAGGTAAAGAGGAATGCTCGATGCATATTGCTTGATGGTTGGTGCATGTTGCTCTTGGCCGAAATGCCAGCAAATGCCCTCACGTATGGCGGCGGCGGCGGAGGAAACTGCGGAGTGGTCCCTGCTGGATGAACTTGTATTCCTCGAGAGTCATGTGGCGGACCGCAGCGTTATGGGTCGCCTTGTAGGCATTGTGCTTGCGGGCCTTGAACCTCTTTCGAAACATGTTTTTGCGGGCAAGGTCGGCACGCCACTCGTCCTTCTGATCGCTGTACCACTGGTGGTCCATCCTGTAGAGGCACATACATTCTTTGGCCTCGGCTTCTGCGCCGCGTGGGAAATACTCAACACGAGGGCAGTGAAGGGGTAGATCATGCAGAGTAGCACCCCAGGCGACAGAAGGAATCGGGCGCTTACCCATCATGGGCTGCGGGACGGCAGGTTCCGACACGGGAGAGGGGGTGCGGTCAACCTCAGGTACCACAATCCTCTCAATGAATGCGTTGCCATTGTCTTCACGAACTATGGTCAACGAAGAGGCGAGTTGGTGTGTTGGACGGGGCTTGATGGCAGCTCCGCTCTAAAGACCTGTCATGGTGCCGTTCTCCTTGACTAGAGAGAGCCAAGCGTTAGATCGAATGCGAGCAAAGGGACACGCGAGAAAAGGGGTGATGGAGATTCTTACAGGCTCGTGGATAGGGCTCATAAGGCACGCCCGACATTGTATGGAATGTCGGTCAGACTGCGCGAGATCTTAATGCTGCCAGCGAGCTATCGAGAGCGGCAAGCTGAAATAGATACCGTAGTAATTTTGACGTGATGTTGTTGAGCTGAAAAGATGTCGGAGCTTGAGGTCAGAGGGTGGTGAAGGAGAAGAAACGAAAAGAACCAAGAATGGGAGAGAGATGATAAAAAGAGGGTGGCGGGGGCCTTTTTGTTCAGCTAAACGGCCTTTTTGCGATTAGGCAGCAGTAGGCCCGGGTGATCTAGATGGGGAATCGTACGCGCTGGAGGTGATCGTGACTTGTGGCGACCACTTTTTTGGTAAACATAGCAGCGTGCGTTATTGAAAGTCAGCCATGCAACAGTGAGAAACTGTGCAGAGATGCCAAACAATACTGGGTGGGTCGGCTTTTTTGAAGAAACGGGACAATATCAAGACGTGAGTCAGCAGAACGACGTTGATAAACAAGGGTACAATAAAATGGTGAATATAACTTCATAATTACTTGCTTTTGAGTGACACAGTGCAAGAGAACTACGAGAACAAATACACGCCTGCCTTTTTTTACCCCCTTCCCAAGCCGCCTGGTCATAATGATGGCCGCTGGGCGGCCAGAATCTCCTGCACAACCTGCTGTGTCGTGGCAACAATCAGCGCGTGCTCCTCGGCGTGGATCCGTGTCTCGAGGCTTTCGAGCGTATCCCCTGGCTGCACCACTATCTCACGCGTCTGGATGGGCTCACCCCGGTCCACTGCGTCAATGACAAAGTGCACCATGATGCCTGTAGTGTTATTCGGCAGCGTGCCGGCCTGAAAGTCGCTAAAGGCCCGCTCAATGGCATGGGCGCCGTCGTAACGGCCAGGCAGCGCCGGGTGCAGGTTGATCACCTTGATGCCGGCCGCCTCGAGCGGGTCCAGAAACGGCTTTGTGAAGACGTGCATCCAGCCGGCCAGCACAATGAGCTGGGGCTTGTCGGCCTCGGCTAGAATCTTGGCGGCCAGGGCCTTGTCGTAGGCCTCGCGGCTCGCCTGCAGCGCGGCCGCGTCCTTTTCGCCCTTGGCCTGGAAGCCGTGCGTTACCATGTTGAAGTACTCCCAGGGTATGCCGGCCTTTTCGGCACGCTGAGTTGCGAACGCCTTGCCGCGGTTGACAATTAGCTTGGTGATCTTGGCGTTGGTGATGCTGCCGGCCGCGATGCCGTCGACGAGCGCCTGGAAATTGGAGCCGTTGCCGCTGGCCATGACCAGGATCCGACACGTTGCGTCTGCCATTGTGCGTGTTTGTGTGTCAACTGAATGTGGAGAAGAAAACTTTTGAATGAACTGTCGACAAAGCACAGTCGCCGCTTGCCGTGACGAGGTGAGGTTGAAAAAAGCGCCGATTTAGATTCTGAAAAGGTGGGTCCGTTCAGATATGGACAAATGCGATGCCGGCATTTGACGTAGTAAAGTGTGGGGCAGCCTTGTCGAGCAGCGACAAAGCGGCTGCGCGATTGTTCACCAAAACACACTCCAGCCAAGTATGTTTCAGATCCGAGCTCTTGAACAGCTTCCTTGAGACTCGAGAGCGGCTGTCTGATTCGACAGGATGGTTCAAAGATGAAGGAAAAATGGGGCAATTATCGGCATGTGACTGGTCATGTGACCACCACCACCCGTAAACCTGAAAAGGGGAATGACAACAACATGCAAATGCTATAAAAGAAACGCCAGGAGCAACATTTTTTTTTCTAGACGTTACAATAAATCCATTCAATGACTCCTTCTCTGGGGCTGATTTTGGAGTATCTAGATCATGTCTTGGCAATCTTCAGGACTTTTAAGAAAAGAGCATATCTGTTTTTTTCTGTTTTTTTTGTCCAGAACCAACAAAGTGAAAACACAAACAATTCATAATATAGCATAACTCATATGACTTATTTTCGTTTAGCCTTAGTCAGAAGAGTTTGCCACTCATAAAGGACAGTTGACCATCTCGCCGCTTCTTCACCTATTCCAACGCTTTGTTCACAGTACAGTTTCTCTGTTCATGAACAATAGCAGCAATCATTATCCACACACAGCACAGCAAGACATTACGCCTTTCAAGGTGACTGCTCTACATGCGTAACTACAGGATATTCATCAAAGAGTACGTCTTAACATCACGTGGCGTAGATGTGAGACATATCTCACAGCACTGTTTTGTCCACCCTGGCCCCGACGCGCATCGACTAAAATCTATATCAAGACGGAAAAAAATTATGTGCCCGTGCGAGGAAGATTTTGGGCTGTCATAGAGATTGCTAGACCATGAATCATTAAGATTGAACATGTTGACTACTCAAAACGAGTGGTTGCTCGGTTAGGAGAGACCGTCACTGAGAAAACAAATATTGCATCAGCAGAATAGACACCTTCATTCCCCGTATATCGCAGAGTCTGGACAAATAGAATGTGGCTTTCGCAGTCTGCTATGTAGTCTCTGCTTTCTGTGAGAGGTGGACTATCGAAAGAAACCTTCGCCCTGTCTCGACCGGCTGTCTCGAAGTTGGTATCGATCTGTATAGTTCCAAAAAGGCCTGTTCATGAACAAACACGACTAGCCTTTTTGCTATCAGCCAGGCCTTGTCGCTCAGGTTGACAATCGCCATCAGCTGGTTATAATGGCAACTTGCCCGCTTGTTCGTTTCTGCCGCCTGGTTCGATGATCTTGAATACCTCCCCTATAGCATATTACTTGCAGCCACAACCCAATGGTCCACCATATTCATTGCAGTCTCTCCTCTCCGGGCCTTTGGTTTGTTTACATCGACGTCACGATGCGTCACCGTCGCATGTGAAGCTTGACCAAGTAGCCTAGAGCCAACTCTCCGTCAAAATTTACACGGGCGTTCACCGCCCCCCTTCATCGCGCCTTCCCAATCAAGACCAACACGCGCCTTCCACCTCTCCTTCCTTATTCACTCTCCTACCTGTTCACGTTCCTTCCATTTCTGGCACAGATGCTCTGCCGCCAGCATTGCATTCACTGCACAGTCTTGGCTTATTAATCTTGGCTTTATATATCTGCCTTCGCCCCAACTTTTCGAATTTCAAATTCTTCTCTCTCTTCTTTTCTCTTTTCTTCAAACCACTTCCACAGCCCCCCAACAGCCAATTTTGCTGCCGTCTTCCATACTCACTACATCATTATTATTATTGATCCAAGTCCACCTCATTATTATTATCGTCTTGTGACTTGCTTCCATTTCACCATGGCTGTCGACACTGCGAACAGTCTGGCCAAGACAGGCCATCCAATGGGAACTGCCATCGTCGCCGGCAAGGCTTCCTCCGAGAGAATTCCACTCTCCATGGTCCCTTTCATCATCTACATTGGTATCCGCGATGCCAATGGCCTGGCCATCAAGAAAGCGGGCATCGCTCTTCGGGATTCTGCCGTCAGCATGGCCACTGACACAATTCACCCGACGCTCTCTGGCACGTCCATCATTTATGATGTCGTGGCCCTTTTTCTCGTTCTGGCAATCCGCTTCCTCGTCTTCATCTATACCAACGGGGAGACTGTTTCTTCCACCGACGAGATTGTCTCGACTTAGAATGTCGACGACTACTCCGTCGAGGACAACAAGCATCTGCCCGTGCCTGGAGACGGCACCATTTCCAATATTCCTTCCCTTGACATTGTCTTCGACTTCGGCACTTTTCCAAACTGTGAGTTTCATCCCTTTCCTCTCCACCCAACTTGCCTTCGTCTTGTCTCGTTTCTTTTCGGGTCCAATCACTACTGCTCCTCGCAAGATTTGCTAACCACTATAGTCGACGATGCCTTCTTCCACGGCATCGAGGAGAAGGCAGCTGCTCATGCGGAGATGAATATCAAGAACCTTCAGGCCTCCCGGGCCACTGCCAGACCGATCCAGATAATCACCTATATCTGGGGCAACGACAACGATGTCGAGTTCAACAAGGGCCTCGATTCGTTCATGGAGACCTTTGCCTTTGACGAGGTCGACGACTCCTTCTGGGACAAGGAGTCGTCCCCTTTCATTGATAGCCCGGCCTGCTCCCCCAATTCTACCGTCCCTGATGACTTTTCCTGTCTCCCAATCACTGGAGGAGTCGACGATATTATTGCCGCAATTCTGGCCCAAGACTCGGACGATGAGGCCACCTCAATTGCCCCCAACGACGAGCAGCCAAGCAACGGCGATCTCTCTGGCACGGCTGGCACTGATGAGATTTGCAACGACCACCTCTCCAACACCACGGCTGCCATTGATGCAAATGAGCTCTTTTCTTTTATTGATTATGACAACAATGTTCTCAACCCCAGCGCCGCCGAGAATCGTGAGCCTCTCTCTACCTTCCTTTTCCTTTATCCCTCGCCTTGTCGCTTTGACAGTCTGCTAATCATTTTCACAGATACGGCAGCAGCTGCACCCGCTGTTCTTGCCGCCCACGGCAGCGAGGACGAGCTCAAGGACATCGAGGAGCGCGAATGGAGCTACCAATCGCGCGAGAGCCTATTTTCTTCCCAGCGCATGTTCGACTCTCGGGTCCAGCCCGACGAGGACGACTCTGACTCCGTTGTCGATTCCATCACGGACAAGCTGGCCGGTCTCTCCCTCATTGCCGATTGGCAGCCGCCCTACCCGAGCATTGACGAGGACGAGAGCCTTGAGCCCATCGACGCCAAGTACAAGCCCGGCCTTCCCACCATCCTGGAGGACACCGAGGAGGAGAAGGCCATTGCTCGTGCTATGAGCCAGGCGTCCAGCTCCCGCAAGGTCAGCTATGCACCCATTGCCGAGATGGCACGCATGCCTGAGTTCTTCTCCGACGACTCGCACTTTGACGGCAGCCAGAGCCTTGGTCCTTTCCCGGACATCTCCCTTGAGGCCAGCTTCTGCGACTCCAAGGGCAAGGTCAGCATCGGACGTCTTCCTTCTCCAGTGCGAACTGAGCCCTCCACCCCAGAGCACAAGGTCCTAGGCGCGCAGCCCACCACCCCTAGCCTGCCGCCCTCCTCGCAGTCCACCATCGCCAAGCCGGTGGAGGAAGACGACGCTGGTGTCACGACGCCTGCGGCGTCTGTCGAGAGTCTCGCCGAGTTTGAACAGGACTACATCCCTGACACTGCCCCCATGACTCCTGTGAGCAATGGGGCAGTCTGCGCGCGCGAGCTTTCCCCCGAGCTGTTCTACTCCCCCGGCTCTCCCTGCTCTCCACCGCAGAAGAGGCCATTCACTGGCTCTGACAAGAAAGCCGCGGCCAACGTCTCGCTGCGCACTATCAAGCCGCTGCCATCAGCCAAGAAGCTGAACCTTCCGCTTTCGCCCAAAAGCCAGTCGGCCGGCGAGAGCTCGAGCCACAATGGATTCGAGTTCACCTTTTCCTGCCCCAAGCCGGGCCAGACGACCAACAAGATGGCTGTCCACTTCGGCGGCCTTGGCTCTGATGATGATGTTTCAGAGACCACACTCCCTCGCACCTCTGAGAGCGAGGACGACGCTGCAATGGCACAATATACGGCCGACAGCGACGAGAGCACGCACGCCGCGATCTCAACTGCACCCCCACCACCTCAGACCGGCAGCTCCGCCACGGGCCAAGGCACTGCAAACACCTGCACTGACCTGATCCTCTACACCGGCCATGGCCAAGTCGATGATGGCAGCTACTCACCCACAGCTGCCATCCCTCGCTCCTCCTCTACCATCACTACAAGCGAGCTCGACGATGCCCATGATGGCGCCCGCATTGAAGGCGACCTCTTTGACGAGTTTCTCGTCACAGATGCCCTCTTCACACCGACTGTCCCCTACGACTACATCTTCAACGTCATGCTCGAATATGAGTTCATGTACGGTCCCATCGAGAACAACATTGACGCCACCGCTGGCGCTTCTGGCTCTGCCACCAAGCTCATCGAGTATCCTATTCCCGACACCACCGACGACACCGACGACGAGCCGGACGTGAGCCTGGTCTCTTGCCCGTCCGCTGACTCTTCTCCCATCGCTGCCAAGACTGGAGAGCCCACTCTGCAGCAGTTCCCTCTCTTGTCGACCGAGACGAAGGCCATCAACACAGATGCCACCGCTCAGGTTGCTAGGCCTGCTCTCCCTGACTCTACTCCCACTCCCCATTCCGCGCCGGCCACCACAACCGCCGACGCTGAGTCCAAGACTGCCGTGCGCGAAGTTCCGCACTTCTCCTTCATCGAGAGCGAGCCATACGTGCTTGACGAGACTGCCGCAGCTCAGGCCGCACTGGATGCCATCGACTCTTTCGCCCCTGAGCCGACCACAACCACAACTGCATCGGATCATGCGTCGTCTTCCTCGTCGAGAGACTCCCCCGTGGCTGTCCCCTCTACCCCGGAGCCCGCTGTACTTCTCTCTGTCTCTGACGAGTACACCATACTCCAGCCACTTTCGCTCCCAGATGCAGGCTTGTCGCTCGAAGATTCTGTTATGGAAGCGTCGACCACCTTCTCTGAGCATTCCGATGATGGCTTGAGCGATGGCGCCGAGGCCTGGCGTCTCTACGACCGAGCTCGCAGCCTTCAGCTTCCACGCTGCAACTGGGCCTTACTGCCGACCCCCAACGTCTTTGGCACAAGCTCAGGTCCCCTTCTGACACTCACCACACCGGAAGGCGAGACATTCTATCCCCAGGACATGAAGGTATACCCTGACGAGATCCGCAGCTGGGCTGACGACGATGACGAGTTTTGAGCTCTGTGTTTTTGTTTCTGGGATTTTCTGATTCTCACTGAACTTTCCAAGAGGCCGACACTCGAGTTTATTTTCTTTTACCTTGTTCAGTCTCATCTCTGTCTTGTGCATTATGTTCGCAGAGTATAGCTGGTATACCACTGTGCCGCGATCTGTTGTTGTTTGAGAAAAAATTTGCTGATCTTATGTGTTTGTTGCTCGCACTTTTATTGCTTTTTTCTTTTCCCTTTGCTTTTTTTGCTTTTGCTTGTTCAAACCCTCTTATCTCGACAAGAGATTGCCCCCAACCACAGCACTTTTGTCGTTTTGGGACACTTTCGTGTCTGCTGGATTGAACCTCACTAGTGCTTACCCAAGCTGACCGTCTTCTGCATATGGATTTCACCCAGTTCCTCTGGGGGTTTTTCCAACCTCACGAAGTCTGCCTCCACCATTTGGGCAACTTCGTTTCTGGACATCACATGTCCTGTAGCTTCACTTTGCTCCATTCTTATTAATACAGAAAAAGCTGTTCCTAATAAACCTGAAAATAATGCAAGGTTGTTGTTATCATCTAGACGCTGTTTTGTTCGACCTTTATCTTATGTAAGTTCTTTGAGGGTTTTCTAGTATTTTTGTCTTCAGTGCTACTGGGGACTTGGTCTTTTTCTCCTGGACGGGTTTAATTGAGAGTTTTCCGGCTTTGGTTTTTTCATGTTCCTTTTTTTCAAATACAAATTGTCCTACCTTTCATAAACTGAAGCTTTTGCTACTGTCAACATAGATATGAGGTGACTATGATTATGTAAAAAGAGTAATCTGTAGAACGTAAACGGGTGATATATATGAGGCTCAACTGGCTATTAAACTGGAAGCCGACCAGAAAAAAACCTAGACAGTCGACACTCCAAGACAACTAAAAGCTAACATGGTAAAAGAGAGGAAACCGTAAACAGACTCAAGTGGAAAGTTGAAAAAGGACGAAATAAAAAAGTAATTGAATTATAGCCTGTCAAGGTGGAATAGGCACTTTTTAAAACCAGATTCGCAGATACCATTAGAAAAAGACTTTTCTAGATCCGGCCAGGGTATCGGTTCCAATACTCCAAACTCCAAGCCAAACAACACCAGGGTATCGTGTCCCACCGAAGTCTGCCTTACCCGATGTATCCGCATTTTCCATCCGAAGGACCAAGTAAGATCCGAGGAAATGCAGATACAAGAATAAAAACAACAGAAAACGCAAGAAGGACAAAAGGACAAAAGACCAAGAAGCTCAACGACGAGTGCTTGGGGTTGCCCCCACGCCTAGACAGCAGCGCTCTCGTCACCTGCTTACTCGCTCAACATGGCCGCCTCGGACATGTCAAAGTTTACCAGGGTGCTGACGTTGCCCATGGTCTCATCTGCGTCCTCGGCGGGCATGTCACACCTGTGCAGGCTATGTTGACTGTGCAAATAAGGAGCCGCAAGCATATGTGCAGAAAACACAGAAGAAGAACCACCGAGGGTGTCTGCTGTGAGGCTGTTGGCCGCGTAGGTGCTGTCCCAGGGCGAGCTTCCCAGCGGGCTGGGGGCGGCCGCAGCCACGCGTTTGTAAAAGGGGTTGGTCGGGTGGAGGCGGCGGACGCCGGAGGCGCTGGAGCTGCTGCTGGCCGCCGCGTGTCTGCATTCCTGGAGGTGGTTTTCAGCGTGCTTGCGCGCGAACTCGTGATAGTGCGCCATGCGCTCCCGTGCGCGGTCCTGCTGGCCACGCTCCGAGCGTTCGTACTGGTTAATAATGTGCTGCGCGCGGCTCCAGGTGCCGTGGTAGCATGTCTGCACCTCCTTGAACTCGTCCTGCGTGAAGCACAGAGGCAGGTGAGGCAGGCGCGTGCTTTGCCTCTGGGTCTTTTTGATGCGCGTCATCGAGTTGTACAGCTGGTACTGGTCCTTCCACAGGCCCCAGATGTCGGCGGCTCTGGCGACGTTTCTCCAGGCCTGCTCCGCGCTGGATGCGGCCGCGGCCGCGCTGACGAGCTCCGCGCACTCTGGGCGGTGGTCCTTTGTGATGGCGTTGCCGGCGTTGCCGGTGCGGCTGGACGAGTCCTGCAGGCCCAGGCTACCCATGTCAGGCAGCACGTCGCCGGCAGCGCCCACCCCGGACGCAGATGTGCAGCATTGCATGTAGCGGACACGCGCGTTCAGGACAAAGTGCACGACCATCATCAGGTTGCGGGCGACCTTTGAGAGGGAGCACTCGGGCGTGGCAAACACGCTGGTGTTGGCGCTCGGCTCCAACAAAGACGCACCGCCCAGTGTCTTCAGGAACGTGGCGGCGAACCACATCCAAAACGAAAGATCGACCTCGCTCCCTGCCGCCTCGGCTTTCATCGGCCACGGCAGCGGGGCCACGATGGCTTCCACGAGATGGGCCGCGCCCGTGCCCGCAGACTCGGGCGTCAGCAGCTTTTCCCAGGACCAGTGGAGGGGCGCGTTGGCCAGGAGCCGGGTGAGGAAGCCGGGCAGGGCGAGCGAGCTGTTCTTGTCGGGGATCAACGCCGCGTCCGTCGTGACGGTGTGGAGAAATTGGAGGACGCCGAGGTCACCGTTTCCCACATTCAAGGCCCAGGAAAACCCCTCGGCAGCAGACAGCTGCGCCAGGACCTGGGCCTCGGGCGACTCGGCCTCGGCCTCCTGGGGATAGATTCGCGGCACGGAATATGCGTTGCTGAGAAGAGGGCGGGGCGGGGGTCTGGTCGGCGACTGCTTGTCCAGACGGCCCGAGCTGCGCCACCCGGCAATCGTGCTCCAGATGTAGGGGTGTGGCTGGTACTCCAGGGGACCGGCATCGACGCCGTCGGCCGCGAGCGGCGCACCACCGGCAGCACGACCAGCAGGGCCAGAATGGCTGAAGCGGCTGGAGTGGTAGAGCCCACTGCTGCCAGTGATAGCACTGGCCTTGCGCTTGCGTCGGGCCTTGCTCGTCCGGCGGTTGAATTCGGCGAGCAAAGCCTTTGCCGCATCAAATTCAACGTTGTCGTCGGCGGCCGACGAAGAGGCGGGGACTGGCGCGTCTGACGCGTGGGGCCGACTGACGCCGTCGTCGGCGTCCGGCCCGCCCACAAGCACGGCCTCGTCGTCGAACTGCTCCTGGCTGAGAGGCGCGTGGCTGTTGGCGAGGAGGGCGGTGTCGACGGGGACGCCCTTGCGGCTTGCTCGCTGCTTCGTCGTCTTGGGCAAAGGTGCCGTCTCCGGCTCGGCAGCAGCGGGCAGGTGTATTGGCTTGGAGCGGACAGCCAGGTTCAGCAGCACAGGCTGGCGTCCCTCAAAGATGTCGTTGTTCGGGCTAGGGACCGTGCCCGCCGTCGTCGCGGTCTCCTCGTCCCGTGGATGGTCCACAACCAGCCACGAGGGGTCCATGGCGACGTCAGACTGCGGGTCACAGTGTGGGCTAGCGCCGGCACTGCCAGTGGTCTTACCCGGCCCGCCAGTCGGCATTTTCACGTTCCTTAATGGTCCTAGGGGATTGCAAGGTTGATCATTGATGCCTGGATAGGAGGGCGGGGAAGAGGATGGAGGATGGTGAGAAGAAAAGCTCTGGACGAGACGTCGAGGCGAAGGCGTCTTAAACGACAAAAGACCAGCCGATGTCTGTCCCTCCTTATGATTTTGTGGACGGAGAAAGAGGGCTCGCACCAGTAGGGCTCGGGCAGGGCTCGGGCAGGGCTCGGGCAGGGCTGGTTTGCTTCCGTCGCGAAGCTACTGGTTTGTTGATGACGTTGGTGAGACGTAGCGTACATATACGCCGCTTGTCGTGTTTGTGCACGTGATTATAAGGGCTTTATCACATGACTACATGGCCATGCTGACACGTGACAGATTTCGGCAAAGCTTTTAATCCTTTCCGGAGCCATTTGGCCAGACGCCTAAAAGCCCGCACGCCAAACCACGCCGACGATGTCGGTTCTGCTTTTCCTGTTTCTTTTTTTGTCTTGTTCCGTTCTTCTAGAGTTTTTGAGCCCTCTTGGCTGTCCGTCGTGCCTTTTCCACTGTCGCCATTTCCAGAGATTTGCCGTGAGACTCGGCCCCACAACGCGCCGGGCTTGCTCCCGTGTTAGTGGCTTGTAAAGGCGTAGGAAGTGGGGATTGATTCCTGCAGCCGCTGACGACATAGCATGTCGCCATGATAACACGGATGAGACGAGGGCGCGGTCCAGGGGCCTACCTGCTCTGGCGAATCACGGCCTTGTTATAACAACGACGGAGCCGGTGGAGCTCCGCGCCGACATGGATCTCGTTCTCTCTTTTTCTTCTTATTTTCATTTCTTTTCCTTTTCTCCCATATTTCTTTCCTCGCTGCTTCTCGTCTTCTCCATTGGACTGCCGCGCCATCTCAGATGGCACCTTCGGATTGAGTGTTCGAACGGCGCCTCTTCGGCAGACCCGCCCCCATGAGGCGTGTTTTTGCGAGGCATTATACAGCGCATGTATACATTTCTCACACCTTCTTCCATTTCTTCTGGAAAAACAGATCTCCACGCGAGCCTCGCCCTCGGCCGTCTTGTCCGGAGCTTGTTCAAACAAGGCGCCAAGTCTGTCAGTCGCTTCTGATCGTCTCATCGTGCAGCCGGCATCTGTCATGTTAGTCCACGGGCGTTGGCTCGCCCCTTTTCGCCCCTTGTCGTTTTCGTATTTGTACATCTCGCTCTCGTTTGTCGTCGTGTAAGAAGTACGTAATAACAGAGTTTTGCGCCTTCCTCAGTCGTCGTGGTGCTCTCTTTTTCTTTCCTCGGCACGCGTTTTACTCTGCATCCTGCAGCGGGCGGAGCTTTCCACGCATTGCTTTGTGTTCTCATGCTTCCAGTCTTCTCGGACCTGAATCTGGCCTGTTGGCTTCATGCTAACGACTTTTGGCTTTCAACGACATTTCCCCAGGAACGCTGTGGACGCCGTCTGCTTCGAGTCTGAGCTACAATATGTACATACTCGTAGTCGGACTCCACAATACCCGCGTCCGTTCCCTGCTCCGTACAAAGACGTCAAAGTCGTAGTTTCTCACCCCTTCTCGAGGCTGGCGGGCGGGAGCTTGACTGGCAGCGCAGTCTTCAGTGACATCTCCAATAAGAGTCTTCTCCGACTGATGTCCTCACGCCACGTTTTCTTGCGTTGTCCAGGTCTTCTCCCGCAGGATCCGCGGCCAGGTCTCTGGGATGAACGCATGCCGAGTCTCGTCCGGCTGTGCCAACGAGCTTTTCGTCGTAACTGTTGGACCCCCATGCCGTGTCATCCCATTGCGTACGCCGCACTTTGTATACTTGCACCCCTCCCCGCTCACCGTCCGCACGCCTTATCCTGGCCTGTCTCCTCTCTTGTTCTGGATCCCCCAGCCGTCACGTACTTTGGATGCTGTATGCTGTCATTGCCATCCGTGCTCTTGATTGGCTGGCCTGCCTCTGGGACAGCGATCGAGGCATCACGTCTTCTCCTGCTGTCGTGCTTTGCTTGGAAATGGCGAGCGGGCGTCACTCTCGGACGAATCGCCGTGCACGGTCAGCGCAAGGGCTGGACATTGACAGAAGCATCTTGTCCTCGGCCCAAAAAGAATAAGAGACAGCGGCGCCAGGACGAAACGAGGCAAATACTCGTACGAGTATACGAGAACGAAACCGCTTCAGAAAAGAGGCAAACGGAGCAAAGAACAAAAAAAAGAAACAGAAATAAACGCACTTTTATTCATCGTACCCGTGTTCCACCCATCCACGCCAGGCACCCACGCCCAGCACCCACGCCCGCACACCCTTGCCATCCGTCGTCCCTGTTGTCGCGTGGCGTCTCGGTGCCAGCGTTGCTATCGCGAGGCCTTGGATGGTCCCGCGTTTCTTTGTTTTCGGGCACGCCGCAACGCCCACTCGGACGGGATAGATAAAAAGGTCGCCTTGTATCTCTTCTTCTTTCCCTCTCCCTCCCTCTCGGTTCTCACCAGGGTTCACCAGTCCCACGAGACGAGAGAAGACGCTTCCGAGTCTCTTCTTCTTTCCACCTGGTCTGCTGTCTCGTTGCCCACCATTCCTGCCCCAGCCGCTGCACACTCGGACGAGTGTCAACCCCTGCTGCCGTCTTCCTCGTCGACGTCTGCCGCCATGTCGCTGGCTGTCGAGGCCCCCGAGGTCGCCACAGTCCAAGACCCCCCCAGGAACCGCGCACCTTCGTCGTCGGGCAAGGAGACGCCGCCCCCTCACCTCAAGGAGACTGGCTTCTTCGCCGCCGATGCGTCCTCCTCCGACGACGGCGACGGCTATGCGACCGAGAAGAACCCATTTGCGGACCCCGCGACCGCCGCCTACTGGCGCGACGTCTACGAGAATGCAAAGTACGAGTGCCGCCACGTCTTTGACCCGGACTTTACCTGGACCGAGGAGGAGGAGCGCAAGCTCGTGCGCAAGCTCGACTGGCGCGTCTGTCTCTGGGCCTGCGTCATGTTCTTTGGCCTGCAGGTCGACCGCGGCAATCTCGTGCAGGCCGTCTCCGACAACCTGCTCTCCGAGCTTGGTCTGAGCACAAATGGTACGCTCGCTCCATTTTTGTTGTACCACTGCCGCTCAGCCCGAGCCTCGACCGTGCTGACTATACAGACTACAACTACGGCAACACCGTCTTCCTGGTGTCTTTCCTCCTCGCAGAGCTGCCCTCCCAGCTCGTCTCCAAGAAGATTGGCCCCGACCGCTGGATTCCCATCCAAATGGTGCTGTGGTCCGTCGTCGCCATCTCGCAGACGGCGCTCAGCGGCCGCACCTCATTCCTCGTGACCCGCGCCCTGCTCGGCGTCCTCGAGGGCGGCTTCATCCCCGACATCGTCCTGTGGCTGTCCTACTTTTACACCTCGCGCGAGCTGCCCGTGCGCCTGTCCTTTTTCTGGACTGCTCTCTCCTTCACCACCATTGTCACCTCGCTCCTCGCCTTTGCCATTTTCCATCTCGACGGCGTCCACGGCCGGTCCGGCTGGCGCTGGCTATTTTTGATCGAGGGCCTCATCACCCTCAGCGTGGGCATTGCCTCCTTCTTCCTCATGCCCGCGTCCGCCGTCCAGACAAAGGCCTGGTACCGCCCCAAGGGCTGGTTTACCGACCGCGAGATCTCCATTGTCGTCAACCGCGTCCTCCGCGACGACCCCAGCAAGGGCGACATGCACAACCGCCAGGCCGTCACCCCCCACCGTCTCTGGGAGGCCCTCAAGGACTACGACCTGTGGCCGCTCTACGTCATCGGCCTGCTCGCCTACATCCCGCAGTCGCCCCCCTCCACCTACATCACCCTCATCCTCAAGTCCGCCGGCTTCAGCAAGTTCAACGTCAACCTGCTCACCATTCCCGCCAACGTCGCGCATATTATTACTCTGATCCTTCTGACCCGCCTCTCCGACTGGCTCCAGGAGCGCACGTTTGTCGCCATGATCCAGTCCCTCTGGACCCTGCCCTGCGTCATCGCCCTCCGCTTCTGGCCGGGCCTCATCACGAACCGCTGGGGCACCTACGCCCTCGTCACTGTTCTCCTATCCTACCCCTACTGCCGTAAGTTTCTGTCCTTTGCTTTTTTTTCATCTATTTTCCTCTTTCCTCTTTCCTCTTCTATCCGTATGCCTCGAAGGGACCTTTACTGACTCGACTTTGCAGATGCCATTCTCGTCGGCTGGACCTCCAAGAATGCCAACAATGTCGGCGCCCGCTCCGTCTCGGCGGCCCTCTACAACATTTCCGTGCAAATGGGCTCCATCGTCTCCGCCTACATCTACCGCGCGGACGACGCCCCGCACTACCACCGCGGAAACAAGTACTTGATCGTCATCAACTTTTTGGGCCTTGCCACCTTCCTCTTCACCAAGGCCTACTATATCTTCCGCAACAAGCAGCGCGAGAGGAAGTGGAACGCCCTGTCCCCCGAGGAGCAGCTCAAGTACAAGCGCGAGACCCGTCTGCAGGGCAGCCGCCGTCTGGACTTCCGGTTCGCCCACTAAAGCGTGAGAATAGAGATGCACGCAAAGGTGCCGAGTGGACAGATATATTAGGTGATGGATATAGAGCTTGACCGACGACAGACGACACATTTATAGTGCTCTGGTGCATAGAGATAATACACATGATACCATTGAGATCGGAAGCAGCTGCTCCATTGTTGAATAAAAAATATGTGCACTATTCGTCGCAAGTCAACTGCAGACGCGTACGTAACCGCGCCCTCCACCCACGGACAATATAGTCATCCGCATACGTCGTTTTCCAGGGTCTTATTTCTGCGCCCTCGTCCCGTCTCTGTACCACCAGCGGGACGGCCCGTCTTCCGCGCCAAGTGACTGCCGTTTGCTCTTCAGACATGCCCCTCACTACCCACGTCCTCCCGCACCTAAGAGTGCATAAATCGTCAGGCCAAGGTAGTCGAAGATCGGGCGATGGCAGACGGTGCAGTGTCATACGGCCCAAAATTGCTCCGGCCCACGTATGGACGCCAACAATGGCTGCATCTGAAGAAAACCGCTGCGCATTTGGTCCTGGACAGAGCATATCGTTTGATTCCAAAATTGAAGAATATAGTACAAAACAAAAACCCGACTCCGTTCTTCTGGCAGTTTATAAAGAAACCACGCATGGCTGCCATGACACCCCCATCGTATCCGTCGCTATATGAATAGTATAAAAGACTGTCCATGTTAGCTGACTGCGGTCGGCAAGTACGTGGAAAAAAGAGGAAAGACAGCAGAATAACATGTGTGGCTCAGTGTCAGAAAAGTTATGTTGTTCTCCTGCACGGCGGATTCCACAAAAGACTTGTGGGCCGTGTCAAGTACAATCTTAGCGTGATAAAGAAACATCATGCTGGCCACAGCATGGAAAGGAAGTGAACGGAACATGGGAGAGGAAGAAAACAACAGAGAAATGGAAAAGCGAGCTTACCGCATTGCCAAACACCAGCCTGCGGTCCCGAGCCGCCCAAAACGCCTAAGAACAAGAAAATCACATCAAAGCGAAAAAAAGCGGAGACACAACCCTCATAGACGATCGTCTGGCCTTTTCAGGCCCGTGGCCGAGCTCACGCTGCTAAAAACGGACAGCACGCTGTCCACCACCGCCTTGGCCATGCCCTGGCCGCGCTTCGACTTGGAGTCGTCCGAAGTCGAGGCCCCTCCCATTGTCGGCAGCACGTTGTCGCTCGCCGAGAGTGAGACAAAAAGGGCAAACGGAACGAGCCACACGCAGATGCCAAAGTATGAGGCGATCTGCATGAACGTGGGCACGTTTGCAGGCGTGTCGTAGTAGGACGACATATTTTGGTAGGCACGCTGTTGCGTGGTGGAAAAGTGCTTGAACCAGACGTAGTGGTCCAGGAGGACGAGGCCACAAGACAGCAGGAAGAGCGGGTCGGAGAGCTGGACGTAGGGAAATCGGCGCATGTTGCCGAGGTAGACGACGTGAGCTACAACGCCGAGGAGGGTGGGCCAAAAGGGGAAGCGGTCGATGAAGAAGAGAATAATCTGGAGGCCGATGATGCTCTGGATCAGGAGGGTCAGGAAGCGCTTGGCAAGGACGGTGTGTTCCTCAACGAGCTCGGAGAGGTAGTAGAGGCCGGAGGCTGAAAAGGAGGTTAGAGAAGAGGGGAGAACGATAAAAAAACGGAACGATGCAGCAAGACAACGCACCGATGGCCAGCGTCAGGAAGCTGAAGCCGATGACTGCGCCCAGATAGCCAACGAGCGGGAGAATCCACATGATGGCGGCGGTGGGCGAGAATGGGAACAAACGAGAATGCGAGGCTTAGAGAGTCGAGAGAGAGTCGCGAGAAGGAAAACAGAACAGAAATGTCGAAATTAAGAAACTCGGCTGACACGGCTCGGTCGCAGGTGCCGACCTATGAGGAAGCAAGGAGTATCATGAATATTAAAGACGAGACGAGTATGAGAAAAGGGTTGAGAACAAAACAGCGACGTAGAGAAGACAATCGGCAGACAGGCTTTTGCGAGATGTCGTTCCTGGCGCCGTCTCTGCCCGTTTGCGTGATGTTCTTTTAGCGGGTCGTATTACCGAAAAGATTTGGAACAGCGTGGCCGGAACCAGAAAGCTGGCCGAAGCTCAGTCATCAGCCGGTAGTTAATCCGGCGGGCGGGAGTTAGTCCGGAATGGGCCAAAACCATAGCCAAAAGAATGCAATAAAAAAGAGCGATAAGATAAGGACTTGAGCCCCACCAAAAAGTTTGAAGTTGAAGAGGAAGACGACTGCAAGCGACGAGATACAGAACCAGGACGAACCAAGGCACATTTACACGGCAGAAAGGCACGAATCCAACCAAAAGACTATCATATATGTCCAGTCGTATTATATATCCCAACTCCTAGCCGAAACCATGTCGCGGCCCGAGGATACCCTGTAAGTGGAAAGGAGGGACTGGAAGAGGCTGAAGAGACGAGACGAGTTGTCAATTTGCGTAAAGATTAATATGGGCGGCTTTGAGAACCATTTCTGACATCTTCTAGCGCCGCCGACATCCATTACAACGACACAGAGGCGCGAAAGTACACGACCAGCTCGCGGATACAGAATGTACAGGCTCAAATGACACGGCGGGCTCTGGAGCTGCTTGACCTACCGGGACCGAGTTTTATTCTGGATGTGGGCTGCGGCAGCGGCCTGTCGGGAGAGATTCTGACCCGGTCGGGAACGACAATACGGCGGAGGAGAAAGGGCGCCAGTGACGTGGAAGGGGCGGGAGACGCGGACGAAGACGAGGACAGCGACGGCAGCGACGGCAGCGAATACTCGGGCCTCAGTGACGACAGCGCAGCGTCGGAAATCGGCAACGGGCCGCACGTCTGGGTCGGCATGGACATCTCGCCGTCGATGCTTGACGTGGCGCTGCAGCGCGACGTCGAGGGCGACCTGCTGCTGGCCGACATGGGCCAGGGTGTGCCGTTCCGCGCGGGCTCTTTTGACGCGGCCATCTCCATCTCGGCTGTGCAATGGCTGTGCAACGCCGAGAGCAGCGACACGTCGCCGCAGGGGAGGCTGTCGCGGTTTTTCAACGGCCTGTACGCGTCGCTGCGCCGCGGCGGCCGGGCCGTGTGCCAGTTCTACCCCAAAAACGACACGCAGCGCGCCATGATCACGCAGGCGGCGGTGCGTGCCGGCTTTGGTGCTGGCATCCTGGAGGACGATCCGGGCACCAAGAACATGAAGGTGTACCTGGTGCTGACGGTCGGCAGCGGCGCGGCGACGAGCGACATCACTGGCGTCGTGAGCAACATGGACGGTGTGGCCATTCTGGACGACCGGCGGACCGGCCAGCAGGCGTCGCGGCAGAACAAGAAGATCAAAAAGGGCAGCAAGGCGTGGATTGCCAAGAAAAAGGAGCAGATGGAGCGCAAGGGCAAGATTGTCAAGGCGTCCAGCAAGTACACCGGACGGAAACGGCGAGTAGCGTTTTAGAACAGGAGCCGGGAGTGTGTGCCATTTTCATGCCGCTTTGTGTGCCACAGCGTTTGGTAGGCCAAACGTAATGATTAATGCCATTTTTTTATTTGATCTCGCTCCCAAACAGACTATGCAAACACAGTATAGCCACGCCCAGTGACGAATGGGCCGCCCATCACGGAGTCGTATCGCCCTTCCAATACGTGTACACTTTGGCCTCCCAGGCAAAAAGAGGCTCTCGGCCAACCCACTCTGGCGGCACATCCCGGTTTTGTGTGACTTCTCGCCAGCCTGCCGTGCTCTGGTCTGGCCAGTTGGGCACGCCATACTCCGGCCCGGGTGTGGTCTCGTCAGACAAGTTAACGACGACAACCACGGGCGCTGTGCCGCTGCCGCCGCCGCCACGCTGCCACGCTATGATCCGGCCTCCCCGGCTGCTGTCCACGTGGAAAACATTCGTGTCATTCACGCCAAGTGCAGGGCATGTCGTCCGCAGCTGCACGAGGTTGGCCACGTAGGAAAACAGGGCTTGCCGCCAGCCGCCGTCGTCCTTCCTCTCGTAGTTGACCGGGTCCGTCTGCTTGTACTGCATGTTTTGGCTCTGGTCTTCCTGGTCGGCAAACTCTTCGCCGGCAAAGATCATGGGCACACCGACAGACGTCAAGAGAAGCACAAAGGCGAGGCGGGCACGCCGGGCAATGTCGTCCGTGTTGGTGATGCCGTTGTCGAGCAAAAAATTGTACAGGCGGTTCTTGCGGTAGCCTTCAATGTCGTGCGACGTAATGTAGTTTATGGCCTGCGTGCCGTCTGCAAACGAGCCGCCGTCCAGCTGGTCCTGGCGACAGTCGACCAGCTTTCGGACCGTCCACTCGAGGTCGTCGCCAGACCAGCCCTCGCCCAGCAGGACGGCCCGGACGCGCTGCAGCCAATTCTCGTTCCAGAGCGCATCGAGACAGCCTTGCTGCAGCATGGCAACGGGCAGGCTGAGCTCTTCGCCGACAACGAGGAAGCGGGAAGCGTCGCCACCACTGGCGTACCTGTTATTGTAAAGCGACCACGCCTTCGTCTTGTAGGCCTTGACAAAGTCCCAGTTACCGACGTTGTTTATACTATCTAGACGCAGGCCTCCGACGCCAAAGTCCGTCATCTACAACAGTCAGCGATATGCAGGGGGGGGGGGGGGGATGGGAGAAAAAAAGAAAAGAAAAAGGAAAAAAAACTCACCCATCTTGTTAGGTGTGACTTGTGAAAAGACCACGACGGGTGCAGGCCGTCTGCCACCGGCTGGCCGCTCTCCGGGTCGTACGCTCCGTCGACTGTCTTGACATACCGCCACAGCTTGCCTCCGAAGCCGTCGCGCAGCTGCCCAGGTGCGTGCGACTGGTAGCTGTCTGGGTTGTTGGGCTCGGACGGCGGGTCGATGTGGAATACGGCGGCCGCGTTGGCGCCGCTGTCCGTAAGTGCCCCATATGGATCGTGTCCAAAGGCCATCACGACGTCGGTGAACAGCCGCGTGCCCTGCCCATGGAGCGTGCTCACCAGCCCGGCCAGCTCTGTGGCCGTCCCCAGATCGTAGTCGGGCGCAAAGTAGTTGGCGGTCGCATACCCCCACGCACCCCGCGATTTGGCATCGGCCGCTGGCAGCAGCTCCAGCCCATTGATGCCAAGATCCTTCAAAATTGCGCCGGTGCTGACGCCCGGGAGAGAGGAAAAGTTGAGGCCCGGCGCCGAACTGTCAAAGAGCGCCCGCACGTCGGCAAACGAGCCTACATCGACGCCAACGTCCCCGTCGGCGTCGGTGCCGCCCTTGGCCCACGAGGTCGGCAGCTCATAGAGAACAAGATGGTTGTTGGACGCGGTCGAGGAGGCTGGCGACGGCCGGGGAGGCTCCTGGCCGTCGACGTCACACGCAACAAGCCGGCCGTTCTTCCACCGCACGACGGCCGGCGGCTGCAGCGACTCAGCCCGCGCTCGTGGGTCCGCCGCGCCGCCGACAGAGTAGTCGATAGCAAAGGCAAACGGGTCCGTCACCTGGATGCCGCCCAAGACAAACCAGTAATGGTAAATGCCCTCGTCCAGGCTGGGGCTCAATGCGGCCGGATCGAGCAGCCACAGGCCGGTGCGGCCGCTTCCAGCAGGCACAAATGGCTGCTGTACAAGCTTTTGGAACGTCCCGTCGCTGCCGCACGTCCCGAGGAGCAGCTGCGGTGGCACCGGGGACGAGATGCCGGGCAGCCAGAACACGAAACGGCTCTGCCGCAGGTTGAGAATGTCCGCCGCGTAGTCCGGCATGGCGAGCGTCGGCCACCGTACGATGCTGCAACAGCACTTGCGGAGGCAGTCAATTCTGCAGGGGAGCGGCAGCTTTCAGCCTTTTACAAGAACGGCTGCGCATCTTGGCCGTCTTTTCACGCCCCTTCAGCTTCGTCAGCTTTCATGTTTTTCTGTTGGCCTGTTGGCGGATGACCACTCACAGCTCCGCTTCAGCTGGCCTGTGCAGCAATAAAGATGCTCAAACAGGAAACATGGTCTTCTGCATGAGGACAACAGCTCAGCTCGCCATTGGACAGCCGGCGGTCGTGGTCCCATCCGGCGTGCTTGGATGAGATAAGGCAGTCGATGTTGATGAGTGGAGCGACACTTGTTATTCTAAACCCACCGTCAAATACAGCACTGTGTCCTGGGAAACAACAATACAGCGCCATACTCGTACTCGTACTTTAAAAGCAGGCAGGCAGTTCAGAGCTTTATTCTGTGCGCTGATTGGCTGGGACGACAACGGCTCTCCCCGATTGCGTCACGGCGCTCTGTCGGCACTGGTTACAGCGGCCATTCGAGGCCAGCAGCTGCCGTGGCGGGGCAGACACTCTTCTTTAAAGGCAGTCTAGCGGGGTTTTGGCACCCGCGTCAGAACAAGCTCCCATTTCTTCGTCACCGTCGCGCCTGCCTTGTGCGGAATGTCTCGCCTTCCCGATGGTGTGCACTTGACCTCCGTTAACAACCTTACCAATGTCACCGGCCTTTTTCTTCCTTCACCGCATCCTCGATTCACGCAAGCCACGGCCGTCTCACATTCATCCCAGCCAGTCCGTCTTCGACCGTCGTCCCACCGCTAGTCAACGACCGCGTCTGCACGAAAAGGAGGGGCAACCCGCGTTCGCCCAACCGAGCTTCCTTTTTCCTTCTCTTCTTCTCCTGTTTTTCTCGTCTCTAGCTCTCTCAGCAACATCTCTCGACGCCACAGTCGCCTCATCTCCCTAACAATGGACGACGAACTGGTGGCCAACTTCGTGGCCATCACGGGCGCAGCGGAGCCGGTGGCCCGGCAGCTGCTCGAGATTGCCGGCGGCGACATCGAGCAGGCTGCCGTGCTCTTCTACGACACGGACATGGCCGAGGCCTTGGCGAGGCAGAGCCGGGCTGCAGCTCTGGCCACCGCATCAGCCTCGAGTGAACGAGCATCTACCAGACCGGGCGGTGGCTCCGCATCCGCAAGCCGCGCTGCCAGTCACACGCGGCGAGGCGGGCCCGGAAACGCGCGATCCCGGCAATCATCCCGGCCATCGCGGCCGATACGCCAGGAAGACCCGAACAGTGTTATTACTATTGACGATAGCGACGACAACGACAACGGCGACGACATGGACTTTGACGACCTGGGCGAGCTCGAGGACATTGACGACGACGACGAGATCATCGATGTTGACGACGACGACGCAGTTGCAGCAGCAGCCACAGTGGCCCGCACAGCGCAAGAGGAGGAAGACGCCGCCATGGCCAAGCGGTTGCAGGAAGAAATGTACGCCGAGCCGCCAAGAGGGGGCAGCAGCAGCGGTGGTGGTGGGTTTGGAGGCGACGACGACGTCCGCGCACCAATGGGCCGCACAACCGAGATGCTGGTCGAGCCGTCCTACTACGGCGGAGAGTCGGTCTTCGACCAGCTGCAGGCCCAGCGGGCGCGGGCGGCGCGCAGCAGGCAGCCAAACCCGTTCAACCAGGTCTGGGACGACCCGGATGCCGCGGGGCCCAGCAGTGGCGGCGTAGACATCAATGCCGCCGGCGGTGGCGGGCCCTCGTTTGGCCCGTCGTCCTCTACATATTCCTCCCGGGCAGGGGGGGTATCTACCTCCCGCCAGGCACGCCTTGCCGACCTATTCCGGCCGCCCTACGATCTCATCGAGCACGTCAACTCATGGGACGACGCCCGCAGCATCGGAAAGGCCGAGAAGCGCTGGATTCTGGTCAACATCCAGGACATGTCCGACTTCCAGTGCCAGGCGCTGAACCGCGACATTTGGAAAGACGAGGCCATTCGGCAGCTGGTCAAGGAGAACTTTCTGTTTCTCCAGTACAACAAGGACGACATGCATGCCCAATCCTACATCCAGTACTACCTGCCGGGCGGCCAGCACGAGAACCCCGACAACTACCCGCACATTGGCGTCGTCGACCCGCGCACGGGCGAGCAGGTCAAGGTCTGGTCCGGCCGGCCGTTCCCCGCGGCACTCGAGTTTCACGCGCAGCTCGTCGAGTTTCTCGATCGCTACAGCCTTGACGTCACGAAGAAGAACCCGGTGCAGCGCACGAAACCCACAACCACCGTCAAGGACGTCAATCGCATGACCGAGGACGAGATGCTCGAGATGGCCCTGCGCAACAGCCTGGCTACAGCTGGCAGCGGCGGCGGCAGTGGCAGCGCCCAAGGAAGCTCGGGCGCGAGCGGCAGCAACGGCACTGTTCAAGACCCGGACGAACTGACGGGGACACCGGCACCAGAGACCAGGGGCAAACAGCCAGAACGGCCAGAAGAATCAGAAGAACCAGAGGAGCCAGGGGAGGAGGCGTCGGCCTTTGCAGCGATTGCCTCGGACAGACCGCACGAAGAACCGCCGGCGGCACCGCCCGCTGCCTCAACGCGCATCCAGTTCCGCCATCCGACAGGCCGTGTTATCCGCCGGTTTGCTGTCGCCGACCATGTGGTGCGCCTCTACGAGTGGCTCAAAGCGACGCCCCTCGAGGGACACGAGGGCGCCGAGTTTGAGCTCAAAGTTATGCCGCAGGGCCACGACTTGCTCGAGGATCTCGACAAGACGATTGAAGAGGCCGGCCTCAAGCAGGCCACGGTGATGATTGAGTTTTTATAAACACGCAGGAGACGCCCGTGGAGTAGTAACGGACAATCAATGCATCGGGGAGTTGGGAACGGATACAGCTGGTTGGATTGGTTTTCTGTTACCCTTGCTCTACAAAGTACGCCGTAATATGTTCCTCTTCCCAAATCTACACCTTCATTGTCGGCCTCTGCGTTTTATTAATCTGTTCTTAATTTAATGCGAACCAAATGAAACACCCCTCAAGTCACTGCGAATTATGAACTACATTTTCCAACCAAAGCATACAAAATTATGCCCTGTACTTTGTATCTTAGACTGTTCCTTCCATTCTCGTACATTCGCTGTTGTCGTTCCATCTCCACGCTCAGCCTTCATTTTAGCCCGTGTTGACTCCTTGCTTCCCAGCCAATCACCGCTGATCCTTGTGCCTGGCGTGGTGTGAGCCGGCGTCCTTTTCGGGCGTTGGCGCGTCCCGGACCTGAGCTGAAGGGACAAAAAAACGAAATTGCAAACCCTGGGCTCTTGTTGCAAGGGCCATTGCAGCGTGCACAGGCACCTTTGAAGGTGACACGGCAGACGGCGAGACCGACTGGGCAAGAACAAAAGGCAAAAGGAAAGAAAAGAACAGCAGGAACGGTTTTCCAGCAGCAAATTACGGCAAGCATTGCCTCATCGTTGGCTGTCGCTCCTTCCGCCCCTCACCGTACTGAAAAGTAAACAACCGCCAACCCACCTGAACTGCAGCCCACAGCCGTGACCGCTCCTTCCCCCGACGATTCACTCTGCACGCCATTGGCCGCCCTGTTCTTTCCTCTCGCGCTTTCTTTATCCGTTTCTCCTGCACATCGTGGTGAGGCCCTGGCAAGCACCTTCTCCGAGTGCCGTGCACCATCCGTGTGCGAAGTAGACGCCCTGGAAGGAAAGAACCTGGCACGTACGTCGTACCTGCCGTAATCCACCGTTACCCCGCTGTTTCCTCACCACCTCCCCACTGTACAACGCCCACAGTCGACGTGCAGTGCAGCTCGAGCTTTTCACATCTTGCGGCACCGCGCCGACGACGACACGCGACACGAGACACGAGACGACTGACGCAAAACGACGACGGGCGGCGAGACGGCGGGACAGACGACTGGGCCTGATTGCCTGCGCTTTTACTGGGCGCGGCTGCTCGCGACAACGGTGGACTGACCACGCGTCGGTCGTCACGGCGCCATCTCTTCATTTCCTGTCTTTTTACCTTTTCACGGTCTCGACCAGTGCTCGAACAACAACAACGCCGTGCGTGGCTTTCCGTTTCGCTCCCGACAAAAGACATTGCGCCCTTCACATGATTTCCGGACGGCCAGCACGCTCGACGTAATGGCCAGCCGAGACGACAGCTACGAGCGAGGGGACACGGGCTCGGCGGACCCCGAGCAGCTCTATATGAAAGAGTACTGCATCGGCGGTGGCAGCTTTGGCAAGGTGTATAAAGGGTGAGTCAAGGCCGGCGGGCGCCAGGTGAAGACGAAGCAGAAAAAAAGCAGAAAAAGGCCAAAATTGGACAGGAGGACCCTTGCTAACCTCGCAGAGTGGACAAGCGGACTGGCCAGGCGGTGGCAATCAAGATTATCGACATTGAGAGCGCCGAGGACGAGGTCGAAGACATTATCCAAGAGATCGCGATTCTTTCAGAGCTGCAATCGCCGTACGTCACAAAATACTATGGCAGCTATGCCAAGGGCGCCGAGTTGTGGATTGTCATGGAATTCTGCTCCGGTGGCAGCTGCGCGGATCTCATGAAACCGGGCCTCATCGGCGAGCAATACATTGCCATTATCGTCCGTGAGCTGCTGCTTGGCCTTGACTACCTGCACGCCGACAAGAAGCTGCACCGCGACATCAAGGCTGCCAACGTCTTGCTGAGCTCCAACGGGCAGGTCAAGCTCGCCGACTTTGGCGTGTCCGGCCAGCTGTCGGCCACCATGACCAAAAAAAACACATTTGTCGGCACGCCCTTCTGGATGGCCCCCGAGGTCATCAAGCAGTCTGGCTACGACCACAAGGCCGACATCTGGTCGCTCGGCATCACCGCCCTCGAGCTGGCCAACGGCGAGCCGCCCTATGCCGACATCCACCCAATGAAGGTCCTCTTTCTGATCCCCAAGAACCCGCCACCGCGCCTCGACGGCAACTTCACCAAGGCGTTCAAGAATTTTATTGAGCTGTGCCTGCAGCGCGACCCCAAGGAGCGCCCGACTGCCCGTGACCTGCTGCGCCACCCGTTTATTCGCAATGCCAAGAAGACGAGCTATCTGACCGAGCTGATTGAGCGCCACAGCCGATGGAGTGCGACGCACAAGAGCGGTGACGACGACGACAACGACGACGACGACAGATACAGCGACGACGATGGCCATGGTGCGGCGCAGGGAGGCGTGACCGCCGACCGCGAGCCCGTCAACGAGGACATGTGGGACTTTGGTACGGTGCGTCTGGTCGGCGGAGGAGCGCCTCCGTTTGCGGGCGCAGCAGGGGGCTACCGCCCGGGCCTCAATGCTATGGACGAGGCAGCCACCAATGCGCGGTCGTCGCGGTCGAGCGAAAGCTCCGACGACTATGGCGAGACGCGGCGAGAAACGAGCCGGAGCCCGACCAAGACATTGTTTGACCGGGAGCAGAACACGCTAAAGGCGGCAGCGGCGACAGCATCGTCCTCCGGAACCGCACGGCAGGTCAGCCCGCAGCGCAAGCCCGTCGCCAACATGGCCAGAATCCCGCCACCCAGCAGCAGCGGGCCGCTGTCACAGCCGTCTCTTCAGTCGCTGCAGCTGCAGGCTCAGCAGCAACAGCAACAGTTACAGCAACAGTTACAACAGAGGCAGCTACAGCAACAGCAACTACAAAGACAACAGCTGCATCAACAATTACCCGAGACGCCCCGTAGCAACAACAGCAGCCTGCGCCCCATGAACGAGAACGTATCGCCGACCCAGCCATCACCTGACTACGACCGTGTGCTGTCCGACCAGCTGCAGCGCGACATGGGCGGCATAAACCTCGCATCCGCTATCTCGTCGCCATCTCCCCAACTGCAACACTCCCCGCCACTGTCCCATCCACCCGCCCAGCCTGCTTTGCAGGATGCCCAGCAGGTTCTGGTATCCAAGAGCTCACAGCAGGCTCTCGCCCAAGCATCGTCAGAACCGTCGGCGTCGTCGGCTTCATCGCGGCCACAGTCACGCGTGGGCCCCATGCAGCTGCCCGAGATTCCTCCATTTCGGGGCGGACCACAAGCACAAAGGATCCAGCCGCCTCCAGGATTACCCATTCCGCAGCAGCGACTGCAGCAGCCGTTGTACGCCGCGTCGCAGCAGCAAAACCCTCCTCAACCCCAGCCGCAACAGCCGCAAATTCGTACCGGCATTCCACCTGCCTCGGACGCCTCTCTGAGCACGCCCATCTCGTTCCCCTCGCCTGCGCCCGCAAACCCCAACGGCGAGCTCGACGCGCTCAACGATGTCATCTTTCCGGCCTTGGAGGAGGCCTTGAAGCGACGTCAGGTCCGTGTCCAGCGGCTGCAGCAACAGCGGACGGCCGACGCGGTCACAGCAGATGCGGCGCACGACAAGATCCGCCGTCTGGTTTACAAGCTGGCCCACGTTTGCAAAGAGATTGACCAAATTGACAAGGCTGCGCCCGTCGGCATGGGCAAAGACGTTGGGACATTTTTGGAGGGCTTGCTGGAGGAAATCCTCGTGCGGGTTGAACCTCTAGACGAGGAGGTCTGACTTGTCTTTGGTCAGGTGTTTGAAACGGGTCTCGGTCTGATGTCGACGGTTGTCTGGTGTGCGGGAGTTATGTCTGAAAAAGCCTTTCCTATGCGTCTTGTTCTTGCTCTGTTCGTTCCTTTTTCATCCCATTTTATTTTTGCTACAGCATTGATGTATACGATTAGATCCTACAACCGGAGCCAGGATTTTCAGTCTCTTGGTTCTCCCTTTTTTTTCTGCTCTGTTGTGTATTGCTCTCTTTTTCTCTTTTTTTCCCCTTTGTCACTGTATTCATCTTTTGGTTAGAAGGGGACGAGAGAGAAGCCCTTGTCTCCAAAAATACACTCTCTCTGGACGTGTTTTTTTTGTTTGGCCTCGTGCTCTGTAGTGTTCACAGCCGTCACTGCCGGCCTTTTGGGCACTTTGGCTGGACCCGGACTTGGTGTTTTAAAAATATCTGCTCTGCTCGTGGCTTGGTCTTGACTATGTGCTCGGTTTTGTCTACGAGTACGTCGATGCTGCCGTCCACTTCGAATACGGCCCCGTCCTTCCGCCACCACCCGCCTGCCACATGCCAACCTGGTCTGGCCAGTCGGACGATTGGACGGACTGGGCCTGGCCTTGCCTGACTTGGTAATCATGTACCTGCACTATCATATTTTTACTCCTAGCTCGCCAGGCCGTGTGACGAGACTGCCATTTTTTCTCGAGCTTGTCTCTCTCTGTGAAGTTACGAGTCTAGTTCAAGCTCTGGGCGAACGGGGGTCGGATGCAGGAGGACGGAAACGTTCTCGGAACCTGAGAAAGGACTGGTAGGCCGGCTGCAGATAGGCTAACTTGCACCTGCTTGAGGATGCAGAGCGTGAAGAAGCCAGACAGGGGACCAGCGGAATCTCCCTGCCCGTTCATACCATAGTCCCGCCCCTTTGCCAAAGTTGTCTGCCTTGTCTGCTTTGAGTCCGGCTTCGCTGTCCTTGTGTGTTCCTTTCAGTGTATCCAAGGTTTTCTCTTGATGTCCGTCTGTGCATATGCGAGTGGCCTTATTTGTCTTTGGGCTCCCATGTACCCATTACCTAAATGTATATGCGCCGTCCTTCTGCGTGAATAGATACCAGTCATACTCAGGTCGCACTGAGGTACCCTTCACCCCTCCCCCCCCTTCACCCCCCCTGTGCATTAACACACGAACCAAAAAGAAAGATACAATCTACAGACTCTCACGGATGCCCACGCATGCTCATGAATCTCGTAATTTCGTATTTATACGCAAGCGATAGGGCGCGGCCAGTCTATATGTATCCAACGCAGGTCTCCGTCAACATGACTACTGCCATAGCAAGGGTCGCGGCAACGTAGCCAGTCGATAGAAGTGGCCAGCGCATTGTGCATTTTTTATGTATTTTCCGCGTTTCGTCGTCGGCTGGACTGCGAGCTTTTCGCCAGAAGGGGCCTTTGCTCGTAGTTTCTTGTTCCTTTTATAAAGACTTGACGCCTGCCTGGACTGGCCAGTTATTTTACTCTGATTATCAAGCGACTTTGTTGCGACATCTTCCCTTCTGCGTCCCCTCCTTAAGGTTACAATAGTCTGTCTCATACATTGTCGATCTTGCTACACTCTTTGACGTCTTTCTCAGCCTTGCATAAACAAGTGATCGTCGTGATCTTTTTTTTTCCCTTTTTTTATTAGAGGGGGGGAAGGGGTAGGGGGTGTTACATAATTTTAGTCAACGAGGTAGGGTGAATTAGGAAGACGAGGAAGACGAAAATGGTGAAGTGTATGGTGAATATAAAACCAAACATAGAAATAGAAACAAGAGCGCCGATCAAAAGCAAAAGTGGCAAACAACAATACGGGTTGAAGTTTGAGAAAAGCAATTGCAGGCAACTCTGCTGCCCGTGGTCAGTGTTGGTTTATTTATAATGACCCCTCTGGCATAGGTTTTCGTGGTCTACATATATATTTTATGTGGTATACGCCGCCAACCACATGACACAGAAAGGGCAGAAGCGACTTGATAAGATCTTGTTGGAGATTGATAAGATAATCACGGGACAGGGGGGGCAGTCTGGGTGCAAACAATTTAAGGAGCGAGAACACCAAAACACCTCAGAAGGACAAGTAGACGGGAAAGGAAAAAAAGCAACGGTAAGAAACGGCAAGAAATGAGAAGAAAGTGGTATCAAAAATTCATATGGCGAAAGGCACCGGGGTGAAAACATACCAAAACCCAGACTTTGACACGGACAGCCGAGCTATATTATAAACACTCTAGCTAAAGCGCCACTACGTCTCCTGCGCCGCAGTACTCGGCACACGAACAAAAGAGAAAAAACTAACCGGGCGAGCACACCAAGCTGCTGGAGTGGGTGTATTTTGCTGGCTTGTAAATACGTGTGGGCGCTTCTGAGTTTGCGTCTGGCCGTAAACCTCGTGAATACTGCGCATAGGACCAACGCGATATTGTCTCGTGCGCGCCTTTTGAAATTGGGCCTTTTGCCGGTATGGGGCGTTCCGCGGCTACGTTTTCTCTACTATCTTCTTTTGCTCTCCGTTCCCTTTCGACGGCCGTTCCGCTAGAGACAAGGCCGGGACGGGAGTGGGGGCAGGCCGAACAAAAAGAAGCGAAGAAAAAAAAGCCAGCACCATTGCAGCAAGCCGGGGTTACATATACATAAAATAAAGTCAAGGTACCCGGTACTACTAGCCATAAAATATTCCCAAGTGTAAAGAACGTCTGATCTCGTTTGCAAGCCCGCATTCTAACCGTCACATGGCAGCACATGCTTTCTCTTCCCTCTGCCGGTTGACGCTCGGCTGGCGAGATTACAGTCGTTGTTTCTGCCTCTGTCCTTCTTGTACACCATGCTCTTGTGCTCGTCTTTTGTTTCTCTTTTACATATATAGGAAGTGACTGTGTTGACAGCATAGTTTCAAGCAAAAGATAGGCTTGGACAAGAGCGGAGACACGGGATTTTTATCACACGAGCTGCTTTTTCCCGCAGTGGCCGGCGTGGCTCGTTATCTGATGATCTGATTTTTCGTGCCCCATCCATTCTCAGTTTCCAGGCTCTTCTGGATTTGAAGCTATTTTTTTTTTGTTTTCCACGCAAAATTTTCTCGCCGCCGTTTATTTCAATTCGTAGACCGTCTTTCCTGGCGTAAAATACAGTCACCGTTGGGATTTCTGCAGGGCTTTTGTTTACCCTTAGTTCTTTTGACCGCTGCATGCTGTGCATCCTCACAGTGCAACATTGCAATGACTGCCAAGTCATTGGCTGCTGCCCAGTTTATCATCTGTATTCTTGATCGTCGGTCATAACTACGAGTACTATGCACGACGTATATGTACATATCGCCCGTGATGTCGCGGCCTATTACGCAAAGCCTGTCTGTATGACGAATTTGGCGACGAGTAATTACGACGCATGGAGTACTATTCAGTAATGGCCCGAATAAAAGCGGGCCTGTACCCCTGGGCGTGGACATGAGACGGAGAAACGAGCGCGGAAAGGATGAAAGAATTTTTTTCTTGGGAAAAGGACAAGAAAGGACAAGAAAAGTCAAGCACAGACAAGCAACCAGCCAAGCCGGTGCCGGAAAGCTTATCAGACTACGTGCAAATGCCCCAACAGGCTAGTCTAGAAGCGGAAAGAAGACAAGAGATGTCACCTTCTATACGAGTACTCGTACATATACATATACTCGTAGATCTGACAAGATCAGATAACAAACACGCAGGTTGCCGAGCCGGCCTAGAACCCACAAGTACCTCCTCATATTTCCTCGCCATGCCACCGTCGAGCGCTTGTTTGCCGGTATGGAATGACCGGCAAGACCCTACTTGTCTTCTCGCACGCTGCTGTCGAGCATTGGAGCCCTCTGCTCGTTTTTTCTTCTCTTGTTCTGGCCTGCCACCTCGCTTGAGACTGCTATTGCGTTTGTATACTCGTGCTTTTACACGCCGCAGCTGCTAGCAGTTTTACTGCGAGAATATGCATCTGCTCTCTTTTCTCTCTTTCTGCATAGCTCCGACAAGCCTTGCGGCCTGGTGCCTAATGGAGGCGGCGTGCCAGCCTCTGAAGATTGTCATTTTTTCTCGTCCTCCCTCTGTGCGTCCTGGACTGTTGGAGCTCCAGCATCTTTCAGTCTGTTTGTCCCAACTTATTTACGAGTATATGTACGTACATACTCCTACTCGTATACTGTCTCCGTCTCCTGGACAGATATGGTCGCTTCCGACACATCCAGTCTCTGGCCCCACGTCCACGTCGTAGTCATGCTGGCGCCCGATGTGAGTCCGAAGAGGCCGGTCTCTGCCACCCATGCATATCCACTTATCCACTTATTACTTGCTTCTGGCCGATTCCTCGTATGTGATGTTCGGACTATAAAATTTGTGGCAGGCCTGCCTGTGTTTTGAATGCAAGCATGGACGGAATCAGAGGCCATCGCTGGCAATAACTGTGTTCGATCATTGCTCCTAGGCATTGCCGTCTTCTGGCCATTTACATATATGTACAGGTCATGGACCGGTCTCGGAACTTGCTCAGATTTATCTGATTTTTTATGGTGTGGAGTGCTAGGGCTTCTGGAGCCAGGGACCTCGGGATTCCGCGAGAAAAGGCCTGCTCGTTCCTTCTCGGGTGCTTGTTCATCCACCTGTCGATAGTCGAGCATTAGACCGTCTTGGCTGCACCAGCGTGCTTGGCAGTGAGGGCCAAGCATACGAGGACCAAAATAATGAAAAATAAATATACATATACATGGAATACGACGTGCTCGTACGATATGTTTTCAGGTACGGGCATCTAGATGTACAGGCCAGCATACGTCATATGCTTGCAAAATATTGTAGAGATATAATACGATAAAAACCACTGCAACGACATCCAACATTCGATAACGCGAGAAGCAAAGCAACCCTCGGCTTCCCGTCTTTTTGATTTACCGCCTTCCTAATACGTAAACATCGCCATTGTTTCCCATAACCCACGTCGTGTATACTATGTACATATAATGCTAGTGGTTTCTCGTTTCTTTACAACCATGCCGGTTATCGCCTAGCCCCTGGCGTTTCTGCAAATTGCCGAGAACGCGCCAGATTGCGTTCTCACCCCCACAGAGTGGGTGCAGCCGAGTGGAAGAAAAGAATGTGAACTCAAAAGAAACGCACCGGTGGGACGAGACGGCCTGCTTGAACATAGGACAAGCATGAGGCAGGCATTTCCGGTGTTCTTCTGCTTTTGGCGTCTGGCTTCTGCTGTCTCAGTGGCTTGTTGACGTTTTCTGTACATCTGGTAGTTTTTTTTGTTTTTTTTTGTTGATTTCTTCTTTGCTTCTTCCCCATGTGGCCCTTGCTCTGCACCCAGTCCACTTTGCTTCTCGTATTGCTGAAGAATCACAGTGCAACGCTGATAAAGCTCAAGCTCGGATTGTCAGCGCCATTTTGACAAAAAGACCAAGGCACTTTCCGACGTAATAACGGCGTCATGCACCTACTCGTACGCATAGTGCAAAGTGGGCATTGTCAGGCAAGGATAATAATGCAGGCACGTCGCACTGAACACAAGAAGAGGAAAGGTAGGGAAAACACTGCTGAAAAGCCTGAGCCTGCCGAATCTCGCCGCACAAGCTGGAAACCGCTTTGCAAGAAGAGCTCCGGTTTTATCGGCACCGTCGACTGCGCCGTCGGGTACAAGTGCTTTACCCCTGCACCCTGTCTCAAAAACGGCAGGTCATTGCAAGGACTACGGCGCCGGAGGACCCGCAAAAGGATCAGAAGAGCAGGAGATCACGAGACCAGAACCCTCCGTGTCGTATTCGCCCCCATTGCCTCCGGCGACGGACGGGACGGAGGCCCGACGTCGGCAGGCCTCGCTTTCGTGGCTAGCTGTATTGGGGCTGGCGGTTCGCGTGGTGAAGCACCCGAAAGGTCGCAGAAAGGTCGCACCAGACAGCGCCAGCTGCGGGAGTGCATCTAATCTAATCTGATTGCGGCAGGAGGGCGAGTCAGAACGGTACGAGACAGCACAAAGATAGCAACATATGTCGCCGCGGCATGATCGACTTTGAATACAAAGTACGTACGACGTACATACATTACAGAAAAACACAAAATCCTCTGACCCTGGCCGCAAAGCGCCTGTTCTCTGTCTGCGTTTCTCCGTGATATCCGCCGCAAAATTATCTGATGGCAAGGGGCTTTTCTCTAACCAGGGAACAGACCACACGCCAGGCTCGACTGGGACAAGGCGGGCAAGCCAAAGCAAGCCAAACAAGCCAGGACACGCCAATGCAAACCACTGGGGACTGCAGATTTTTTGCAGACTTTTTTCAGACTTATCTGATTCTTTGTACCCTTCCTTGCCGTGCGCAGAGGTCCTGCTTTCATCTGATTAGATTACTGGTACGTGACGGCCAGGGTCCGTCCGCCAACGACAATACGAGTTGTCTGTTCAAAGCGATGCTGCACAACGATGATTGGCTTTGGCAGCTGCTTGTACTCGTACTTGCATGCATGCAACAAAATAAGGACTCGGAACGCTGCAAGGACCCGAGACACATATACAGGCAGCTTTATTCCGTTTGGCCCTGGCTCGACGAATCATTCTGCGGTATGCTGCACCGAAGATGACGTGAGTATCCCAGGGAGCGCAGCCACGCAAGATAAAAAGTACTGTTGCCGGCACAATGGCGCAAAATCAGAAGAAGACAAGAAAAACAAGGCACTTGTCAAAAGTCAAACTGCCAACGCCATGTGCGCCCTTTGTACAAGCCGGGCATGGCCGACGCCGAGCTTTGCTCCACGACGCCTACACACTCTGCCTAGGGCGTGTGCATTAACGGCTCGTATGCTCTTGGATACTTTGGTGCCGCAGAGCGTACGCGGTACCTTTGATCAGCACTCGCCACGTCCAGATCCCTGTGCAAAGGCCCCGTCAAGCAGGCGTGGCGGGGTGGTCCTCGTACGAAGTAGAAGAAAAAGAAAGAAAAACAAAAAAGGACGAGGCTTTCTGAACCGGCCATGCTATTGCCACCCCACTACAAAACAGAACTCAGCATGGCACCATACAAGTATGCGTGGCGGCCGTGTATTGCCATGCGAGGCTTGGAAAAATATGTGCTCACGCCCAACAACCTGCCTCGCATCTTTCCGTTTTTCATGGCCATGACCAGAGTGCTCCGGCCTACAACAAGCGATGCACAACAGATGGTGCCCGGGGAGACGGGCCTGCATCATCCGGTCTCTTGGGGCGTCTGCGCGGAGCCTAAAATGGGCCGAGAAACGAGCGGTATGAATGGAAGCAAGCGAGAAGTGAGAAGCGAGAAAATTTAAATAAGAATACATACATATATACAGAGTAGCCCTGTCATACCATAAAACGTGGGTGCATGGAAGCAAACTATCGCGTAATGAAAGGTCGACGGGTCAGCACAGCAGTCCAGAAGAACGGCAAGCCATGGCCGGTGGCGGATAGGGCTGCATACAAAGCAAAGCCACGATGTGCTCCGTACAGAAGAGAGACAAAACATGAGAAATCCCTGTAAAAAATTAGAAAAGTAGAGATCGTCAGAACAGAGAGCTAATGTAGATAGTGGGGTGGTGGAGGCCCATGTGAAGGGAGTGTAAGAAGGGAAGAAGTTGTCTGTAAAGAACACGATGAATAATTGGAGAAAGAACAATGCAACAGGGGAGGGGGGGTAAACCAAAAGACTTTTTTTTCTTAAACCCACACGTCTGCTAGCTGGCTGGATCGTGACGGTGGCACTTTGCCAGTTTGCCTCTCTCTTCCATGAACATTCAGAAGCCATGTAGAGGGCGTGCAACTATCACATCCCAGCCTGCAGCGCCAAGCTCGTCGTCTTTATCGACATATCGTGGCTTCGGGCTGGCCACTGACGTCGATTACCGAACGCCTGTCATTGTATGTCTGCCCAGCAAAGTCGTTGAGCCAACAGGCTACCGAGGATATCATCACGCCGACTGTGGTGGTCCCTGTCTTTGGAGAGCAAGGAAGAAGCACGTTGCTTTCCAGTCCACACCCGCATCCACCCTCTCTTGATGGGTATATATTCAGACAGTTCTCCACGGCGCCGATCACTGTCCTTTTCCACCACCTCTGTCTTTTTTTCTTGTTTGCTATCCAAACGGCCTGGGTCAACAAATCTACCACACGGGACATTGGCAACTCAGTCTGGCGTGCCCTCTTCACAGGCGGATGGTCTTATTTCTTTCTCTCCTTCTGCTCTTGTCTCCTCCTCCCTTCCCTTCTTCCTCTCTCATCCTCGAGCCGCCCTTACACATCACATCGCCATGGTCCCTCCATATAAGCGGCTCTTGGCCGCAGCGCTGCTCTTCGCAGCCACGGCCCAGGCCTACAGCACCCTCGGCGAAGTGCCCGAAGACCAGGAGTGTGGCCTCGCCATGATCCAAGTCTACGGCGAGTACAACTGGCCGGGCACCGGCTACGGCAGCACATACAAGATGCTCTGCACCAACCCCAACGCCCTCGTTTCCGCGTACGCCTCGCTTTACACGTACTGCAAGGAGAGCGACATCGCCGGCAGCCTCAAGATCATGGGCCAGAAGTGCAAGAAGAAGGGCAAGGTCGCGCTGGTGCCCCCTACCAAGTTTGCGGCCAACCTAACCAAGGAGGCCATTGCCGCGCTGCCCGTCTACGCACAGGACGATATCAAGGAAGGCTCCAACTTTACAAGCCCCTGGCTCATGTCCCAGGACTATTTTGACATTGCCCGCGAGACCGAGCACATTTTCTACTACGAGGAGCGCCTGGGTCCCTACTATGCGTGAGTCGTACTGCCTCTTGACCTCTTGACCTCTTGACCGAATTATTTTGCCTCGGGTCCAGCGCTTGCTGACATCTTGCAGTTTTGCCAGCTTCGGCTTCTGGGCCGTCGTCCTCGTCTTTGGCATGGTCCAGAACGTCGTCTGCAGGTTTGCTGAGCACCGCAGGGGCTACGTCTACGCTGACGCCGAGGGCGCTGCCATCCAGCCCAGCCCCCGGGCCAAGTCGAGCCTCATTGGCCGTGCCGTCGCCGTCACGCAAAAGTACGTGGCCACGCCCTCGTTGCTGCCGCCGTATCACCAGAGGCGCTTCCTCGGGTGCACCATTCCCACGCGCGCCGAGGCGCTTGTCGTGCTGAGCTACTGGATCTTCTGCCTTGTCTTGGGCTTTGTCAACTACCACGGACTCAAGGGCAACCTTTTCTGGGACGCCACCGCGCCCCAGATCTGGCGGTACATTGCCGACCGCATGGGCGTCATGTCGTACGGCAACCTGCCGATGTTGTGGATCTTCTCTGGCCGCAACAACATCCTTCTGTGGCTGACCGGCTGGAGCTTCGGCACCTTCAACATCTTCCACCGCCACGTTGCCCGCATCGCCACCACCCAGGCCATCATGCACGCCATTGCCTACACTTGCTACTACTTTACGTCTGGCAACGCGAAAAAATACCACACCAACTTCAACACGCTGTGGTGGCCCATCGGTATTGCTGCTTTGGTCATCATGAGCTTCATCATCATCCTGTCCTTTGGTGTCTTCCGCAGAAGGCTGTACGAGCACTTTTTGCTCGTCCACATTATCTTTTCCATCCTGCTGCTCGCCTTCCTCTACCACCACACCAGCAAATTTGACCTGTACGACTACAACTACCCCTTTCTCATCACCTGCTGCGGTATCTGGGGCTTTGAGCGCCTCGTGCGCCTCGTCCGCCAGGTCTACATCAACGCCCGCGTCCACGTTCGCTCCGGCAAGGGCATCCAGGCCACCAAGACCACTGTCACCTACCACGAAGCCGCCAACATCCTCGCCATCGACGTCGTGCCCGGCAACGCCAACCTGTTCCCCGGCCCCGGCCAGCACTACTTCCTGTATCAGCCCTTCCGCTTCTTCGGCTGGGAGAACCACCCTTTCACGCTGGCCCGCTGGGTCAAGCCCCAGGCCCCCGGCGAGGACCTGCGCCTCGAGTTCCGCGTCCGCCCATACGACGGCTGGACCAAGCACCTCGTCAAGGAGTGCAAGGCCAAGGGCGGCGCCACCGCCACCATTACGCCCGCCATGCTGCTCGAGGGCCCCTACGGAAAGGCCGAGCCTCTCCACACCTTTGAGAACGTGCTGCTCGTCGCCGGCGGCTCCGGCATTGCCGGCGTCATGCCCTACATCTACGACCATGTCCGCCGCACCGAGAAGGGCGCCGCTGCCGGTCCCAACGGCAAGATCCCCACGCGCACCCGCAACATCACGCTCATCTTTGCCGACCGCAGCGAGGAGTACCTCCACTTCATTGCCCAGAGCGCGCTGGCCGGCCTGCTCAGCCGTCCCGACATTAACGTGTCTTTCCATCTGACGGGCTCTGCCCCGCCGCGTTCCGCCGCCATTCCCGCTGCCGCCTCGTCCACCGCCTCGTCTTCCACGGACGCCGTCGACTCGCCCACCAGCCCTAGCGAGAAGAGCGTGCAGCAGTTCGCGTCTGAAAAGGGTGGCGTGCTCGAGGGCGCCTCGGCCGTCCGCATCCAGGCCGGCCGCCCCGACGTCTTGTCCACCGTCCGCAAGATGGCCGCTTCTGTCCACGGCACCAACGCCCGCCTCGCCGTCATGGTCTGCGGCCCCAGCGGCCTGGCCGACAATGTGCGCCACGTCGTTGCCCGGAACATGGAGACGACGCAAGACTCGATTGCATACTTTGAGGAGAGCTTTGGCTGGTAAAGCAGCGGTGGACTTGTGCCAAAAGCCAGTCAGCTGAAGAGAAACAGGATGACGGCAGGTGAGGAGGAAAGCAAAAAATGCCACCTCGACAACGGCTTGGCATATTTGCTAGTTTTGTATCTGATGCGTGCACAGCCGTCGGCTCTGGTCGTCCCTTTATACAGTAGGCAATTCGATGATTAATGTAAAGTAAAAGTATACAAGCGACGTTGATGATTCGTTCTTGTAAGTGCGTGATTATGTAAGTTCCGATACCGCTGACTAAAAATCAAGGAGAAGCCACAACGCCAAAAAAAATACACACTGCAAACAAGCATAAAACATAAAGTACTATTCGTCTCTGTCTATGTACGCTGGGTGACAAAAGAAAAGTAACCAAAAGGTCAAAGGTGTGTTCGTGCGGACGGCAGCAGAGCTCATCGTTATTCATCGATGCTGGCTGTGGGGCCGTCTACTGCGCCTCCATCTTGTCGAGGATGGCCTTGGTGAACTCGTGGGTCGTGGCCACACCGCCCATGTCGCGGGTGCGCACCTTGCCCTCGGCAATGACGGCGTAGATGCCCTTGGAGATGCGGTTGGCGTGGTCGTCGAGGCCGAGGTGGCGCAGCAGCATGGAGCCCGACAGGATCATGGCCGTAGGGTTGGCCTGGTCCTTGCCCTTGATGTCGAGGCCGACATGGCGGCAGCCGGGCTCAAAGACGGCCACGTCGCGGCCCATGTTGCAGCCGGGCACGATGCCGGGGCCACCGACGAGGGCTGCGCCAATGTTGGACAGGATGCCGCCGTACAGGTTGGGCATGACGAGCACGTCAAACTGCTGCGGACGGCTGACGCACTGCATGCTGGCGTTGTCGACAATCATGTCGTTGGCCTCGAGGGTCGGGAACTCCTTGGCCGTCTCGTGGAAGGTGCTGCGGAACAGGCCGTCGGCGAGCTTCATGATGTTGGCCTTGTGGATGCACGTGACCTTGTTGCGGTTGTTGGCGAGGGCAAAGCTGAAAGCAAACTTGGCAATGCGCTCCGACTTCGCGCGCGTGATGATTTTGAGCGACTCAACGACGCCCGGCACGCTCTGGTGCTCGAGGCCCGAGTACTCGCCCTCGGTGTTCTCGCGGATGATGCACAGGTCGACGTTCTCGTGGCGCGTCTTGTAGCCGGGGATGTTCTTGATCAGCGAGATGCTGGCGTAGATGTCGAGCTCCTGGCGCATGGCCACGTTGAAGCTCTGGTGGCCCGACCGCGAGATGGGCGTGTGCAGGATGCCCTTGAGGCCCAGCTTGTTGCGGCGCAGCGACGTAACCGACTCCTTGAACAGCTCCTCTGTGCGGCCCGTGGGGACGGCCGTGTTGTCGACGCCCGTCACCTCGATCTGCTCCCACTCAATCGGCACGTTGTCCGCCTTGAAGATGGTCTTGACGCTCTCCGCCACCTCGGCGCCAATGCCGTCGCCAGGAATCAGCGTCACCGTGTACTTGCCGCCATACTTGGTGGGCTTGAAGATGTCCGACTGCACCGTGGCAAACGAGCGGGCCGCGGACGAAACGGGTTGGGCCTTGGCGGCGCGGAACAGGGACTGCACCAGTTAGCAGGTGGTCGAGAAAGGGGCCCGGCCGGTGGAGCATCGGTTGTTCAGCACGCGGTGCTCTCTTGTGCGGTCGAGGGGCGTTGATCTAGCTGCCGTGATGCTCCCCAATTGAAATATCTTGAGGGCTTTTGCATGTGAAAGTACTCGAGATAAGCTTACCTGGGCCGCGCGAGTCGAGCGCTGGGACATCATTGTGAAGGCTGTGAGGGGAGAGGGGAGATGACCGGTCGACGATAAAGGAGGGTGGGCAGGGAAGGGAGGCTCGATTATCGTCGAGAAGATCGTGAGGTTGAGGTTGTGGAGGGAAAAGAAAATCGGAGCGAAAAAAAAGGTTACAATGCAGAAAAGGCAGGAACGGAAGGAACAGCAGGCGATTGATCTCGCTCCTGCTGCGGCCGCGAAATGCCGCACCTGTTTTGCAGTGGTTTGGCGTGGGTTCGCAGCGGCTCCAGTGGCCGGCGCAAAGCGAGCCGATAAGGATTTAGAGCGGCGGCAGCTGGCAACACCTGGCACCGAGCTGGCAAACCCCGTATATGTGGGACGTTGGCCTCCACAAATGGACTAGCGTCGGTCGTCGCTGACTGGCCCGATCAATCTCCGCCGTAATCCGTGCCTTGCACTGCAACGCCGAAGAGCGAAACGAAGAAAACGAAAAAGAGCGCGAACTAATTTTTGTGGCGGACTGCGTGTTTGGAGTTGTATCATCCACCGTCCCCACTGCTGGCCGTAGCTTCCGTCTTGGGGTAATGATTCTCCAAAAACCAAAACGCGAAGGCGCGACGGGCAAATGACAGCACGAGGAAGGAGCTGCCAGGGACTTTGTCACGATTCACTAAAAAGCTTCACTTTATATATCATATCCCACCCCAAAGGCTCACGCGTCCGCTGGCCACCGTGTACGAGTACGTCTTCGACCCCTCCACACCCCTCTTTCATACCGGCCCCGCTTGACCCAAGTGAATTCTTAGCGACAATGACATCAGCCAATCCCACGTGTGTTATCGACTGTGTTATTGAGTTATCGTCGCTTTGCAGCCGCTTTCGGCTGTGCAACATCGCTGCGAGATTACCTCGTGTGGGCCTGAAAACAGAGAGAGTATGTAACAACACGATACCAAAAACACGTCTCGTCTCTCGCCCGTTTTAATGCAGTATCAATAACTTGTAACTTATGACAACAAGTGATATGACAACAGTAGACTTTTCAAGCAGGCGGCAGCCATATACAAACAAGCTTGTTATCCAGATGCTTCTGGCACTACGTATTTAAACGTAACCATGTCTCTCCGTTACTTCTTTCCCTCGGCCACAGCGTCTCGCAGCAGCTTCTGCACATCGAGGGACCGTTCTGTCGCAAGGGCTCCATCTACAGCTGTCTTGATCTTTTGTTTCGTCTCGCTGCTTACCGTCCCGAGTGATCCCTGTCTCGCCGCCTTGACCAACGCTTTGAGTGCTTTGGCCCGGTTTGACCGCTGCTCTTCCGTGCCGGCCTCGGGCGTGTGGACGTCAAACGAAGCAAGGTAGCCGAGGGCGAGGCTGTCTCCGCTTTCGGGAGAAGAAGACGACAAGGAAGGCGTCGCGGCGGCGGCTGCCTCGAGGAGGTCGCCGCCCGCACTGTACCACGTGGTCCGCCTCACAAGCAGGTACGAGTTGTCGTCCTGCAGGAACGGCGCCAGGACCCTCCAGACGGCTGCCAGCGTCGCCTGCGGATCGCGCTCGAGAGCGGGCTTGTGGTACCCGCGCGCAACGGCCTCGAGCGCGTTCTCGGCTGTCTGGCGGAGAAGCTTCTCCTTTGCGGCAGCAGCCGAGTCCTTTTTGGCGCCGCTACTGGAGTCGACGTCCATGCGGTCACCTTTCGCCTTGGCCTCTCCCTCGTCCCACGCCTGGAACGCCGCAAGGTGCGGCGTCACAATGGCCACCACATCGTCCCACATCGTGGCGGCCGCGTCGTCCTGCCGGGCGGCGGCGACACGCCACAGGCACTTGATTGCGTGCACGCGGTACGCGTCGTTGTTGCGCTTGGCCTCGACGGTAGCCATTTTGCGGATGGCTGCGGCAACGGCTGGGTCGTCTTTCCAGAGGCCGGGGGCTTTGGTGACGACGTCCGGCAGCACGTCTAGCAGCTTCTCCTTGCCGTCAAACGTCTTGAGGGCCAGGCTGCTCTGATAGAGGGGCCACAGCTGCTTGAGCGACGCCAGGTTGACCTGCCCGGACAGGTCGGCTGCCAGCACCGACGACACGGCCGCTGCTGCGGTCCGCGCACCGGCGTGCTTGAGCGCCCATTGGGCCGTGTCCAGCGCGCGCTTGACGAGCGCGGCGATCTCGGGCACGTAGCGCGTGACGCTGAGGTGGCTGCCCGCGTGCTTGCTCCAGACCTCGTCGGCGGCCTTGTGCACGTACTCGTCGGCGTCGTGGCGCGCAAGGTAGGCAAACGGCAGCAGAGAGCCCTCGAGAGCGCCAAAGTGGTCCGGGCTGATCTTGGCTATAGCGAGCACGGCGTCTGCGACCTTCTGACGGCGGCTCTCATCATCGGCGGCAAAGTACGTGTTGACGAGGTGCTTGACGAACTTGTCTCTAGCAAGATCGCTGGCTGGCCGCAGAACGTAGGCGGCCGTCTTGGCATAGCTCTGGCTGACCTCGTCGTTGCGGTCGAGCAGCTGCTTCTGCAGCAGCTGCAGGAAACGCGGCGCATAGGGCGCAAAGTCGAGCGCATGGCGCGTCGCGAGCGTCTGCAGCACGCGGCCGCAGCCTATCTTGGTGGGCATGCCGACGGCGCTCTTGATAGCCGTCTCGAGTCCCGGCGCCAGCTCGACGAGCACGGAGGCGTCGACGCTGCGCAGGCTGTTCTCAATGGCCTCGGAGATGGGCGACTGCGAGACCATAGCGCTGCGCATCTTGTCGAGCTTCTCGCGGTCGTCGTCACCGGAGCGCATGTAGTAGTAGTTGAAAGCCTGTGGCTCGATGGTGCTGAGAAGCCCAAGCAGATGCGGCACCATGCCGGCAATGTACGGCCGCAGCGCCTTGCCGCCGTGCTTGGCTATCTTGAGGACTGTCACCGTCGAGGACACCTTCACGTCCTCGACGCCGCTTTCGATGCCCTTGTCCGACAACAAAAAGGGAAGGGCCTCGTTCATCATGGCCGTCGCGCTTTTCGTCGGGCCACTTTTGCCGCCACCGCTGTCGCCCTCCTCGAGCTGCCGCACCAGCGTGTTGCTCAGCGTGATACACAGCCGCAGCGCAGCCTCACGCACCGAGCCCTTGACATCGTCGAGCACCTTGAGTGCGCGCGCCCAGATGTCGCGGTAGTACGGCTCGTACTGTGCAAACGGCCGGCCCTGCACGAGATCCGCCACGGCCGCAGCGCTGGCCTCGCGCACGCGCCACTCTTTGCCCAGAATGCTCTTCAAAAGATCCTCCATGATGGCGGCAAAGTGCTCCTCGATGACGGCATTCGAGTCCTTGACCAGCGCCTTCCAGATGTCGTTCATCGAGCGCTGCACGTTGGGGTTCGGGTCGAAACGGTAGCGAAACAGCTTGGGGTACAGCTTGGGGTCGACAGCGGCTCCCTCGGATGACAGGATGTTGCTCAGGCCAAAGCGGCCAAAGGCCGACCGCGTGGACCACGTCGCCGCGTTGGCCGCCAGCGACATGAACTTGTACACCAGCGTCTGGTCGCCCACCTCATTGGCCAGGTTGACAATGTCGCGGTATGATGTCACAGACTGGCCCTCGCCCGTCGGGAGGGCGCCAGCCTCGAACAGCTCCGTATCGTCGTCCACCTTGAGCTGTGTGCTGTTGCCGGTAAACGAGGACACGAGGTCGCGCACCAGGTCGCCCTTGAGTGAGACGTCGCCCTTTTCATACACAAGAGCCAGGCCGCGCGACGCGGTCTCCTGGACGAGCTCGTCGCGCGCGCTCAGCAGCCGCATAAAGGCCACTTGACACGCCCGCAGCCGGCTCTGGATCTCGGGAAGGTGCGCGCCGTGCTGGATGAGCGAAAACAGCCAGATGCCCGACGCCTTGAGGAGAGCCGGCTTGGTCGTCTTGCCGTCCGTCAGGATCTTGTCCAGCGCGGCCGAGAGGCGCTTTGATCTCTTTGGCGTGCGGAATGCGGCTTTTGTTTCTGGCGCGTGTGTCAGAGACGGCACGTCCAGCGACAGCTCGACCACGTCAGCGTCCCAGCAGGCCACGGCAGCTATGATTGCGCCGCCAATCGCAAAATGCACCTCGACCTGTTTGACTTCGTAGAGGCCATAGAGCTTGGAGAGGATGACGCCCGTGACGGACGTGTCTTGGCCCTTGTCGTCTATCTTCTCCTCGTCGTCTCCTACGGCCAGAGCAAGACGCCCCAAGGCAGCAATGGCCCGCTCGTTGCCCTTTTTGGCGTGTGTCAACAGCAGATCGACAAATCCGAGGACCGTCTTGCTCTTGTCGTCACCGTCGTCACCGGCTTCGCCCGGAAGACACCGAATACTAGCTGTCCACAGCTGTGCAAGAGAATCAAAGAGCGCGTCCTGGAACGATGCTGAGGCCTCACTAATCTCCTTGGCCACGGGGAAAAGCGATGCCACGTCGTCCACCAATGCTGTCCGTTCCTTTTCGTTTGCGTTGTAAAACACAATCCGCGACAGGAGGTGGGCTAGCGACACAAATGCGCCCTCCGTAGCGTTGAGGTCCGAGCCAACGGCCGCCTTCCAGGGCTTGGATGCCGCCACAATGTCCGCCTTGAGCTGGGCCACGCTCGCTGCTGTGTTGTCGGGGTGGGCGCCCAGAATACCCACGGCGGCAGCGGACAGCTTGCGGACTTCCTTCTTATTTGACGTTGCAAGAGGCAGCAGCTCTGCAGCCCTTGCGGCGAGAGGAGAGAGCGCGTTTAGCGGTGCCAGCGAAGCCAGCTCGACAAAGCACCGGCCACAGGGCTCGGCGAGAAGTGGCCTGTCCTTGAGCAGCATGCCTTCCAAGGCGGCTTCCAGCAGGTTCCGGAGGGCCAGTTGCAGCTCGGGTGCTGTGTCGGCGAGATAGACCCGGATTGCATCCCGGCTGGCCTTGTCGGACTGCACCAGCGTCTCGACCTGCTGCTCCCACCCGGGCTCGACTTTGAAATCGGTCAGTGCGGTCAGCAGCAAGATGCGCTTGCAGTAGCTGACAGCCAGTGCAAAGGCGTCAAGAATATCGCCGGGAAAGTTGATAAACACGGACACGGCGTCGACGTCCATCTCGCCAGACGGTGCAGCGACAATCGGTGCCTTGAAAAACGTCTGCACCAGAGCCTTCCAGTCCGGCAGCGCCAGGTTATCCACGTTGTTGCTGTAGTATGTCCACGGATCCAGGCCCTTGTGGCCCTCCTCGACGACGTCGCTGCGCTCGCCGCGCCGGCCTGCTGCCGCCAGCACATCGATCCACCGACCAACGGGGTCGTCAAACCGCAGGCAGTTGTTGGCCCACTTGGCGGCTGCGTGGCGGGCACTCCGGCGGACGTTTGGATCCGCTTCGGTGCCGTCTGCGAGGTGGATGTACTTTAGCAGAAGTGCGCGGAGGTCGTCTTCTACCTCTGTGATGTCAGTTCCCGAGAAGACAGACGACAGGCTCGAGAGGGCTCCGTCGACGTTGACCACCACTTCTGTTGTTGGATCTTCCGTCAGCGACCGGAAAAAGTAGCGGGCCAGCGCCAGCCGCTCGGGCATGGTCATCTGCGCGCCCTTGGCCAGCACCCCGATCGTCTCGTAGGCCTTGGCGCGCAGGAGCTCCGAGTCGAAGCCCGACGACGCAGGCACAGGCCAGCCGCTGTCGGAGATGTATTTTTGGAGGTACTCAATGAGCGTACGGCCAATCGCAAACTCGCCAGTCTCGGTGGTCTTTGCATTCTTGGGGCCGATGCGCGCGATCCAGTTGATGTACTCGAAGAGCGCCTTGTACAGCTTGGACATTTCGAGGCCGCGGCTGCGGGCGCCCGAGGCCGTCCCATCACCTGGTGCTGCTGTTGCTTCCAGATCACTCGCCGCCTCCATGTTGCGCTGCACGACCCCCAGGATCTTGTCCGTGTACGACGTCGCAAGCGCCGACCGGCTCAGCAGGCCCAGGATGCGGGTGCGGTATGCCGGTGGTAGTACGGCGTGTGCCTCATACAGCTGCTCGACGAGCTGCGCCGATTCGAGCGACACCTTGCTCCGCTTCAGTAGGTCCTCACCCAGCGACGACACGCGGCTGTCCGTGTGCACGGCCGCGAACAAAGCCGGCAGGAAGCGCGCCGCCTCGGTGTCGTCGTTGTGCGCAAACGCGCCGCTCGCCAATAACTGCGCCACGCGAATGCGCGTGTCCGCCAGGTTCGTGCCCGCCCGCAGCCAGCTGCCATCCTGGTCGACACCGAAAAACGCCACGTCCGCGGGGGCGGCCAGCTGCGGCTGACCCGCGGCAGCACCCGACGACGCGCTCCTGGACAGCAAGAACACCTTGCCGAAGCGTTCGGCGACGTAGCACGCGTCGGCCGGGTCCGCCAGCCCAATGGCCTCGGCGAACACGCCGTCCTCTTGCGAGCCCCGCGAGGGAACCTTGAGCACCGCCAGCGTCTGCAGCAAAATGTCAAACAGTGCCGGCGTGCTGCTGTTGACCTTGGCGATGCCCTTGAACATGGCCGGAAGAAGTGCTCGCCGCTCTGCAGCTGGCAGCCGGCCAATGCTATGCTGGATAAAGACCATGTCCAGGCGCCGCACCACCGGCGAGTCTGTCGTCTTGAACTGGTCCACGAGCGCGGCCACCGGCAGCACAATTCCCGGCGGCTTGATGAAAAGCTTTAGCCGCTGTGCCACCGTGGCCACTTTTGCCCGCACCGACGCATGGTCGCTGGCACCCTTGAGCAGCAGAGGCACCAAGAACTTGCTCAGCAGGTCCTGCAGCTTGGCCTCGTTGTTGGCCACATTGAGGATCCGGAAGTCGACCTTTTCCACGAGCTCCAGCTCGCGCTGCTCCGTCGATGCCATCAGGGCAGCATGTGACGCGGTTTGTATGACTTGAAGACGCAGATGTGTATGTTGTGTGTATGTTGTGTGTTGGTGTGTTGGTGTGTTGAGCTCAGATGAAATGCGCAATGCGATATGCGATTTGTTTTGCTGTGGGCAAGAGAGGAAAGAGCAGAATTCTCGCTGAACGGGAAAGCGCGGCCGAGACAAAAAAGGTCGAGTCTACTGCAGGTTTATATCTATTGTATTCTTGTCTGGTTTTGCGCCGGCTTGTGTACACAGCCGCTGTCGTCAACGTCGCTGTGCCTGGTCGGAACATGCCAGAACGGGATGGCCAAAGTGGAGGGGCAATGCCATTGGAGTTCCGGCTATTAGGCGGCGGCCTTCGTGACGCGGGCGGATAGATTAGTCATCGATCACGTGTATTTGTTGACCTGGACAGGGGGCTGCAAGAACGACATTGCGATAACTGATGAAGACAGGAGATGGAGTTTCTGTCTTTACATTTCTTAGTGTTGTTCTTACATGAAATTTTCGTTGGTATTTATCGTTGATTTATTTTTAGAAGTAAACAAAAGAGTAGTGGAAAGAGAATATAGTATGAAAAAAGGGGAAATAAAAAAGGAGAGGAAAGCAAGAAAAAAAAGGCGATGGAAAAGGCGATGGAAATTTTAAAGAGACAAACAGAAAGCGAAATTGTTATTTTATAAATAAGCATGCCTAATACTAGCCGACTGCCAGTATTGAGTTCAAATATAATGAACGAGATTGTCTTCGTCTCAGCTCATCTGGTATCAAAAGGAACACGACTTCCGCCCCCAGCAATTCTTTGCATGCCTTACACTCGCCACAACACCCGCCTGGCTTTCGCCTGGAGAATGCAGAATAGTGCACGGCTGTAGTTGATGCCGCAGTACATATAATACTTGTAGTTGATATTCTCCTATCTAATGCTTTTCAGGCAGAATTGATGAATAAAACAGCTACACGATGGTTCTTTCCGAGTACGTAGAGGACACAGTGGACCGTTCAGAATGCTCGCCGTAACCCTACGAGTAGGTGAATAGGTGATACAAGGAAAACGACAGAAGCACAAAGCAAAATGACCGCAATCGTTTTCTTGGCGACTGTCAGATCTGGTTTGTGCTGGATAAACCGACAACTTATCCAGGTATAATCCGCTGTAAAATGTATTAGTTAGTTGCCTTTAATGTTTCAAGTTGGAATTTATATTCATTTGAGCCATAATCGATGGGAAGAAAAAAGATGCCTCTGGTAATCCACAACCTCGTCACTTTAGGTCCTCAGGCCAGTTCGTGGCCATTTGCTTACAGACGGCGCTTCCCACGGATAAATGAAAGATCAAACGGCTGCGGGCGGTCACTATTCTTTCTGTGACCACACTCATGCGTCGACTTTTTCTAACTCGCAAGTTTCTAAACAAGCCGATACGACATCTGGCAGGGAGCCTTTCCCCAGATACCCACCTCCCGCAGGAAACACTTTGTACGAGCAGGGTTGCATTATCTCGGCGGTGCTTGGGCCTGTTGCTTTATCGGGAAATGCCCCCTGGCCTTGTGTTTTTGTTTGTATGACATTTCTGTGCCTCGCTGCTGTTTGGGACTGGACGACACCTTGCAAGTCATACCAAAGACAAACATAAACGAAGGTGATGTGTATTGTGCTCTTCAACTGATCCATAGGAATGTCTGGCGTCTCGTCTCATTTGAAATGAAGACCCAAATGCATCCTGCCATGGAGCTGATGTCTAAACACGAGCCAGCAGCTATTTTATTGATTTTTTTTTTTAAAATCATTTTCATCCTTATTTATCAGAGAGCGACACAGCTCGTACAAGTACAGGGGCCATAACTCTACTGCTGGTATTTTTACCCCTGGAGGACTGCATATGTCGGCGCATCTCGTGTCGCGGGAACTCTTGTCCAGGTCTCCGTCTGTGAGCCTTTTTTTTTTTTTTTTTTTTTTTTCATTCTTGCTCTTCCTGATAGCTCGTTCTCACTGGCGGGTTCTTCTCGTTCGAAACAAGACATATCAGACGGAGCGGGCTCCTTGATGAAAAGTCTTGGTTATGGACAGGGGTGGTCCGAGAGAAGAAAGAAGAACGCGTTTAAACACGTTCCCAATAGGCGCGTCATTAATCTCGTAGCCTTTTCTACGTACTGGCAACGCGTCTTTTACGTGCGAAAACCAGAAATTAAACTAAACCGTTTTTGGGTAGCGAACAGTGGTAACGTCAACCGTCCAGTGCCATCTTTTCGCTTCCTTTCAGCTGGTCCAGGGAACGGTTGAATCCTTACATCCTGCCTGTTTCGTCTGCTCAGCCGTATCGTGTCATGTCGATGTACATATACGAGTTTTAGAGCGTGCAGTCCCCTCCACTCTCTTTTCTAGCGCTCATGTATCGTCTTCTCTTATCGGCCTGCGGTGGCGCCTGGTCGCGGGCAAGCAATGAATATCTCGGCTTGACGTCGGGTCTCATTCGTGTGCCCGAGAAACAAGGGCCACACTCACCAGAGCGAAACCATCTGCTCCTAGCCTTTTGCCGTCGCATTTCAAAAACACAGCATGCAGCTGAGTATACGTCGTACACGGCCGCAGAAGCGAGCGTCGTTACAGTTCGTGTCCGTCATACACAGGTGCTTCCATTGCTGTGCTAGGCGGTTTACTCGTAGAGGGGAAGACAGAGGTATCTTGCAAGTATACGATGTATGATATAATTGCGTATCTTGCACTCTCCGAGTGGTCCGGATGGCGTGGCCACGCTGAGACTTGCCGTAGAGGGCATTGTAGCATGCTGTAAAGCAGAGACAGGTTGGTTGTAAAGCAGGACAATACACTTTTTACGAGGAAGGCGCCCCGCCGGATATTGAGACAGATGATGCACTGGCGATCAGGGGAAGCAAGAAGGGAGCTGCTCGAAATACATAAAAAGAGACGGAGAAATATACTACGTACTAGGAAGTGCGCCTGTTTGGTCCGCATCGTGATAGGTACATGTATTAAAGAGCACAGTGCGGATCCACACGGTCTGGATTGTGTCGACTGCGGGTACAAGTAATACTCCGTACCTACAGAGTATTTTGTGCAACACGTCGTGTAGGAAAAAAGGGCAGGCTGCTGGTCGTGATCGCTTCTCCGTCGCATCTTGCAGGCTCACGCAGCCACGCTAATGCAGCTGAGTCTCTCCCTTGCTTGTCGTGCAGATTGCAGTAAAAAGGTACCTTTTTAGATCCAGCAGATACAGTGTGCGACGCTGAAAATGAGAAAGAGCAAGAGCGACCCGGAGATCATTTCTCTCGTCACTCGATGCCCCTCACTCGAGCTAAAGCTAGGGCCACCTTCTCTGGCCAATCACAGGCCCCAATCGCCCGACCGCGAAAACCAACGAGGGAAAAAAGTAAGAAGCAAACAGAGTGGGGATCGTCCATCCCGCTTTGGTCGCTCTTGCATTGTTTTATTATCGTCTTTTTCTTTTTTTTTTTCATTCAATTTTATGCCATTCCCCGTATCTTAGGCGTAAGATACGGTCCGCTGGGATTGCTTTGATCATTTAAACGTGGTATCTGCGGTCGATGACGCCTGTTTTACAGCACTGCCCGCCACCAACAGCGCTAAGATACCCACTAGTTGCGTTGTATCCCGGCGTAACAGATGCCTGTGGCTGCGTCTGTTCAGCTGTTGTCTGGCTGCCTTCCTGCGATTCTGCCTCCACTTTTACGTCCCGACAGCCCTTTTGTTCGCAGTTTTGGTGCTATTTTTGCGCCTTCCTGCTGGAGGCCCGTTTCTCCTGCCCAGTTTTTGTGCACTAACGGCTACTTTTCTCATTATTTCCCTTTTTTGGTGTCCCAGCGGTCGCTCCTTCGCACTTCTCCCTTGTTCCTACCCTCCTGGGAGGCAAGTACCCCCATTGCCCGCCCTCACCCCTCGGAGCCAGGGCACAGTGCCCCAAAACCCACCTCGTTCGCGCCTGCCCTTCCGCTAAATCGCCGCCATTACTCACTGTCCACAGCCATCCCCACCCTGCCCCCTCCCGGCTTTTTCGAACCAGTTCCCTTTTCCTCCTCCCGTTTTTTTCGCGCTTCTCGTCCGCATCGTCTTTTTCCTTTCTCACCACCACGCACCCACGCCTACCCTTCCTTTTTGTTTGCTTCTTGCATTCCTGCATTTTCGTACCTTTTTTCGCGATCACTTCTTGCACAAGAACGTCATTGTTTTCTCCTATTCTTCCTTCTTAACTTCCGGAAAACAGCTGATTTCTGTCGAGCTTGTCGCATCGCGCTCCTTTTTCTTTCGAGTCGGTTCGTTTGCTTGATTCAAGTTTCCAACAGACATTCGTCTCGGCCCCTCTACACCCCCCCGCACCGCGATCCACGACGGCATTTGCTTTTGCGACACCAGTCTTTCTTGCCCCGAAGCACTCTCGCGATCTCTCTTGTCCGTTGAGTTTTTGCGATCAGGTACGTCATCTTCCCCTTTGTGCGACGCGCCAGCGATCGCGACGACGATGGTCGCAAAAGTCATCGACCTGCGTCGTGGCCAACTGGCTTCTTCCCTCCCGCGGCGCGCACAGTTTATGCGGCGCTTCATGCCTCCTCTGCTTCCTCATTTGCATATTTCCCCTGCCATTCGGTCGTCTGCCTTCCTATCTGCTTGTCGTCTCGCCTGCGTTTGGTTTCTGCACTATTGGCTCTCTCAACTCTCTCAACCGGTCGCGTTTGTCGCCTTATCCTCCTCTACGCTGGCGCGCAAATTTGCTACACGGGTCGCCTGCCCGCAAATTCGCCTACTCCACGACCGATTCTCATCGCAGTCAATTTTCCGACGTCTTCCGGCTTTGCCGCATTCTCTAAATGAAGCTGGCTCGCACTCAGTCTCTTCCCGCCTCTGCCGCACGCGAGTTTCCGGAATATGAAGGCCAAGGAACCAAAAAATTATCTATGCCCTGCGCTCGACAATACTTTATACGTTGGCTGTCATCGGGTTGGATACAAAGACGAGATAGGGAAACCCCCGGCGTCACTGGAGAAAACTGCCCTGGAAAGTCGCTGCACGTTTTCTGGAACACCTACCAGGCGACTCAGCCTCGACCGGCCCTCGACAAAATTTCTTATCTGCCACATTTCTTCTCGGACCCAAGATCTGGCCACGAGACGGGCTCAGTGCACACATGCAAGCACCAACCAGCCGAAGTCCACAACGCTGCGGTTTCTGTTTGGATTACAAACTGTCCAGCGAGCGAATAAGAAACCGCATTTTTGTCGCGACCAATTGGCGTTGAACCCAAACATCTATCTCGGCACGCGGGCCACCGCCATGCATGAGTTCCAACTGTTGGGACAGCCACGTCGTGACGGTATGCCGGCAGATGAGTTTTGAATAAACAAAACTCATCTGCCGTCAGCAGTTCAGACTTTGTGGCTATTCGGTCTAAAAAATCCCAAGAAGGGGAAAAACAAAGCGAGAGGACGCAGAAAAAAGTGGACAGTGGCTTGCCAACCTGTCCAACTTACGGCGTACAACTTATTCGCCCTGCCTTTCCTTCTTCTTTCGTTTTCTACCTCTCATACTCCCTTGCCTTGTGCACCCGACGTATGGGCCAATACCTGCAGACAAGCGTGCTGTTTGCCGGTTGTTCTATGGGCATACACTCGGTCATTCTCGAGAACGCCCCTGGGCGTGATCAAAGACAATTTCTTCTCAAGGAGATGACGTGTCACAAGTCCCCCTGACTGTTGAGTCGCAAGCCGGGCTAGTCCACCTCGTGCAGCAGCCAAGCCTCATCTCAGAGGCCAGGTGTTTGGAGTGCAGGTGCGATAGTGGCAGATTTGATACAGCCGGACAGCAGACGACAGCATTTTTCACCTCTTTTCTTTTGTCTTGATTTTGCCGTTCTTCTTTTTGCCCTTTCCCCTATCACCCTACAAACACTTGCTGCCTTTCAGCCTTTCACTTTCTCTTATGAGGATGCTTTCATGTGCTTCTTTGCATCCCGCTCCTCACTTGACCCCCAGCGCTGACTGAACCAGTTCTTCACGACCGTTTCCGAGATCACGTACAGTCGTTTTCAACACCCTTTTTTCCCGTCAAGGCGCGAGGCGTTACGTTTTACGTTTACGATCACGGCTTGATTTCGACCTCGAGACTCTTCTTGGTACGTTGTCAGAAAGACAATCTGCGCTGCGTGTTTGTCTCTTAATTTACCAAAGGCTTTCGCCTATTTTATCATTGGTAAGTTTTAAGCTCGTTTGTCATGCGCTGCTGAGGAGAAAGACGGGGCCCTGGATCAAGTGAGAGTCAGAACTCAATATTCTGAGAGGGAGGTGTCCGGGGTTGCTTGCCTATTCATCTGAAGTTTGCTCCTTGGAGGTCAGCGTTGGCCATTAAGGGACTCACGTATGAATGGCGTTCTTCACCAGTCGTCAATTCACGAACCTGGTCACGTGGAATGCCAGTGAAAGTCCTCGAACTTTTAGCCTATTTTGCTTTACACTTGACTAACGCATCGCTTTTTTCTAGCTCTTCTCGCCCAGCTTGTCCTCTGACCAGTTGCTCTCTTTGCATTCACCTCTTCTAATATTTTTTCACATATTGCAGGCTCTTCCATTTCTAGCTTTTTGTCTTTGGTACGTCGATGCCTGCACCGTGATACGTCATGGAATTACATGCCTGGACGAGGTTGCGCGCCCTCTCATTTGCGTCTCAGCAGCCGCTAACTATGCTGCAGTCTTCAAAATGGCCAGCTTTGCGACTCCCGCCAACGGCAAACTCTCTGCCGAGTCGTCCTCGACCCCCATCAACGGATCGGCGATTGACTCGTCGTTCCCTCCCGCTGCTGCCCTCCCCCAGGGCGGCGAGGCCTCCAAGACTCTGTGGATGGGCGAGCTCGATCCCTGGATGGATGAGAACTTTGTCAAGAATGTGTTCTCCACCGTGTCGGGCGAGAACGTCAATGTCAAGGTCATCCGCGACCGTGCCTCTGGCAACGCCGGCTACTGCTTCGTTGAGTTCAACACGGTTGAGGCCGCTACCAAGGCCCTGAATCTGAACGGCAGCAACATCCCCAACTCGCCCCGCGCTTTCAAACTGAACTGGGCCTCTGGTGGCGGTCTCGTTGACCGCCGTGACGACCGCAGCCCCGAGTTTAGCATCTTCGTTGGCGACCTGGGCCCGGAGGTCAACGAGTTCGTGCTCGTCAGCCTCTTCCAGGCCCGCTTCCCGTCGTGCAAGTCTGCTAAGATTATGACCGACGCCGTCACCGGCCAGTCGCGCGGCTACGGCTTCGTTCGCTTCTCTGACGAGAACGACCAGCAGCGTGCTCTTCTTGAGATGCAGGGCGTCTACTGCGGCAACCGCCCCATGCGCATTTCCACTGCCACCCCCAAGACTCGGTATGTACAAAATTGTTTGGAGGAGCTTCTCCCCAAAATGTCGCATTCTTGTTCTTGGCTGACAGAGATTGACATGACAGCTCTCACCAGTACGGCCAAGGACAGCATGGCGGCAACCATATGCAGGGTCCCGGCCCCGCCCAGGGTGGCAACCAGATGGGCTGGAACATGGGAAATGGCGGCGGCAACGGCGGCTACTACCAGCCGGGCTTTGGCCCCATGGCCCCCCAACCCATGAACCAGTTCACGGACCCTAACAACACCACCGTGTTTGTTGGTGGTCTGTCGGGCTATGTCACCGAGGACGAGCTGCGCTCATTCTTCCAGGGCTTCGGTGAGATCACCTATGTCAAGATCCCCCCCGGCAAAGGTTGTGGTTTCGTGCAGTTTGTGCACCGCCACGCTGCCGAGATGGCCATCAACCAGATGCAGGGCTACCCCATTGGTAACTCGCGTGTGCGTCTTTCGTGGGGCCGCTCTCAGAACAACTCGGGCGTCGGCACTCCCTACCGCCCTGCTCCTCCCCCGCCGCACTATCCGGTTCACGGCGTTGTTCCCGGCGGTGTCAGCCCCAGCCCCTACGGCCCCGGTCCTTTTGGTGGCAACCAGGGTCCCCCGGGCGGCCCCTCGCCTGCTGTTTAGGTATGTCATCTGGCCAAGACGGACGCTCGGCTGTGATATGGATGCCCGCATTCCCCGTCCCGTCCGTTTACTAACACATGCAGAATCTCGGCCTGTTTGCTTTCGTCGCGCAATGCTTCCTCTCTCCTGTCATAGTGTTGGCGTTTGGCGGATGTGAATGGCGTCTAGGTGGCACAAAAATCGAATTCCCATGCCAGGATCCAACGAACGGAAAGAAAAGGGGACGTACACGTGCGTGTCTTGATGAACTCCTTTGTTACGGCAAGGCGGCGTCGTTACTTTTCATGAACCGTGTTTGCTTTGGGTGTTTTTCATCGATCATGTTCAACTTTCCTACACACTTCTGGCCTTCTCGCGTCTCCAAGCGGCCTTTGATTGTCCGCGGCCTGAGTTGTGGACTGTTTTTTCGTTACGCGCGGTTTTTTACTTGTCATACTACAACGTCTAAACGTCATCACGAGGGATTTCCTTTTTTCTGTACTTTTGATTCTTCTCTTTTCACGGCAACCACCCAACCGAGCAAGGCAAGGCTTTGTTTCTTTTCTCCTGTTCCGAGTATTTCAGACTACTTTTTGTTTCCGTTGTGGCCCCTTTCCAACTGCTAGTCTTTGCTCCTTACTACTTTTCTATTTGTACTCTTTACTCTCTTCGGTCTCGATGTTCTGTCTGGTGATTCTCGTCTCTTTGTCGACTGCTGTTGACTTGTATTTGAACCTTCTGAGTCGGTCTTGTCCTTTTCTTTCACTTTTCCTTTCCTTTTCGCATGATCCTCACTGTCAGCGAGGAAACGAAAAAAAAATGGATAACAATTGCAATGTTACGGCTCTCTCACTTTGCTTATCTTTCGACCGTTGTGATATCCTACCTCCAGCCTATTTTATCCTTATTATGCCGTTTTCCCCAATCTGCATTGGTTTTCCTTTTGCATGCCCACAGAACTTTTCTTTGCTTTTGCTCTTCCACAATTTAAGAACGAAAGCCGGCCGGGGAGTCGAGGGAAAACAAAAGGAAATCTGGCTCGTTTCTAGAGACTGCATTGCTTCTGTTCACGACACGCCTGGATGCGGATGATGGATTTACGGATACGGATACAAGAATCACTGTGCTTTTAGTCGTTTTTTATTGAGTTTGTCTATTTGTGCTTTCTTTTGCTCATCTGCTGATCTGAAACTCGATCGGGTCTTGCGAATTTTTGTTGCTGCTCATGTGATTTTTTTCTTCGTTAAATGATCTCGTCTCCAGGAATTGTATCAACAACAGTTTGCGAAGCGCATTTGCAAAATAGCAAACTTGACACGCCAAGACAACAATGGGGAAATCCCTCGGCCTTTCTCCTACAGGTTGCTTTTATGCCTCGTCGTGTTTGGCTTGGCGGTTTATCCTCGCATGAGCGGTTCTTTTTAAATTGACATTATTTCCTACGACTTTGCACTGTCTTTCAGCTCTTCCCCACAACGTGCTCAAAAACAAGATAAAAAACACTTGGAGACACTTCTTTTGTCTTCTTTTGTAAAGATAACTCTCAAAGGCTGAGCTTGGCTCGTGCCAGCCTCCTGAACAGGGCCTGGTGGTACATTAAGAGGCCAAGCGAGCTCGTGGTGGCGAGTTTCCCGCTTCTGTTACCTCGAATAACCAGCATCGTCGCCAGTTTCCATAACTTTGACAACTTCCAGTACTTTCACGTCAGTTATGTGGTCATGCTAGTAATGCCACTCGTTTCTTATGTGGAAAAAAGTGTCCGGAATATGAGTAAAAACAAGCTGGTATTGATGCACATGTGCCCTATGCTAAACTCCCGCCGGAACCTGCCGAATACCATGCCTCATCCCGGCCGTGCTGGCGCTGCTGTGTGTTGTGACTTGTGCAATGGCCGGCTAGCCCCATTCAGTGTCCCACGGAGATACTGCAAAGACGAGGTGGCTGTTGACAACCGCCTCAAGTGGCTGAACTGCATCAGCTTATTGTTGCCATCCATCGTCGCGGCCGTTGCGCTAGAAGCAGCAGAAATGCCGCCTTCTAATGTTTCCTCAAGACCGCTTCTCAGATCATCCAATTCAAAGTAGCAGACGAGCGCGCCGCCTTTCTCTGAGTACCGCCACGACAACACGTTGCGCAGTGCTGGCGAGACGCACCAGGAGCCAAAGTGCTCGGCCGACAGACGGCCCATCAAGCGGCGAAGGAGAGTGCTGTCAACGCCCACGCCACTGCCTGGCGAGCCCGACCACGCATCGGCGTGCCAATCAATACTGAGGTCACCAGAGCCGTCTTTGGTAGCAAACGTCTTGCTCGACGCCGTCGACATAGACGAGGACGACGAGGACGAGTGGGGGAGAATGCCGCGATTTTTCTCTGTGGCGACACCTCTGCCGGGTGTGTCGCCACCAGATACCGCCTGATTAGACCGGCCACCCACCAGCAAGAGAAACGGATCAGTGGCCGTGTTGGGCAAGACCGTAGCGGCTCTTCCGGGACTGCCGTTGGCGGACGCCTTGCCACTCAGAATCACGGCGCTTCGTGAGCCGATGCGGTGGCCATTCACCTCAATGACACTGTGGAACGGGGAAAAGTCCATGTCCGAAGCGGCGAGAGGCGTTCGGTCGAGGTCGACGGGCCGGTTGAAAGTGAGCAACATGACCGGTATGTGCTGTCCCGGGATGGCATCGCCGGCAATTCTGACCTGCCGGGTGCTGATCCGCTGGGTTAGCAACAACATGGCGCCGCGGGACTTGATATTGCGGCAATCGACAAAGATCTGGGTCCGCGTGGCAAGGAGCTCTGGAGGCACAAGCATGACGAGGAGCTGCGTGGACAGGCGGATGTAATGGCCGCTCTGCACGCGGTGCAGCGGAATGACGACGCGCGAAGCACGGTCGTCGGATGAGCGCGAGTAACCGACATCGAGGACAGCACAGGCGCCCTTGGCTGTGTACAGCAGCGGCACCGAGATGCTGAGGCCAAGGTTGGTGATCGAGTATGGGCCTACGTCTGTGGCGCCTGTGAGCATTGTGCCACCGGCGCTGCCGCTCCATCCGACCGTATTGCCAAACTCGGAAAAGTAGAAGTCTGAGTCGCGAAATACTCTGGGGTGCGGCGCCAAGATGCTCGTCCATTGCTCCAGCTCGGCCTGGCGGTGCACGTCGTGGTCGGCGAGGACGTCAGGGGTTTTCGTGCCAGAAGAGGGCGAGGAGGTGGCGTTGAGTGTTGGGGGCAGGTCCTCGCTTTCGAGCAGCGTGGCCGGCGGCAGATGGCCCATGTTGTTAACCTGCCAGCAAAAGATGGTCTGGTCGTTGGAGACGCGGATGATCTCCTCCTGCAGGCGCAGAAATGCACTATGGCCCTCGCCGTAGAGAAGGGCCATGTGGATGCCAAACAGCCCCAGCATACAGTAGGCCATGTCCTCAACACGCTTTGTCTGCCGGTTGGCCATCCAGCTCATGCGGCGCGCCACGCTTGCCGTGTGGATGCGCGCGGGCCGCCTGATGTAGTCGCTGTCAATGCCGGTGATGTCTTTGATCAACCACACCTCGGCTTCCTTTGTTGACAAGGGCAGCCATTCGTATGAAAAAAAGAGCACCTTGGAGGGCGCTAGCAGCTCCTGGAGGGTCCAGCCGCGCGTGAACCAGGCGCTCTTTATGAACGCGCTCCTTACGACTGGGTCGTTGAGGTACTTTTTGTGGGTGCCGCCCGGCGGTGTTGTGCCCGGAACGGCGTTTGGTGTCGGGATGACCGTACCGTCCTCGGCCTTTTTACCGGGTATGAGGACGTCCCTTAGAAAGACATAGCACACCTGGGCGTCGCGGTACCACGCGAACATGGAGTTGATGGCTTCGGACAGCTCCGAGCTGCTCGTCTTGTCGATGCAGTTCGTGTCGACCCACGCGTATTTGTAGCCATCGTGCGCCGCCTGCTTGCATGTCAGATCAATCTTGCGGAAGCCTTCCTTCTTTCGCGCCTCGTCAGGGATTTTCCAGTCTGTGAATGACACTTCGTCATCGCCCCACGTGTGTGACAGGATCGCGTACGGCGGGATGTTGTTGAAGTGTTCCTCCAGCTCATACGACTCGGTGTTGATTAGGCGCATAGTAGCGGCCGGGAGTGTAAGTTGGTGGTCCGGTGGTTGTTGGACGTTGTTGGTGACGTTGGTGAGGCGTTGCTTTGTTTGCCCCTCCCCCGGACAGTTCTTTGTGCGGCGGGAGGGGCCGTCGCTATCTTCAAGGCAACAACCAGCCTAATGGCTAGCACGTTCTTGTCAGTTCAACGTACGCGTATGGTTTGCGTTCTTGCCGCACGCATTTATTAATTTATTGTAGCTCTTGCACCTTACACTTTCCGGACCGCCGAGTGCCAGCTGTCCTGTCCCTCGTCCACCACTTCTCTTCGCTCTTTCCATCCTGCTGCCAACCACCATCGTCACTGCCTCGCGCTCCTTCCCCACAGCCCATCTGCGATTGGCCATGGTCTCCGCAGGGGCCCACCCACACTTGCGGCGAAGCCCTCAACCAGGCTGACCATCGAACAGGGAGGAAAGAACCAAAGACACCAGACTTCTTACTCTTTCTGCGCTGCTTCTGGCTGGTATACGAGTACGATATCGCCATTCCTTCCTTGTCTTGTCTTTCGTCCCTTTTCTTCTTCCTATTAACATCAAGATAAACACGTGCCTGCCATTGCTGTTAAATCCCACTGCCTGGCCCTTTCTCACATCCAACTGGTAAGTCCTTTTATTTACGTAAGTTTACAACGGATCTTTGATCTCAACCATTGTCACAACTCGCAGGCCGCCCGCACGATCAGCTCCTCTCCACTCTAGCCGGTTGGCCAACTCCGCAGTGCTTTCCCGCTCTTCTTTTATTCTTTCATCTTACTTTCTTTACTTTCCATTGTTCCTTTCCTTCTTTCCTTTTCTAATATCTTTCTCTTTTTTTGTTTGTCCTTCCCTTTCCCGTGTTCTTTCGCTCGTTCTCTACTCAGTACCGCTCTCTACCCAGTGCTCACCTCCACGCCGTATCGTATTGCCGCCGTTACCTTTCCGCATCTCCACTCACTCGCACTCAGAGACGTGGAGAGCCTCTCGCTAAGCCGTATTTGTCAGCGCCTTCCAAGCGTTTGAACGTTGGCTTCGCTCACTCTCTTCCCCGTCTCCTGCGTCTCTTGCGTGCGAGTAATCCTCCCCTAACTCTTCCCTAGGCGTTTTCCTCGTACGACCATTCTCCTTGCCGCAGGCTGAAAACCCGCTGAAGACACGGAGCCTTCTCTCAATCCACTTCCACGACGACACAGCGACGCAATCGCGCAGATTCACACCTGCTTTTTTGACGCGCACAGGAGACGCTTTCACGACCTGTCTCTACCAAAGCGAGACTTCCCCGGCCCCCTCCCGACTTTCTACGTCGACGTCGCCCACTGAATAAAAGGACGATTGAGTGGACAGCCTTCTTTCCCTTCCGCCCACGCCTCCATATGGCATCATACTCAATCGACCGTCCCTCGTCGCCGCCCTTTGAAGCCCTTGCCCTGAAGCCTCCCCAGCGTGATCTTGTCGGCGCCGACGTGCCCGAGACCAGCTTTATCCTCGACAGCATGGCGGCCGACGCCTCCAGCAGCGTCGAAAACGGCGGAAGTAACGGCGTCTTGCCGAGCGCTGGTGCGGCCCTGCCACCGCTGTCTACAATGGCGGCTACCACAGGCTCGGCGCTTCTCGAGTCGGTGACGCTGTCGCCCGAGGTGGTGGCGCGCCTTGAGCAGATTGTCGCCAACTTTCGCAACACCAACGCCAATGGCAATAGCGCTGCCAACGGCACCTGGCCACAGCCGTCGCCCTCTCTGCGGTCTGCCTCGGGCAACGACGCTGAGCTTGACCCCGAGAAGCAACGCCACAAGGAAACAAAACAGGTGCTGGCCATCGCTCAGGCCCGGCTCGAGAGTCTGGTCGCAGAGGTCGACGAACTCAACAATGACATTGAGGGTTTCCGGGCCAATAGCCGTAGCCTAAATGATAAGATTCAGGCAAAGGAAATCGAGAACGCCAGGCTTCACAGGCGGCTGGAAGAATTGTCTCAAGTTGAGCAGCAGCTCAAGTTTCAGATGGACACGCAGCGTGCGCTCGAGGCTCGCCTACAGCTGGAAATGGAGGACCGACGAGCTACCCACAACAAGTTGGTTGTGAGCCAGCATGCGCACGACAAAGAACTGGTAGCTTTTGCGGCCGAGCGGAAAGCACACGTTGCTGTCACGGAGACTGTCAAAGAGCAGCAGGAGCAGATCCGGGAGCTTCAGCAACAGCTCGACGCGGCCAACAAGCGCATGGCCATGAGGGACCGCATGCTCGTTGAGGCCGAGGCTGAGAAGCGGTCGCTGCAGGCGATGCTCTTTGACGCACGCCACAACATTGAAGACACGGCAGCCGTTTTTGGCGAGGCGTCACTGGCGTTCAATGCGGAGGTCGACCGCGCCATGTCGATGCTGCTGTCCATGAAGCTGTCACCACGAGCGACGCCGCCGGCGGCCGCCGCACAACCAGCACTGCCACCGACACCGCCAAGGGGATAGTCAGTGTCATTTTTTAGCGTTGTTGCAGCCTCGCTCTATACGTCTTTTAACGCTCTCTCCGGCTGGAGCGTTTCCGTCCACTGATACCCTGCATAATTTGGCCCTTTCTTCCATCTCCCTTTTCAATCCCTCATTTCATTTCCTCATTCTCCATCCAGCCAGTCGCTGCGGGCATATCCTCTAGGATACTTTTGGGGTTTATTTTGGATACACTTTTCCCTCACGTTTTGGGCTGTGTTGCTTTTTGGTTACTGGTCTCTTTTATGGGTTGTTCTCGTCTGTTTGTCATGTCTTGGGAATTTTTTTTGGCTCAAAAAGAGCGGTATATCATGGGTATATATTTATTTTATAACATGATTGCACAGAATTTCTTGTTCTTCCACGCCGACTGAAGCATTCCCCTTGACAACTCGAGCCACACCATACATCACATCACTCGCCGTCGTCCGTCCCTAGTACGCTCTCCAGCTCGACCCACGAACCCGCTAGCGATGCCAGGTCGTCGTCCCGCAGCACGACATATTCGTACTCGAGCTCTTGCAGACCCCTCCACAGATCCCGGCCCTCGATCGTCTGGCCCTCGCCGTCCTCCCACACACCGTCAAGTGCAAACAGAGGAAGGTCCCCGGAGCCAAAGCCGTCCGGGCCTTCTCCTTTAGCAGGCCCAGAGATCTTTTTAGACGCGGGCGCTGTTGCTGTTTCCGCCAAGTCTGGCTTTCTGCCAGCAGTCTCTGGCGGTGTCTCCGCAGTGCTGGCGCCGGCAGACGTCCGCCTGCCCCGCCGCTTCGACACCACATGGCGTACCGAGTAGAGTGGCTCGGCGTGGGGGATTGTGTCCAGGCTGTCGGCCTGATAGGGGCCCGTCTGTTTGTCGGTTGCAGCTTCCGCCGTCTTATTGGGGCTCAGCCCGTCGTCGTACAGGATGCCCAGCTGGTACAGCCGGGCCACCTGCGCGTCGTCCTCATCGCCCTGGCTCACGACTTCGACGCCGCGGACGCCCGGCTCGCCCGGCTCGCCCGGCAGCTTCGTGCGCACGCGGGCCAGCCGCATAAAGTCGTCGATCGTGGACTCTTCGACGACGGGCGCGCGGCAGAGGCGGTGGCCGCCCGCGCGCTTTCCGTCCTTGTTATAGTACGAGCGCCAAGTGAGAACGGACAGGCCCTTGCGCAGAGAATCATGGTCGCTCGTGTCGGGCGTCACGCCTTGGACATCTTTGCTGTCGATGCTGTGCGCGAACTCGCCGAGCCGGCGCGTTTGCAGAGACAGCCCCTGGCTGCGGCTCTTGTCGAGGACGAGACGCAGCTTGCGGTGCCGGAAAACGCGGCCCTCTTTGGTCTGGACACGGACAAGATAGCCGCGGAAGCCGCTGGTCTCGCGACGGCCCATTGCGTGGTGTTCACGTTACGTCGTACTGTGTGGATGACGTTAAAATGAGAGAAAGCTCGTTGCACGCTGTTCTCTGTGTTGGAGCTGTGTCAATATAGCTTCGAGGAACCGGCGAGCAAAAGAGCACAAGGACGTCATTATGGCTCTTGATAACGTACATTGAGCGATAAGGCGGGCGAGATACGGAGCTGTTGTGGGTTTTTACCGAGTAGCTATTGCGAATGCAGTTCCTTTTCTCTTTCCATTTGGCGGGGATGGAAGTCTGCCTTTATTGCTGATAGACGGGCAAAGGAGGAAAAAAAAGGAGGAAAAAAAGAGTACCCGTATAAGGTCATTGTCCCTGACACGCTGGTTGTTTGTGATGCTCGAGTCACCGGCGAGGCTGTGCCGGCAGAGGATCAGAGGGAGGGTCATTCGCAAGAAACGACGTGTTAAGCACGGTTGACTCATAGCACTCCTGGCGGTGTTTTCCGTGTTTGTCTTAGCGCCCTGCTAGGTCTGTTGACTGTGACTTAACGACGCTGTTCTGCCTAGAGACTTGCATTACATAAGTGAACGGAGGACGAGCACCTGCCATCAGAATGATGGTGTTATCGCAATTTGATATTTTGCAATGCGGTAGCGAAATCTCATCTGCAGGCCGTGGACATATTCCGTCGAGTCCGCTGCGGCTGCATGCTGTATGCATAATCCGTGACAAGGGGCAAATGAATTGTGCCCTTTTCTTGGAGGCGACCCGAGAGACGGACTTAATGGCAGGAAACCCCGACGAAAACACACCCTCTCCTCAACAAAGGAAGCTGAAATAACTGCGTGGAGGACCGGAACACTGTTTTGTGGCCCGCTTATCGTGTGGCTGGGCAGGGAGGGGAGTGAATGACAGGAATCCCAGCATGCTCCGGAGGCTGGCTGGTACTGGGGCACAGCAGATAAGGCAGGCAAAAACGGGCGGTGGCCAGGACAAACAGAAATAAGCTGGACTCAGAAGCAACAGGACAAAGGTCCGTTACAGCCATGTGGGAAATGTGGCTTGCGGCGAAAGGGTCTGTCCCTTGGCCGTGCATGGAGCGTGGGCTGCTTGTGCGACCTCGACGCCGAAAATGGCGTTTCTCTCGTTCTTCTTCTCCCGCCTGCTTCATATCCTTGCCTCGCCTTTGACCCTCTCATCTGTGCAGCGGTGGCGGCAAATGATCCTCGAGAGCGGGAACTTTGCGTGCAAAAGCCGCCGTGTCCAATATTAGACGGGTACCTGCTGCGAGGTCATGTAAAATTCATCCACAAGCCATGAAATGCAGAGGCGTCGATGGCTGGCGTGCGTCGTTGTCTTTTTCGTGGCCGCCGCCATCTTATTCTTGCCCTTTTCGTCTTGGCGTAATGGTGCGACGAGGTACATCAAGGCGGACAAGGCCCGGACGTGAAGGCAGCAAGGGACGACAATGGGCGTCTTTTTCATGGAAGCCGCTGTTGCTCATTCACCGAGATCGGAAAGTAGCCTCGTCGGCCAGCGGGACGCACTCGATATGTAGCGGCCCGCTGCGTCGGGCAGGCCATGTGGCTGTAAGAGGCAATAGACGAGAAGAAATGAAAAAGGAAAGACCGGGTGGCAAGAAGCCAAACGAGAGACAGTCTTGTCAAAGCTGTTGTGACGCTGACGCCCGTTGTGCAGCCAAGTGAGCGAGAAAAGAGAGGGAACGAGAACGAGAGGGAGAAGCCAAAGGCGATCAGACAGGAGGACAGACAAAGACCGATTGACGACCGACACAACGTCTCAAGCCTCGCTGCTCGCTCCATTCCGGCTACAGCACGATACCATCCGGGGCAAGACATGCCTCCCCAGTCGGGGCAGAGGAGGGCATTTGCTTTTGCCTATCTGCTTGCGGCTCGTTCTCTTGTTTTCGTATTCTTGCCCGGCAGCCGCCTTGCCGTGTGACTGTGCTACAACGATCTTGCGTGACGCAGGCAGACAGCGAGATGGCCGAGTGAAGAAGAATGGACTGGCTTTGGGGAGAAAGAAGAAATTAGGGGACATTGTATTCCGTTTTTTTTTTCGGTATTTATTGTTGAACAAGCTGGAATAGCTTGTGTCTGAATGCAAATCATCTACACATGCCCATGTAGCTGGTTGGACGTGACAGAAGCCTTAGCAGAGTCTTGTTCATGGCGGGCTGCTTCGAGTTCTTGTCGTGTCCTTGTAAATGAAAAGAAATGGCTCATAATAAATTTATTGAAATCAACATCTTTTGTAAAGTCCAAATTCGATTTCACCACTACAAAACCGTGACCATGTACACGTAAGATCCTTTGCTATGCATTGCGTCAAGACAGAGTTAATGAAAAACTCGGCATCACGCTTTCGTTGTACCCTTTATATGTATGGCTTCTCGTTGAATGTCTCTTGTACTTCTGGCTTTGCTCCCGAGCGGATGTCTTTTCAGCGTCCTGCAAAGGCATCATCTCTGTGCTACTCTCTGTGCTACTCCTTACCCTCTCTCCTCTTTCCCGCAGGATTTCTGGCCATGTCTCTGATCATCTCGAGGAAGAAAGGAAAAGACAGAAAAAAAAGAGGCGCAATATGGACTGTACGACAGAGCACGGTGTGCAACAGGTACAGGCAGGGGGCCTGCCTCACGGCACAGCCGGCAGAGCCCGGAAGACGTAGCCAAGTCAGAGCAGGAGAAGAGGGAGTGAACAGGATACAAACTCTCGCGGCCGAGACAGACGTGCAGGAAGGCAAACTACAGAAAAGCTGAGCACGACTGTCTGGCTCGCTGCAGCTTGCACTTCCATGCTTTGCTTTGTTTTCATTCCCATGTGAAATTTTATTCTTCCTGGGCGTGAAATGGTCAAGAAAACGTGCTTTTGGACCACGGCAGGGGCAGAGTCACCGGTTGGTGCCTGTGCCTATGTATGTGTGATGTTCTTGTCTTGCGCTTTTTTCGTCCACTTTTTTTCATGTTCCTTTTTCTCGCCTTTTGTTCCACACTTCCATCCTTCCACGCATTCCATGCAGGCATGTCGTCTATTGGGCCATACACACAGGCAGAGACACGGCGCTGCACCGCTGTACAGCATATCCGCCGCCGCAGGTTACCGTACGTTGCCGTGCGTCCGTGTGATCTCTTGTCTGCGTGTGTTCCTTTCCTGTCCCGGCGTCTTTTGTCTTTTAGTGCAGCCGTGTTGCGATGCCGTGTATCTGATGCACCTGCACGTCCAACAACCATACTCTCTGACTCTCTCATAGTTTCCCTTCCTCCTTCCCTGCTGCCATGTGCTGGTTGAGACATGCATGCTGCTGACTGCGCACAAATCTCTCGGCAGTCTGGAGACAGCCGTGGTGCGTACATTGTGGACGGCTGGCAGCAGGCACGGGCAGCGGGAGCGGGCAGCAGACGGGCAGCAGACGGAAGGCGGAAGGCGGAAGACGGGCGGATGGCGGGAAGCCAGAAAAAAAAAAGAGAGAAGACAGTGTCTGTTCCGTCTGGTTTCGTAGCTTTTGGGGTTGGACTTCGCTTTCTCCCCCTCCCCCCCTTTCTTAGCGCCTTCTTTCGCCCACAGTCCGAGACATCTCGCAGAACGTGAGGTCTGGATAGATAGTCCTCCCCATCCTGTACTCGTATTTTCGTCTTGATTAATCTTTCTCTGCGCAAATTTTTGACTTCCACGCGGCTTCTTCTCTTCCCTTTTATAAGCGTGTCTTCTTTACCTCCTTTCGTACAAACTGCCACGGTCTCCCACCTCATCCCGACACTTGTCCCTCGTCTTTCCCCTCAACCTCCTCCTGCCAAAGCTTAATTGACCTTTCCATTGATCCTCTAGTAGGAATGGGGCACACCAGTAAACATACACCACACGACAGGGCGCACGACCACTACACAATCTGACAAACTGCATGGTAAGAGCGTCCCAGACCGGCGGATTCAGAATCGAGCCCCAGTGGTGTCCGCTGCTGTCCGCTGTCCGTATTGCTGCCCGTGCCATCGTGGCTTACCACCCCTGTTTTCTTTCTTCCTTCTTTTTTATCCCCTTCTCTTGTTTCGACAGTTCCCCTTGTGCCTATCCCTCCTCTTGTTCTTCTCTCTGTCTCCATCAACTAACATAAACCCTCTTGGATGTAAAGCAGCCGGACGCAGAAAACTCAAATTCCTCAGCCGTTGAGGCGAAGTTGGAAAAGGGCAATCTGCGCAACAACAACCTGCTCGCTGCCGGCAGTCCTCGACCATCCTCTTGTCCTCGACCCAATTATCTCCTCCCGTGCCGCCCACACTATCCGCTCGCCCGCGTCTGCACTGGCTGCAGGAATTCCTTCCAAGCGTCTTTTCGTTCTCAGAAGTTTCCTGCTTCCATTCCTATTCTTTTATCCTTTTTAGGTTGCTTCATACTTTCCATCCCCCCTTTACCCACCTGCCTAGCCATGGGGAGCGGCCTGGGAACGGCCACACAAAGACACAGACCTGAAAGACAGGAACTATCAAACAAAACAAAAGCTCGGCGGAGAAAACCTACGCGTTTTCCACAGCGGCCTTCACTCTTTCCTTCCTCCAGAGTCTCCTCGAGGCTGTCAACTCTGTCCTTGACGAGACAGAGCTGCCCCCATCGCCAGTCAAGCCTCGAAGCGTTGCAACTGTTCTTATTGGGTTGTCGAGGCTCGGCCTTTGACCGCCGCTACTCTCTTGAGCTCTGCTGCCTCGTGCGTGGCAAACCCCACAACAAAGACGACACTAATTCTCACATCCCCGCATCCCCATAGACTGAAAGTAATTCTCTTCATACGATATCTGCATTACAGAGCTGTTCGTTTGTAACGGTCGCTCTCGTTTTCGGATTCTTTTTGTCCGTTTCCCCATTTACGGGCTCTCCCCATTCCATCTGACGCACCGCGCCACCTTGCCGAGCACCTTGAATTTGACAGCGACTTGCAGTCCAAGGATCTTCTTTTTCTCTTTCTCTTTTGGCCGCCTACCTTCCAGGCACAAATTCAAAGTTCGGGTTGGGCGGGCGGTATAAAGTGAAGGTAAGGAAAAAATAGAAGCGGTTAAAGAGACAGGGGTGGTTGTTAAGAAAAAAAAAAGAAGAACCTTTCCAACGACACAAAACGACCGCACGGCGCATCCACCTCAACATCTGCCAGTTCGGTTCTTGCACGTCGCAGGTGCCAGCCTTTCTGCCTCGTCTATCCCTGTTTTGCCGCCTCACCGCGCAACTGCCGATCGTCAAGCTGACACGAGTTTGCACAGCCAAGAAAACAAACTCCATCCCTCGATATTCTTACCTACCGCCGATCCTCCTACGACTCCTCATCGGCACCCTCTTTATTTGTTCTTCTCCATTCCTGTTGCCCAAGCCCCGTTTGGGTGATCCTCACAGTGCTCCATCTTACCCTATTCTCTACATATATTCTCTGCCTGCTGTCCTTTTATTCCTACTTTCATTTTCTCACTGTCCTTTGTCCTCCGAACCCGGAAGGACCATTTTCTTGTCCTCCGGTGTCTTCATTTTATTGCATCTCTCGCCCCATTTGCGTGTTCTCTTAACTCACCCCCTGCTCCTACTTGCATTTTCTATTTTCGTTTGGCTCTGTTTGCCCGCACTCCCCGTCCTGTTGGTGGCTGCATTCATTTCCTCCGGCTGCTGTTCTCGTCTTTTTGCCGTCACTTCTCCTCTCGGGCGCTTTGTTGTCGCCCCACTTGCCTTCCCTTTTGGTCATCTCCCCTCCGGGACTTACACCTGCTAGCTTCTTGGCCACGACGTCTTCCGGCTTGGATGTCCCCTTGACTTGGCTTGCAACAACGGTAGTCTCTTGGTCGGCCCGGCTTTTTTATCTGTTTTCGACGTCACGTTTTTCTTATTTCTTTTCTTTTCTTTTTGCTGTGGATACAGTGCTGCTGTTGTATTCCGCCCTAATTTGGAAGGAACGAAAAGCAGACAGCAGGAAGGAGAGACTGGTATCGTACCAGGAAATCTTACATACCAAGAACCACGCGAGGAAGGAGCATCCCACGGCCCCGGAGTGACTTCCTTATTTTCTCGGCCCTCCCCAGCAACAAAAAGGGCAGGCGCAGACGCCATTGCTCGACTTCACCTTCCTCTGCTTGCAGTTCATTCCCTTCTCCTTACATTTGCCAATAACTCTTCTCTTGTTATTTTCTATGTTTCGCATCACCGACTTGAACGCCACGAAATACCACCACTACTTGGCGTTATCGACCATTCGATAGCATTTTTGTCTACGATGAGCGACGACGAAAAAGCGCATAGCGGGCCAGCGGGCACGGCCGACATGGCTGTCGTCACGAACCTCCCGCCAGACCCGGATGCTGGCCTCAGCGACGCTGAGAAGCAAGCCATTGTGTGTTTTCCGCTCTGCGTTCTGCGCGTCCTTCCTCTCTGTTCTCTTTTTTGTTTCTGACTGACCGTCGACGCAGGACCGCAAGCTGATCTTGCGTCTGGATCTTATCTTGATCCCATGGGTGAGTGGCATCTGAGACATCTCGTGTTGCTGCATCGACATATCGCCCATTGCACTCGCCCGATCCTGCTCCGTTTCCGAGCTTCTTTCTGACGCGTCTTCTTCGCAGCTCTGCCTCTTGTATTTGATGGCCTTTCTGGACCGCACCAACATTGGCAATGCCAAGATTGCGCATCTGGCCACCGAACTGCACCTGTCAACGACGCAGTACAACATGACGCTCACAATCTTTTTCATTTCCTACTCGGTCTTTGAGCCCCTCACCAATATTCTCCTCAAGCGCATGCGCCCGTCGGTGTTCATCCCGATCATCATAATCACCTGGGGCCTGAGCATGCTCGGCATGGGCTTTGTCACCAGCTACGGCGGTCTGCTGACTGCCCGTTGGTTCCTGGGCCTTTGCGAGGCCGGCCTTTTCCCGGGCATCAACTACTATCTGTCCTGCTGGTACAAGCGCTCCGAGTTTGGCATCCGCGCCGCCATCTTCTTTTCGGCGGCTGCGGTCTCGGGCTCCTTTGGCGGCCTGCTTGCGGCTGCCATCGGCTTGCTGAACGGCAAGCGTGGCTACAGCGGCTGGCAGTGGATCTTCATTATCGAGGGCGCCCTCACCATCTTCCTGGGCTTCGTCTCTTTTTTTATGGTCCACGACTTCCCCGACGACGCGCGCTTCCTCTCGCCCGCAGACCGCGTGCGCGTCATCCGCCGCCTCAAGCTTGACCAGCAATCATCGGCCGAGCACGAAGAGTTCCGTTCGTCTTATCTCTGGGCAGCTCTAAAGGACTGGAAGATGTGGCTTGGCATGGTCATCTACATGGGCTGCGACATGCCGCTGTACGCGTTCTCGCTGTTCCTTCCGTCCATTATTTCGAACCTCGGCTGGGGCGGCACCGTCGTGCACAGCCAGCTCATGTCCGTGCCGCCGTACGCAGCGGCCGCCATCCTGACCATCGCGGTTGGGTACATTGCCGACCGTACGCGCCAGCGCGGCCTCTGCAACATCGGCACGTCACTCCTGGGCATTGTCGGCTTCAGCATGCTTATTGGCACGTCACGGCCAGGCGTGCAGTACGCCGGTACGTTCTTGGCGGCCCTCGGGATCTACCCGTGCATCAGCAACACGATCACCTGGGCGGCCAACAACGCTGAGGGCGTCTACAAGCGCGGTGTCGTGCTCGGCTTTGTCATTGGCTGGGGCAACCTCAACGGCATCGTGTCGTCCAACATCTATTTTGATCCGCCACGGTATCTTCAGGGCCATGGCGTAATCCTGGCCTATATGGTGCTGTTTCTGTTCGGCGGATCGGTGCTGATGACCATGTTGCTGCGCCGTGAGAATGCCAAGCGCAAGCGTGGTGACCGCGATGCGTGGGTGGCTGGGCTCAGCGAGGCCGAGATTGAAGAGCTCGGCGACCGCCGTCCCGACTTTTTGTACACCACCTAAAGCAGCTGTACACAGGACCCTCGGCTACGAAACAAACACGGTGGCCGAAAGCGCGTGGGAGATTATAGAAGGGATTTTTTTTTTCAGGCATTTCTTGTTATTCTTGTTTCTTCTTGTGTTCTTTCTGTCTTGAGGATTTACAGACCGCCGGCCGAGACATGGCGCAAAAAAAAGGAAAAAAAAGAAATAAGGAGGCAAAGGGACAAAGCTGGACAGTTGGATGGGCAGACTGACGGACGTGCCATGGCCATTTGCGAGGTGTCAGTGGCTCGCAGTCATTTCTCAGTGCTTTCCGGGCTTGGGTGTGGAAGGGAGGCGGGGGTTATCTGTTTGTATTGTGCTCTGCCCATTTACCTGCTGCTTGTCTTATTGTTCTTGTGTGCTGCTTTGAAACCTACGACGTACACGATCCTCAGAGACCTTTCCCACGCATGCCGACCTACCGAGCTCGTTTCTTCGACTGTCGCTCACCGACTCTTTGCGATACGCCACAAAGACGACTCGAGCTGTGGCCTTCATTTCGTTCTGCAGGCGGCCTGAGCATGCAAGGCGTACAGGGATTGCAGCAGCGAATGGCTGCTTCGAGCAGGGTTTTGGGATGCCTTGGACGAGGGTGTGTGCGGGTTGCGGCATGCCCCTGTAACTGTGGCGTTGACAGCCCGAGGCTGACGGAGACGAGAGCAACGACAATGACGGCCAATGACACGCATTATTGTACGGAGAGAAAAGGTCACACGGCAGCTGGAGACTCTGTTCAAATTGACAATGAGGGTGCCGGAGATGCCTTCTCTCTCCTCGGCAACAAGGAGGCCATGAGAGGCTATTCCTCGTATGCAGGCTGCCGCAGCTGAGGCAAACGACGAGAAAGAGTCATTTGCACTTTTCGTGTATCCTTTTCAATAGTGCTGCCGAGAACGCAGGTAGCCGTTTGTCGGACATTGGAGGCCCCCAGATATTTCTGGCAGCCAAGAGAAGAGAGAGAAAAGAAGAAGCGGTCTACTCGGCCTTTCCATCGGACAACAGGACCACACAGTGAACTGCTTGTGACATGTCCATCGGCAGTATGTCTCTTCTCGCAAGCGATGGTTGTGTTGTCTTGGACAGGCGGCAGGACAAATGCCCACCGAAGCACGACGCAGACACAGGTACATGCAGACGAGAGGCACGTCGAGTGGATACTGGGCGAGCACAGCGGACAGGCGCGAGACAGCAAAAGATTGACACTGGCAGCATGTGAGATGCAGATGTGTGACGAGGCGGAGATGGGAAAGGCGACAGCCAAACACACGACAAGACACGAGGCCGCGAGAACGAGACAGGAATACGGCAAAAGTGCGCATCGCCTGCATACCCCGCGACTGGAGAAATCAAGACAGCAGATGTACGGTGCAACAAAACGCTGCTTGTCTGGCACTGACCGCCGCTTTATCACAGTGTGATGCACTTTTTTTCGCCTTCATGTTGAGGCTGGGTTCCGTTGGGCGTACGGGGGTCAGTCCCGATTTTACAATCCATGCTTTCTTCATGCATAAGATGTCCAATCCCACGCCAATCCTTGTGCGGAAGCTTCCTCCAACTCTGTGGCGTCGACACGTTTAAGAGAAACGTCTTCTTCTCGGCCCTGAGACAGTCCGGAGTCGACCTGGGCCGCGTCGTGACCTGCTTCCGGGACACTGCCTGGCCGTGTCGGACAGCCCCGTTGCCCCGAGCACGCAGCATTTTCTCACGCACGCGCATTCGGGTTCCATCGGACCGAGACTCGAAGCATTGCGGCAGCAGGTCCGAGAACGCGACAAGGGATATGCGGTGGTGGAGCTGGTCTGCTAGGACGGGAGAATGTACAACGCGTGGACTGCTTTGAGGCTCTTGTCACGGTGCTTCCCCGGCTCCAGCAGGCCGGCCACCGGATTGTTTATTTTGACGCCGACAACTTCGGCATCGGCGGCGCGCATCTCGAATTGGACTGCGTCGATGATCCCCGCTTCCCGCCGGATGCGTTTCTGGAAGGGCATTTCAGCAGGCCATCTTTGCCAACGCCCGTAGTGCGGGCGGGCCCTCGCTTGAGTTTGACTCTGCTCCCGGGATAGACATGATGGGCGAGATCTTGAAAGGCCCGAAAGCGGCAGAACAACTTTCGCCGAAGCAACGCGGTAGAGCACTGCAGCGTATGAGACGAAGAAGTAGGTATCGTTTTACTGGTACTCCAAACAGTCCTTTACTCTTTGAGAACCAGAGACACTTTATGCTACAATATAGATGGCCATATCAGGGCTGCAAATACAAACAAACGGAGCTGGCTGACTTGCATCTTGGCCTGGCTTTGGTGCGTCTGCAGCCGTCTACTTCTGTTTGCTTCCGTCTGTTGTTTCCCGCCCTCTCCTCTCCCCCCCTCCTCCCACTCCTCGCCAACCACAACCTGTTCCATATTTGCCCGACTTTGTGCTCCCTCGAGCCGTGCTTGTGTGGCGTTTGTGCTCCCTTGTACACCCCTGTGCGCTGTCTTGCTCCCTCTTCACTTGTCTCCTCGTCCGCTCGACGTTCCTTTTGCAGTCGCTTTCCTCGTCTCCAAGCGTGCGGCGGGACAATGGCCTGTTCCCCTGCATTTTGTTCAGCTATGCGTTGCCCGTTCTCTGTGGTCCTCTCTCTCTCTGCCGCATCTTGTCTGCCTTTTGCTCGTGTCTTTGTCTCCAGCACATACATCTCATCCTTCATGTCTCCCGGTTTTCGCTCCTTTGTCTTTTGATTTTCTCTCAAGCGTTCCCTGACCGATCATAATTTATTTCGCCGCTGCTTTCCTGCCCCGGTCCTCAGCATGGACGATGACCTGGCCGCGGCGCAGCTCTCGGGGCAGCAGGCACGCGTTGTCGTGGGCCTCGAGCGCGCCGGCGCATCGCTGTCTATGGTCGGCGTGCTGCTCATCGTCTCGACGTTTGCGCTGTTCAAGCGGCTGCGCACGGTGCCAAACACCTTTATCCTCTTCGCCTCCGTGGCCAACATCGGCGCCAGCACCGCGTCGCTCATCGGCCTCTCGGGCATCACCCAGGGCAGCGACAGCACGCTGTGCCGCGCGCAGGCGTTTCTGCTGGAGATGTTCATGCAGTCGGATCCGTGGTGGTCGTTTGCCATGGCCTTTAACGTGTACCTGGTCTTCTTCCACGCGGCCAGTCCCACCACCTTTCGCCGGCACCTGTGGGTGTACTGCCTCGTGTGCTTCGGCCTGCCCATGATCCCGGCCATTGTCTGTCTCTACGTGCAGAGCTCGGCCAGGGGCCCCGTGTACGGCGACGCCACGCTCTGGTGCTGGATCGGCGACAGCTGGAACACGCTGCGCATCTACTCCTACTACATCCCCATCTGGGTGTGCATCTTCCTGTCCGCCCTCATCTACGTCGCCGTTGGCTACCACGTCTTCCACCAGCGCAACCAGCTGCGCAACCTGACGCTCAGCAACCAGGCAAAGGACCTGTCTAGCTCCGAGGTAAGAGACTCGGCAGACAAGGTAATCCACCGGGGGGAAGGGGGGAAGGGGGGGGGCGGAGACGTTTTTGCGGCCGAGGGCCAGCTCGCTAACACGGCCCCGTGCCCCCAGAACCTCAACCCGCCCATCTACGGCACCGTCACCACCGAGGTGCAGATCACGTCCGACGTGCGCGAGGAAGCCCTCTCCGGCGACCGCACGCCGCCGTCCACACCCCTCGGCTCGCCCATGCACTGTCCCTGGGCCGAGGATCCCTTTTCGCACGAGCGGAGAATGGACGAGGAGATGGGCATGGCAGGCATGGCAGGCATGCGAGCGCCGGCGTCGCCACCGCCCGTCCACAGCCACGGCGGGCCGTGCAAAGCCGTGTACCAGGGCACGTCCACGACAGTCATTACCTCGCCGGCGCCCCCGCACGGCTTTGCGTCAGCAGCGCGGAGCCACGGCGTCCGCGGCGTGTCCGGCGCCAGCCGTCTGCATCCGCGGCTCTCGGGCGGCCACGCAATCGGCGCCACGCAGAGGCGCAAGGCTTCTTCTTCTTCACGCGCGCTGGATGGGTGCTTCCGCCGCACCTGGCAGCGGTTCGCCGGCAAGCTGCGCCACATGGACTCGGTCAAGCTGGCGTACCTGCGGACGTCGTTTGTCTTTGCCATTTCCGTGCTCGTCACCTGGACGCCCAGCTCCATCAACCGCGTCTACACGCTCATCTACCCCACGCGCATCTCGTTTGGGCTCAACATTGCCAGCGCCGCCGTTCTGCCCCTGCAGGGCGTCTGGAACGCTGTCATTTACTTTTCCACGAGCTGGAACCTGCTGCGCGACGAGGTCGCGCGCTCGCGTGCGCGCCCCAGCGCGCGTGCGCGGTGGCTGCGCCGGTTTCGGAGGGTGGACAAGATGCAGGACATGCCCAGCCACAGCATGCACAGTATGCAGCCGCGGCCGTCGGTCCCCGGCATTGTCGTCGATGACCACGCCACAGCCGACGCGGTGTCGCCGGTGCTGTCGCCGGCGAGGACACACAGCGGGTCCGGCCAGGGCGGACAGGGAGGCCAGGGAGGCCAGAGAGACCAGACAGGCCAGGGATACAACGGCGACGACACAGAAACGGACAGTCTCGACGGCCTCGAGTACGGTCGCCGCGGAGGGAGCCCGGGCAGCAAGAGGCTGCGGCTGGCAGCCAGCATCGACCGCGACGTGTGTCCCCGGGCCAGTCCCCGAAGCCCACAGAGCCCGCCGCGGCCAGGAACACTGAGAGTGCAGCGCGGTGGCCAGCTGGATACGTAGGCGGAGAGCGGTTTGGTGTTTTGTTTGCGTCGACTGTCTGTCATGATGCTCTCGAGGTCTTTGGTATTCTTTTCCGGTTCTGTTTTGTTGGCTACCCTGCCGTCCTGCGAGCTGCAGTCCAGTACCCTGTTGTATTCCATTCAATTGCTATTTTTAAACAACGAAGTATGATATTGCCTGATATTGCCTGCAATAATCGCTGCCATACGTCGAAACAGAACGTGGAGGACAAAGTCCAAGGCTGCGAAGTTAGACGACATATATACGAAATATACTAGTTACACATCTCCTACCAACCTAATAAGCGGTTAGCGGGGATTACCGTCGGTTGCTCTTACCTTTGCGTGTTTTCGAGCATCACGACATTCCGCCCTAAAAGCTTCACTCTTTGTCCAACGCCAGTCATTCCAGCGAACCCGCTCATCCACCCCCCGGGCGCATCAAAGACGTCTTGTCTCGCTCGTCGCCTCGGGCGTGGTCGGCTGCCCGCCATGACGACGGACGGTGCGAAGAAGACGGTCTGCATTGTCGGCGCCGGGCCGTCGGGGCTTGCCACGGCCAAGAACCTGCTATGCGACCGGAGGGTAAGGCCGTCGGCCGGCTTTCCCGGCTTTCAGGTGACGCTCGTGGAGAAGCAGCCGCGCATCGGCGGCCTGTGGCCCAGCGCGCCCGACGACGGCGCCGGCCTCGTGCATCCGCGCATGCTCGCCAACCAAAGCCGGCACACGATGCAGCTGAGCGGCGTGGCCTGGGACGACGAGGCGCCCATCTTCCCGCGGGCGTGGCAGGTGGGCACGTACCTCGAGCGGTACTACCAGCGGTACCTGCAGGGCCACGAGGCGGCAGGCAACCTCGCGCTGCAGCTGGGCCGCCGCGTCACCAAGGTCCAAGAGGCCGCCGGCGGACGAGGATGGCGTGTCTGGACCCAAGACGGCGGCGCCGAGGAAGTCGACGCCGGCGTGTTTGACTACCTCGTGGTGGCCAGCGGCTTTTTTGGCAGCCCGCGCGTGCCGGCGGGCTTGTCGGCGGCGGCGGCCACTGCCTCCGACACTCCCACCGTCCACAGCAGCGCCTACCGCGACCTCGAGACGCTGTTTGGCGGCAGCAGCAGCGGCATCCCCTCGTCCGGAAAGATTGTGGTCGCCGGCGGCCAGTTCTCCGGCGTCGAGATTGCCGCCACCATTGCCAGCCACCTGGCGGACCGCGAACACGCGCCGGGCGGGACGCCTGCGGCAGCGTCGCCGCTCCGCGTCCACCACATTGTGCAGCAGCCGTTTTGGGTCTTTCCACTGCACACGTCGCCGGCGCCGGCGGCCGCAGCACCGCCCTTTCTTCCGTTTGACCTGACGTCCTACAACATCCTGAAGCGATCGCAGCCGCTCGCCGACACGCAGGGCCATATCTCGGTCGAGACGGCCCGCGTCGTGCACGGCCTCTTTGAGAACGTGCTGGGCGGCGACCAGAGCTGCATCCACCCGGACCTGGCCCTGCCCAAGGACAGTCCGGCTCGCGACGAGCCGCCCTACATGGCCGTCAGCGACACGTACCTCGAGCACGTCCGCTCCGGGCGCATCACGCTGGCCAGAGGCCGGCTGGACGGGGTTGCGGGCGACAGGGCAACCGTCGTGTCGTCTTCCGGCTCGTCCTCGGTCGATGATGTGGCTGCCGTCGTCCTCGCCACGGGCTTCTCGGCGCAGACATCGCTCTCTTTCCTTCCCGACGCCACCAAAGAGACGCTTCAATTCGACGCGAGCGACGCCGGCCAGCCGCTGGTCCTTGCTTTCCACGGCACCCACCACCCGGCCGTGCCCCGCCTCGCCTTTGTCGGCTTCTACCGCTCTCCGTACTGGGGCGTCATGGAGATGCAGGCGCGGCTGGCCACGGCTCTGTTTGTCGAGCACGCGGCGGCGGCCACGCCCTCCCAGCAGACGTGGGCGTCGGTGCCGTCTACATCCCAGTGGCCCCGGCTCGCCCAGGCCCTCGCCGACGACGCGTCGATCGAACGCACGCTCTCCCTCCGCAAGGACCCCGCCCGCACGTCCCAGTTCCCCATGGGCGACTATCTGTATCTGATGCACAGCTTTGGCGAGGCCCTGGGCATTCCGCGGCGGCCGGGTGCTCTCGCCGACGGCTCTCTGTCCATGGACATTGTGACGCCGCAGCACTACTTTGACGGCGACGACGACGGCGACAAGGGCGGCGCCGCGGACAGCGCGCACGCCGTCTCCCTGACGAGGCAGACCGCCCTCGCGGGCCTCCGAGACCGCCGCTTCGTGGCCCGCGCCGTCTTCCGCGCGCTGCAAGGCACGTGGCAGCTGGACCGCACGCTGAGCAGCCGTCTGCCGTCGCACCCCAGCGGCCGCTTCGTGGGCACCGCCGAGTTCCGGCTGCGGGAGGGCACCGAGGACGGGCAGTCCGGCAAGGACGACGACGAGTACCTCTACGTCGAGGACGGCACGTTTACCGCCGTCAACGGGCCCTCGTTCCGTGCCACGCGCCGCTACGTCTGGCGCTACAAGGCCGCCACCGACACGCTGAGCGTCTGGTTTGCGCGCACCGACGACGCCAGCCGCGCCGACTACCTGTTCCACGCGCTGGCATTTGCGCCCGCCGACAGCGGCTGGACGGCCACGGCCGGCCATCTGTGCATCGACGACTTTTACGACGTGCGCTACAACTTTCGCGTCAATGGCGTCAGCCTGCAGAGCTGGACTCTCGAGTACGCCGTGCGCGGGCCCAAGAAGGACTACACCATATCGGGGGCGTACAGGAGGTGACGTCCAGACCGCAGCGATGCTGTGTGGACAAGACAACACGCCAGATGCGAGTGTTTATAAATGTTTGGCTGTTTGCGTATCCGTAGATGTGTATCTGCACATGCAACCATGCCAGTCCGGGCCTCTCAACGCTCAGCTGCTATGCAAAAAAAAGAAAAAAAACCGACATGTAAAAAATAAAATCACGCTTCCCTCCTCACCCCCACTGGACGAGCACCTTCTTGCCCTGCCGGCCCTTCTTCTTGCCCTTGCCGCCATCGTCGTCGGCCTCGGCCGGCGCCGGTGCCGCCTCGGCAGCGCTTTCGCCGCCCCACGAAAACCCAGTGTCTGTATTGCCGCCGCCCAGATCCCGCCGCACCGCCTTGCGCCCATAGCCAAAGACGGACGGCGGCGGCGGCTTGGGGGCCGCTGGAAGCGCCGGGAAGTTGTCCTCGCCGACAGCGCGGCGCGGTGTCGGGCCCGCACCACCCGACAGCGGCGCGTACCGGCCGGGCGTGTTGGACGAGCCGCCCGCGCTGGCTCCGACGCGCGACGCCAGCGTCGAGGCGCTCGCGCCGCCGCTGACATTGACCCACGACGGCGAGGGTCCTGCTGTGGCGGGCGCCGCCATCTTGCCGGCGGCCGCCGCACTCGGCAGCGCAGGGAACGCCGGGCTGAACGTCGACGGCGCCAAAGAGCGCGCGCTCAGCGCAGCCGGCCGCGACGACGGCGGTGCCGTCCACGTCGCGCCCGGCACGGTGCGGCCGCTCGGGTCACGCGAGCTGGGCGTGCTTGCCGTCGGCGCGGGGCCGCCGAGGCGCGTGCTGTGCTTGAGGCGCAAAACCCGCGTCGACGAGGCGGACGCGTTTGAGTTGTTGTTGTTGCCAGAGAGAGGCGCCGTGCTTGACGCCGCCGCCGCCCAGCCGCCCGACGACGACGACGCCACCGCCGGCAGCGACGGGTAGTCTTCCTCCAAGGCATTGGCAGCGCCTGCCGCTGCCCGCCGGTCGCTCAGCGCTTTGCGCAAAGCGTCGGCCTTGGTCGCGTCGTCAAACAAGTCTGCCACCTCACGCACAAGACTGCCGAGCGCGGTGTCGCTCGTCTCCGAAAACAGGGTCGAGAGCGCGTCGATGAGCTGCGTGGCCGTGCGGGCGCCCGAGCGGTACGACGAGATGTTGTAGCGGAACGCATTGATCTTGCTGGGATTGCTGCCCAGCAAATTAGACGCACGCTCGATCACGGCACCATGGCGGACGAGGCGGGCGCGCTCGGCAGGGCTGAGGTTCGCAAGATCGGCGGCATTCAAGGACGTCATGGGGTCGATGTCGGTCGACGGGGCAGCCGACGAAGAAGCAGAAGCAGAAGCAGAAGCTGCGGCAGGCGGTGGCCGCGCCGAGGCAGAGGCGTTGGCCTTTGCCGGCGACGCTTGCCGCGAGGCCTGGGCGGGCGTCGGCGCCGGACTTGACAAGTGGCTGCCAAACGTGCGGTTCGAGATCGACTGCGCCGAGTGGATGGCCAGCTGCCGCTGGTAGGCGATCTCGTCGCGCCGCAGCGGCTGCGAACCAGCAGCCACGGGTGCCTCTGCGTTGGGGTCGCGTCCGCGGCTCGCCCGGCCCTGGTGGCCACGTCCGCCGCTGCCGCTGCCTCCTCCGTTTCGGCCCAAATCAAAGTCCGCCATGCTGACCACCTGCACGTCTCGCCGGACGTCTTTGGACAGCGTGTTGCCGTGCTCGCTCAGCTGGTGCGCCTTGAGGTCGAGCTCGGCCTCAAACACGACAAATTTCTTCTCGAGACACTCGCGGTCCATGCACAGGAAATGGTCGTTGCGGAAATGCCGCTCGAGCTCGTTGTAGTTGCGGTAGTAGTGTGGCTTCCGCGAGTCCCGCCGGTCGCAGATGAAGCAGCGCTCGTGCTTGTTGCGGCAGTGCTCATACAGCTTGTCGTCGTCATAGAACCGCTCGCCGCAGAAGCCGCACAGGGGATGGCCCCGGAAGCCCGTCTGGTCGACGGCGCCCGGCTTGTCGTCGCCGTGCCGCATGTGCTTCTCGAGCGCCTTGTCCGTAAACAGCTCGTGCTCGTGCGTAAACACCTTTTTGTGCCGCGTGCACAGATCACACATCTTCTTGTGGTGCGTCGCCCGCACGTGCCGGTGCAGGTCCGGCCAGCCAAAGCCCGCATAGTCGCAGGTGCCGTCGGGGCAGTTGTACCGCAGCAGCACCACCGTGTCGCCCACAATGTCCTCCTTTGTGTACTTGATTCCAATGTTGTCGTCGGTGCTCGTAATGTCCTGCGGCGCATACTCTTCAAAGCGCTTGGCCGGGTCGTCTGTAAAGATGACATAGGGTGCTGGCGTGCGGCAGTGCGGGCAGTCTTTGGTCCGGTACAGCGCACGCATGCGCAGCGCGCAGATGTGGCACGTCAGGTGGTTGCATGGCGCAATGGCGTGGTGCACCACCGGGTTGGCGCAGATGAAGCAAACCTCGGCGTCGTCGTCGCCCACGCCGTCATCGCCCGAGCCGTCGCCGGCCGGCTGCGTTGTCCGCAGAAGAGGGTCTCGGCGAGTCGCTCCGTCAACATTTGCGGGGCCCTCCTCGCCCTCACTCTTGTTTTGGCGGTCGCCGCCATGCCGGCCACCGCGGCCGCCACCTCCGCCTCCGCGCCGCCGGCCGCCGCCTTCTGCGTTTTGGTTGTGGTTGTGGTTGTGGTTGTGGTTGTGGTTGTGCGTCTGGCCGTCGCCGCCCTGGCCGCCTCGTGCACCGCCGCGGCCTCCACGGCCCTCGCCCCGGCCACGGCCGCCCCGGCCGCGTCCACGCCCTTCTCGCCGGACACCCTGCCCCTGTGCTGCGCCCGTGCCGGTGCTGTTGCTTTGATCATCGCCACCACGGCTTGCTGCAGCAGTGTCTGCGCCGTCAGCCATGCCTGCTGTGCGTGTGGGCAGGAGAGCAGTAGAGGAAGGAATGTCGAAGGGAGAATATGCTGGCGGTTTTCGGTTTGCCGCCCCGGTCCTCGTGGTTTGCGTCGCAGCAGTGGCCGTTGATCGTAGTGGTCGACGAAGATGAGTGGGAATTTCGCGAAGCGCGAAAAATTATAAAAATAGTGTACAAACGCCTAGCGGCAAGCAGAAGGAAGGAAAAGAGACCGGCTTAACAAACGCAGACGCTGAAAGTGCTGAAAAGGATTAATGAGAATAAAAACGTAGTCTAAAGTTGGAAATAGCAAGAAAGAATACAAGACAAGAGAGAACTGACAAACGGAAAGGAAGCGATTTATGCAGTTGCTGCGTTGCTCCTGCTCATTCCTCCTTGGGCGATTTCCAATCGCACCTTCCCTTCCCTGTCTGCAATCATCGCGGCCCTTGATTGGCTAGATGGAGCCGCGAGATGACACACGCACAGAAAGCACAAAAAGCTTTGGTGGCGCACGGGCCTAGCGCGGGGCAAATCTGGACACCTGTAAAACGCCCTGTGACGAACCGTCTCCCGCCTGGACGATGGAACTCGCCGCCTGATTTCGCCCCAATGTCCCCTGGCCTGGGCAATGTGTCATACGGCACAAATGAGCTCAGCCTCGTAAATATTACTTCTGACCAGTAAACGTGATAATCGACGGGTCTGATTGGCCGGTGCTCCTACTGTGAAAGAGTCACCCTCATCGTGAGCTCAAATTAACTCATTCAGCGGTGCAGAATGCTGCCAGAAGGGCGACAAGACAGGCAGACAGTTGTCTTTCAAGCAGTTTAAAATATTATGACATATCTTTTTGGCATTGCCAGCCAGACATCTTTTTCTAGTATTAGTCTTCTCTTTCTACTACAGTCTTATTTCTGCTACTTTTTATTTTTTTTTATTTTTTTCAAAAATTGTCCAGAATTTCGCCTACAACGAACGGCACATGTCTTCTCTCTCTCTATCTCTCTCTCTTAAAAAAAAAACGTTCAAAAATCAAAATTATACTAGATTAAAAAATTAAAAGTATCTCCGAGTCTCAATACGCACTTTTTTATATGATCGACAAAGCAACATCTGGCTCAGAAGCTCGTGAGTTCAGACGACATGTCAGCGACTCCAGGACCAGCCAAGGCGCCTGGCGGTTCTTTTCAAGACGATTGCTGATGCTACTCCAGACATTTTCTGTAAGAAGGAATGAAACGAAATAAAACATCTTTGGGGCAAATGAGCCCATGGGCCGAAAAATAACAAAAGAGAACGTGGAATATCGAAAAATACGCAAAAGATCAACAAAAAGGAAAACGAAAACCAGGAATTAGAATACACCCAGTAAACCCAGGATCCGCCAAACGCCATAATTTTCACCAGTCAACACCTATGCCGTCGTATACAGGGCCTCATCGACGGGCATTTCCCCTTGTCGTTCTCTCAAACTGTCCGTCTGTGGCCCTGTCACTTGCTCGCTGGAATTACCGCATGTGTTTCCGTGCTCGCCGTGCTGCCTTGTTTGCTTTCCACCCGTCATGCCATGGGGCTCCTCACTCCTCGTCCACGGGATATAGGTGATTGCTTAGCAGCTTGTTCATCTGGAACATGTCAATCTTGTGCTGCTTGAACACGGCCTGCATCTTTTCGTCGCAGCGGATTTGCCGCTTGTCTGTCGGGTCCTGCAGGTTGTTGGCCTTGATGTGCTCCCACAGCTTCTTGACGACCTGTGGCCGCGACAGCTGCTGCACGCCCACGAGTTCGGCCAACTGGTGGCTGAGGTTGAAAGGCTTCTGGAAGCCGCCCGACGCCTTTTTCTTCTCTTTTGGCGAGCTGCCGTCACCGCCGTCACCGCCGCCGCCGTCGCTGTCGTCCTCGGCCCTGACTTTGACCGAGCTCTTCTTCTTTGCCGGCTTAGCTTTGGGCTTGGGCTTGGGCTTGCTGGTGGCGCCGCCCCGCGTGGTCCGCGAGCGCGCCAGCCGGTTCTCCTGCGCCTGCAGCTCGGCCGCGAGGCGCGCGTCGGCGTCTTCAATGGACGACGACGCGCGCTTGTGCTTCTTCTTGGCCGGCGCATGGGCATCGCCGCCGGCGTCGTCCGAGTCGTCGTACGGCCGTGACCGGGCGCCGCTGTAGGTGTCGAGGGACACCTTGATCACGTCGTCATCGCCGCGGCTGTGGCCGTGGCCGTGGCCGTTGTGCGTGCCATTGGTCTCCGGCCCACCCTCGGCCTCGGGCGACTGCGACTGCGAGTTGATGGCGTCAAAGCGCGCCTCGATGAGGTCCTTGATGGCCACCTTTCGGTCGCTCAGATCCTTGCCGCCCAGCGCCTTCTCTAGGCCCTTGCGCACCTTTTTGCGCGTCACGGTTTCCAGGTCGGCCGTCGCCAGGATGGCGTCGACCAGCTGCGTGTACCGCCGCATCTCCTCGTCGGTAACTGTTCCCCTTCTACATTAGCAGATGTATACATCCAGGCGGCTGGACGAGCAAGGAGAAAGGACGACACGTACGCGGTGTCGTCATGGTGGCGACGGTGGGAGCAAAGGGTGAGGGCCGCAGGCAAACCGAGGAGTTGGATCTCGAATGGTCGTCACCGTCGATCGCGAGAGCGGGGGAAAAGGATCAATAGGAGCGAGAGGTCCGCCCAGCGCAATGCATGCATCTAGGGCCCGTTTTGCAGGCAGAGCAGCGTATTTCCGAGCGTCGTCAGTGCCTCGTCGGTATCGCTTCGTGTTTCTGTGTCGCCCGCGTCGGCGTGGCCAGCTCGGCGGCCGAGAGGGAGGAGAGGGACGATGGCACGGAGAGTAGAGATGCAGCGTGCGTGCTTCAGCTCGTCGTGACGTCGTGGCGGGCGTGCGTGCAGCTATCGCAGTCGTTGTCGTCGGTAGTGTTTGCGGTGGCTGGTCGGGAAAAGCAAAAGCGACCAGGATGTTGCTTTGGCTGGCCGGCTGTGGGTGGAGGGAGGTGCCGCAGCGCTGAGGTGCTTTTGTGGGGAAACTGATGCCGAACCAGCTGCCTCTTTCTGGGACAACAAAAGTGGACCCGCGGCTGCTGGCGCCACGGGCCTTTTAGGCTTCACGGGCTTAAAACGAGTCGCGGGAGCAGCCCTAAAGCGCCCGGCATGCAGTTGTTTAGGTGTACTTACCGGCTTCGGGGCATCACCAAATATTCGTACGAGTAAACAGTGCCTTGAACTCACGACGGCCGCAAGCTGCCACGGCGCGGGATCAATTTCTAGACCAAGAAAAATACAGGCTGTTTTTAGAGTGTCATCAAGGGCGAGACTTGATCTTGATGATTGGCAGATGACTAAAAAGGATTGACAAAGATCGATCGTCAGGAATGCGCAATTGTCACAGTGTGGCCAAATTCCCGTTCTTGTTAACTCAACGGGAACGATGCTAAGGAACGCGTACTGCTTGTCAACATGGAAATAGCTTATTGTTTATACAAACAGTCATAATATTACTGTCTTTACGTTTGAAAAAGTGCAATTCACGCCGGCAATCTTTCAGGCAGCTCCCGTCTATTGGTCTATTTCTATGCTGCATTCCCAACACGGTCACCTTTTCATGCTTGATGCTGACTGCATGTCTAGAACCTGGCTCCGGCAGCCGCGATCTTGGCATCTCCCGGATCAGCAGCCGGCAGCTTCGGCTCCGGCAACTTGAGCTCCCGGGCAACCTCGCGAGCGGCCCAGAATCCGGTCACAAAAGCCAGTGAGAGACCACCCGTGTAGCCCGTGTTGCTGAAGCCGCCGGCGTCGACGCCGGTGACGAGCAAGCCGGGAATGCGGGCCTTGTCGGCGGTAAGGGCGTGGCCCTGCGTGTCGATGGCAATGCCGCCGTACGTGAAGGTGATGCTGGGGTAGGTTAGCCGGGATGGGGTGGCGGAGGCTGAGGACGAAATAGCAAAGGGGGAACATACGAAGGCTGGACTTCCATGGCATAGAATGGCCCGTCGCCGTTGACCAGGGCAGCCGGGGGCGCCGTGGAGCCGCGGCCGACCGGGGCGTCCAGCACGACGCTGCGGTCGCCGAGGCGCACGGCGCGGTCGTAGTCGTCAATGGTGCGGCGCGCCTGAGCGGCGTCGACGCCCCAGCTGCTCAGGACCTCGAGCAGGCCGGCCAGCGTGGGCGCGCTTTCGACGCGGCAGCCGTGCGCGGCCGCCTTCGCCAGGCGGTCGACGTCGCCGGCGTTGGGGAAGAGGGGACTGACGCAGTGCTGCTTGCGGGTGGTCTCGCTGCGTGTGTGTCAGCGGGAGAGCGGAGGACGGCAAGCAAGCGAATGAAAACACACTTGAACAGAAGGAAGCCGCGACGTTTCTCTTGCCTGGCGAGATACTGATTAACGATCTCGTCGCCGGTGGTCTCGTCGGCAAAGCGGCGGCCGCCCTCGTTGAGGAGGAGGCAGTACTTGCTTTCTGGGTGCCGTCAGTATCGCATGGGATAGTTTGCAGTTTAAAGTCACGCTGTTCTGTTTGAAACCACACCGGTCTTCTTACGGTACTGCGCCAGCGGCAAAAAGTCCGCGGGATCGACGTCCTCGGCGCGCAGCGGCGACGCCATCAGATGGCCGTAAAAGGTGCTCATGCCACGGCTGGTGCCGGCGCCGACCTCGGCGGCCAGCCGCAGCCCGTCGCCAACGGAGCCGCGGTTCGAGCGCACAAAGATGTTGTCGGCGCCGGGGCCCAGATGGCGCGACGTCAGCGACGGCGAGCCCTGGAAGCCACCGGTGGCCAGCACGACCGTCTTGGCGCGGACGTCGTAGAGCTGGCCTCCGCGGCGGACCACGGCGCCCGTGACACGGGCGCCGGTCACGCCAGGCGCCTCCTGGCTGATCTTGACGAGCGACGCGCCTGTCCAGATCTGCGAGCCGGTGCCAGACGCTTCAATGTGGCCGCGCTGCAGGCCCTGGAGGCTGCGGATGGTAATGGGGAAGCCGATGCCTTGCAGAGGAGAAGCAAACGTCAGTGGCGCACAAAGAAAATGCACGAGAGAAAAAGAGGGAGACGGCACCAATGGTCATGATGCCGTCAAAGCGCGGCGCCGTGGGCACGCCGTTTTCGCGCATCCACTGGACGGCCGGGAGGTACTCGTCGAGGAAAGCCTTTTGCAGCACCGGGTCGCCCTCGGGCACCCACGAGCGCAGCCTGTCGTAGTTTTGCGGTGCCCAGCTGTCCGTGTTAGTGGGAGAGGAGAAAACGAAAAACAAAAAACAACCAAAAAAAACAGCCTCGCAGGCACGTACAACATGCCCGCCGAGTAGCTGGACGAGCCGCCGACGACCGCCTGCTTCTCGACGACAAGCACCTTGGCGCCTGCGCGCGCTGCAAAGGCGGCGCAGGTCAGCCCAGACATGCCTCCTCCGCAGACAAGAACATCGACAGTCACGCTCTCCATGGTGGACAGACGTCAGTTGGTTGGCAGCGAGATGAGGGATACGTTACGGGCCAAGCCAAGCAAGCAGCCGGCAGCTGCTGGAGAGTATATGTTCATTCTCAACGCCCCGTGCCGACTCCTTTTCTCGTTTCTCGTCTCCACCACAGAATGCAGAGAACGTCCACAAGGACAAGCATGGGCGGGCCGGCAACAAAAGAATTGGCCGGTCCCTACGGAGTGTAAGGGCAGCTCATACTAGCCACTTGTGGAGGCCAGACCATCGTCTGGGAATACGGGGATTGACAGAGGCAGCAGAGAACGCTTTGTCGTACGGAATACGGGGTCATGTTGGCCTAGGACTTGGCAGCAGCGGAGGACATTGAATTCAGTTTTTGTAGAGGAAAGAGAAGACAACACGAGAACTGGGCCAACAGGACGGGCGGTGTCGCTGGCCATACGCGGGCATGGCATATTCCGAGTCTTGTCTCCGCGTTAATTACTGAGCATTATGTACCGCTGGAGAGCATTGATATTCAGCCGGGAGCTTTACGACTACCGTCTCGCCATTTACAGTTGCGAGCGCCTAGGGCCCGCCTCCTCGAGACCGCAGTACTGCTGCACCTTTTTCCACGAGGCCATGCCTCGCCGAGCCCAGTCGTCGGGAACGCTACACTGTCAGCAGAGGAGAGCGGATGACGAGCACAAGTCTGGCGGTGAAAGAAGGGACACAAGAAGAAAGAACATACGACGGTCGCTCGTCATACATGTCCGTGTGAAACACCTCCATCGACACCCAGCCGGTGAAGCCGAGGTCGAAGACGGCCTTGGCGACCTCGAACACGGGCAGGACGCCCTCGCCGGGAAAGACGCGGCAGTTGCGCGACTGCGTCATGTAGGGCGGCTGGGCCAAGTCGCGGCGCGGGTAGCCGCGCTGGTCCGGGTCGGCGGCGGTGGCGTCGCTGAGCTGCAGGTAGGCGATGCGCTGCGGCGGCAGCGTGGCGCGCATCTCGGCGAGGCTGCGCTGCAGGTCGGCCAGGCCGCCGGGCCGCAGGGGCTGCTGCGCGTCGAGGGGGCTGCCGGCGACGCGGGCGGCGATGTGAAAGGTGTCGAGGCAGTGCTGGACGACGCCGGGCCCCAGGTCGTGCTCGACGCGGCGCACGACGGCGTCAATCTGCTGCCAGGTGTCGAGGTGGACGCCCCAGGCGGGCGCCTCGTAGCCCACGCGCACGCCGCGCGCCTGTGCGCGCAGCCCCAGGCGGCGCATGTTGGCGGCGAGCGTGTCCACGTCGGACGCGAGGTGCGCGGCGTCCAGCGGGTACAGCGCCGACGTGGTCTGGAGGATGCCGATGCGCATAATGACGCAGAGGTCGAGCCACAGCTCCGCCTCGTCGAGGCGCGCGTCCACGGCGGCGGCCTCCCGCAGGCCGTCGTAGGCGCCAAAGGGGTTCAGCGAGACGAGCTGCATGCCCAGCGCGTCGGCCCTCTGGCGCACGTCGGCGGCGGCGGCGCGCAGCCGTGCGGGCCGCTCGGGCAGCGCCGCGAAGACGGTCGCGGCGTGTGCTTCGAGGCACTCAAAGGCGACCTCGAAGCCGGCAAAGCCGTGCCGGCTGGCCGCCTCGAGCTTGTGCAGGATGGCGTGGCCCGCGGCCGACTTGCCTAGCGAGTTGCTTGCGATGGCGATCTCGATAGACGGCATCGTCGTTGTTTCTCTTGCGGTACGGCCCCCCTTGTCCGCCGAGCGGACGTCGTCCACCTGCCTCCTTATTTCTCGCAAACGGCCCGGTCTAAAGCCTGCCACCGGATATATTCTCTTCCTCTTGTGTCCGTCGTCCCCCGCCTGCAGTAGACTACTCGCCGGGGCCGGCGCCAGAATAAATATCCGGCAGCGGGGCCAGGCGCTAGCTGGAGCGTGCCATCTTTGATATACACCGGCCGAGTATGCCGCATGTTTTTGTTTTCTCTGGCCGTCGACCGTTGCTTGATTTTGTTCTTTTGTCCTCTGATTTTGCTTCAGCTTCTCCCCGATATGCCTCTCCTGCCCCACGCTAGCGCCTCCAGGGTGGCCATTGTGACGGGTTCGTATCCCACGCGTACATGTAGCACATGCTGGGCGGCTGGGCCTGCTTTTGGTACAGTGTTGACAAGATGAAAAACAGGAGGCTCTCGCGGGTTCGGCGCGGCCATTGTCCAGCGCTTTGCGCGCGAGGGCTGCAAGGTCATTGTGCTCGATCTGGATGCGGGCGACCTGGCCCTGGACGAGGGCATACACTTCCAGAAGGCGGACGTGTCGAAGCGCGAGTCTTGGGAAGAGGCACTGGTCTTTTCCGAAAAGACGTACGGCCGCCTCGACGTGGTCGTCAACAATGCGGGTAGGGCGTCCTGGGCGCAGAATGCAGACAACACGCGGACGTGTAGACATGCAGACGTGACTGATGCGAGACAGGAATCACACACGACAACGCGGTAGGCCGTGTCTCTGGCAAGTTATTTGATCGGACAGGACCTGTGGGCTGACGAGCCACAGCCAGTCCACACCAAGACGATGCAGGAGTATGACAAGACGTTTGACGTCAATGTGCGGGTAGGTGGGCCATTTGTGCTGCTGTGCCGCAGGACCACGCTGACTGCATGGCGCCCAGCCCGTCTTCCTGAGCGCCCAAGTGATTGTGCCCTTTATGCTGCAGCAGGGCCACGGCGTGTTTGTCAACATTTCCAGGTACGCCGTGATCCACCCGGTTCTGCGGAATGACGCCGGTGGCTGACCATCTCCAGCACGGGATACACTCGGCCACGGGCCGGGTTTGCCATCTACAACGCGTCCAAAGCGGCAGTAGCAGTGGGTCACTGTAGTTGCCCGTAGCACAGTCCAGAGTGTAGAGCTGACACGTCGTCTCATTGTCAGATTGCCACCAAGACCATGGCCATGGAATACGCCCCGACGATCCGCTTCAACGGAATCGCCCCCGCGGTGGGCAACACGGGAATGTAAGACGCGACCGAAATATCTGAAAACGACGAAAATGAAAGAAAAAACAACTTACACGTGAACAGGCTGCAGGCCAGCATTGGCCAGGCCGAGGACAAAGAGGAGCGCCTGCGCAAGGTAACGGACATGCTGCCGATGCGGCGCTTGTGCGAGCCGGTGGACATTGCCAACGCGGCGTGGTTCCTGGCGTCAGACGAGAGCTCGTTTATGACGGGGACGATCATGGACGTGGATGGAGGACGGGGGGTGTAGGGGCGATATCAGATATAAAGATACAAGATATATATATAAAGATATAAAAGACGTGCAAGACATGGAAGATACAAGACGAGGCCGCTCTAGTAACACATACAGTGTCGTCTGTCTGAACTTTACCAAGAATCTTCTACTCGTACGTCATCTTACTCCTCATATCATACCTCTAATTCGGCTCCTCCTTCCGTGTGCGGATACAACACGCGCTAGTTCCGTAATGCATTCAAAAGTGGAGAAATCTGACATGATCCGGGGCATCCCCCGCACTCTGCTCGGCTCTGCTTTTTGTCTGCAAACACACGTCCGCCGCCGGCCATGTCGTCCCCGTCGTCCACCGGCCTAAAGGGAACCGACCGCACGCGCCCGGCCGCGATGACGGCCTGCGAGACGTGTCGAAAGCTCAAGGTAGGCGGGCATTTTCGTCTTCTCCCTGCGTGTTTTTTACGTTTGTTTTTGCTGGCGTTGGTTTGTTATTGGCTTAGAGACATTCCTCTGAAAACACTCGCTGATCGACAGATGCGCTGCATACGGCCGCGGCCGCTGGCAGGCCAAGCCGGCGACGGCGGCACGGAGCCGTGCGAGCGGTGCCGACGCAACAAGCGGCTCTGCACCATCCCCGAGGCCCGTCCGCTCGGGCGAAGGCGCGGCGCCACGGGCCGGTACCACGGCCTGGAAAAGGCGTACCGGAACATGCAGGCGGAGCTGAGAAAGGCACGCATGCGAGGAGGCTCCACAGCCGTTGAGGAGACCCTGCAGGGCCTGCCAGAAATCCCGACGGTCGATGGCGCGGGTGTGCCAAGCGTTCCCGAGGGCGCAGACGTGCCGGACAAGCCAGACGTGCCGCCAGACAGAGACGGCCGAGGCCCTGGCAGCATGGCCGGCATGGCCGAGGCCGGCCTTGCCACGCCCGGCCTCGTCTCGCCCACCGCCGCCGCCACAGCGGCAGCCCCGGTCTCGAGAGCCGCGCCGGCCGCCTCGTTTCCGTACGACGAGCCTGCGCAGCCCGGCCCGGAGCCCATGAGCAACCCCCTGGCGCTGCTGGCCGATGCCTCGTCTGACGCCGCACAGGCGCTCGAGTCCGGCTCTGTGGCCATGATGACGTCGCCGTGCAGCTGCGGCAGCGTGGCGGCGTCGCTCTCGGGCGAGCCCGCCGCTGTCGCCAATGTCGGCCGCCGGCTGCTGCGCCGCCCGGGCTACGTCTCGCTTGGCCTGCGCCTCAGCCGCGACACGCTCGAACGCGGCCTCGACGCGCTCTTTTCGCCGACCCCCGACACCCACCCGCACACCAACTACTTCAAGCTGCCGGCGTGGGCGCCGCTGCGCGACGTCGGGCCGGACGTCGACCCGGTCGACCTGGGGCTTGTCACGATGGAGGAGGCAGAGGCATTGTTTCCCATGTAGGTCATTTCGTTTCTTCTTCCCATTTACCTTTTCCCCTCGCTCACGACCAGTTACTTTGCACGCCTCCACCCCATCAACGGCATCCTCGACCCCTTGCTGCACACACCCGGATTTGTGCGCTCGCGCTCGGCGCTGCTCTTCACCTGGATCCTGGCTCTGACGGCGCAGTTTGACCACGGGTCAGCGTCCATCGCCAAGCGCCTGCGCCTGCACGGCGAGAAGCTGTCCAGCCACGTGCACGCCTGCGGCTTCAAGTCTGTCGAGATCATCCAAGGCTACTACATATCTCTCCTCTCGGCCAACCCGGCCGCCACCCTGGCCGAGGAGCGCTCGTGGCTGTACACCATGTACGCGTTCGGCCTGGGCTCGGAGCTGGGGCTGGACCAGCTCTCACCATCGTCGTCGTCGCCGCAGGCCGCACAGCCGTTTGGGCACACGCCCGTCCAGCTGCAGCGGCGCCGCCTGCCGCACACGCATCACGCCCTGAGGGACGCGGACCGCGACGGCATTGCCGGCCACGCGGATCCCAGCTACGCCGCGCGCCTGGCACGCAACCGCGAGCGTACCTGGCTGCGCATTCTGCTGTGGGAGCGCGCCAACAGCGCCTCGCACGGCCGCATGCACAACTTCCCTGAGACGGAGCTGACGCGCAACATTGAGCGCTGGTGGCTGCACCCGCTGGCGTGCCCGGCCGACAAGCACACCTGCGCCTTCATCCTGCTGCGCCGCACGCTCGCCGCCCTGCAGCGCGAGCTGCACCGCCAGGCACAGTTTTCCTACGCGCGCGACCCGCACTGGGTGCGCAGCCTCGTCGACGCCACGCTGCGGCCCTGGCGTGCGGCCTGGCTGCCCGCGCGCGCCGGCGATCCCCTTGGCCGCCAGCGCGACGACGGCGATGAGGGCGGCAGCGACGGCTGTGGTCGCGACGAAGCCACCGACACCGAAAGCCCGGAAAAGATGCCGCTGGCCGACACCTACATGCAGCACGTCTACCTCCACGGCCGCCTGTGGACGCTCTCCTTTGCGCTGCACAGCTCCATCAGCAGCGACCGCGTGCAGCTCGGCGCCATCCGCCAGGACTGCTTCGAGGCCGCCGTGCACTGCTGCGAGGTCGCCGTCCGCGACCTGCAGACTTTGGGCGAGCCGCTTTACTGCATGCTGGCTCCCACCTGGGCCATGATCTCCTACGCCGCCGTCCTCGCCCTGTCGCTCTTCTCCACGCTGTACGGAGACAGCAGTACCGGCAGCAAAGGCAACAACGGCAACGGTGACGGTAACAGCAATGGTGGCAGCAGCGGCAACGTGCCGGCCGACGCCGAGCTGCTTGCCCTTGTCAGCCTCGTTGCGCTCCAGCTCGAGCGCGCCGGCACCACGCCGCCCCACCGCTACGGCATTGCCGCCTTGCTCGGCCACCACCTCGTGTCTATTCTACGCACCCGCATCCTCGGCCCGCGCGACCTTCCGACGCAGTCGCCACCACACCGCCAGCAGCATCAGCAGCCCCAGCCGCTGCCGCTGCAGCACCCCGGGCTCCATCTCCAGCCGCCGCAACTGTCCCAGCGTCTGCAACACCCACAGCACACACAGCAGCCGGATCAGCCGCAGCAGCTGCCCGTGCCACAACACGCACAACATGCATATCATCCGCCGTACCAGCAGCCCAACAACGTCACCACCAGCAACGTTGACGGCTGGCCTGGCACAATGGCCTATCACGAATGCATCGGCGCCGTCTCTGCGACAGCCAGCCCTTCGCTGCCGGATTACGCGCCGTCCTTGGTCGATCCCGGCCTGGCCATCTACAACCCGCTCTGGACGACTGCAGCCATGTCGACCGAGGGCGACCTCACGGGTGAAGGGTTCGCGGACCTCCTGCGGGACATGTTTGGGGGGCCCGGTCTCGGAGGGGTGCTTTGAGAGAGAGGAATCTTTTTTATTGCAGCTTCATTCGTGACAGATTCATCATGGCACACCAATACACCATACAGCTGTGCTTGTTGGGAAGAACTACAGGTTGCTGGCGATGCGCGTCTCGCCGCGCAACACCTTGCGCACAAAGTCGGGGTCTTCGCGCAGTGGCCGGCCGAGGCCGCACATGTCAATGTCGCCGCGCTCAACGGCCTCAGCCATGCGGTGGCTGTCACGCCAGCCGCCGGTGGTGCCGATGACGGCGCGAGACTGACGGTCAGCTCTGCACCAAAAGAATAAAAGGAAGGGAGACAACACGCACCAGAACCTTTTTCATTTCCTGCGCCCACTCGATAAAGTAGCTAGACCAACGTCAGCCTCGTGTGTCTGTCGCAGCGTTGGCGGCAAGTCAAACTGCTCGTACCTCCCGCGCAGCCTCTGCGACGGGCGCTGCGTCAGCTCCGTCAGGATGATGCCGCGCCAGGCGGGCGACTCGTACGTCCCCCCCGAGATGTCGAAAAAGTCCACGCCGGCGTCCTCGAGCCACTTGATTACCACGCACTGCTCGGAAAAACTCGTACCGCCCTCAATGACTAGAGGCGGAGTGTCAGCAGATACGGACAGAAAGCAGAAAGAGTGGCCTGGCTGGCGTATCTAGGACACCCACAGTCGTGGCAGTTGAGCTTGACGGCAATGACAAAGCGGTCCGAGGGAAGCTTGACCTGGATCGCCCGCACAATGTCTAGGAGAAAGCGTGCGCGGTTCTCGAGCGAGCCGCCATACTGCACATATCAGAATGACGTTTAGTTCAAGTATATTCTGTGCCAGCTACCCACCTCGTCTGTGCGCTTGTTGATGAGCGGCGAGAGAAACTGATTCATAATGTAGCCGTGGCTTGCGTGCAGCTGGGCCGAAGAACGTCAGCAGTGGCTGGGGATAAGAAAAAGGGCGAGGCAGGCCCACGGACAATGATGCCGTCAGCGCCGGCCTCGGCCAGCACAGACGCCGCCCAGACGTAGCGGCGCACCAGGTCCTGGATCTCGGTGCGCGTCAGGGGCGTCGGCTTGCCGTACGTCTTGTCGAGACACGGCCGCAGCTGCACGTCCGACGACGACTTGGGCTCTGCGTTGAGAAACTTGGGCACCTGGCGCCCGGGGTACTGCAACTGCAGCAGGAAGAGCGCGCCGCGCGACTTGGCCGCCTGAACAGCCGGGCGAAAGGCCGACACAGGGTCCCACGGGTTGTTGATATCTAGAACAGCGTTGTTGTAGTTCTCGAGGTTGTCGCGGTGAATGGGAATGTTCCCCGAGCAGATGAGCCCCGCGCCGCCGTCGGCAAGCTCCTGATACAGCTCTGCGTAGCGTGGCAGCGGCTTACCGCACTCCTCAATGTTATTGTCGTCGTACGTCGCGGCGTACTCGCTCAGCGGCGTGCGGTACAGCCGGTTGGGGATGGCCTTGCCGGAGAGCTTGAGAGTGATGGGCTGGGGCGCGTGAGCATGGATGGCAATGAAAATAGAGTAAAGCACACGCAGGATCAGCCATACCTGAGCCAACGGGGCAACGTACGCCGAAGATGTGGACATGGTGTGCGGTGCAGACGTGCAGACACAGGGCGTACACGAAAAAGGGAAAAAGCCCGAGATATCGCGGGTCACGAAACGACGTCACCAGCTGACTCCGACCCCTTGGGCTCTTATGAAGTCTTTTATTACAGCCATTCCCCATTCCCAGACGATGCATCGCCGCCGTCAGGCGTCATAACCGGTCCGTAAATCTGTGTGCCGGCGTCTGGTTGACGCAGCGGAGCTACACGAGCTAAAGAACGCACAGCATACTCGAACTGTAAAGGCTAGATGAAGCTGCTACAGTTTCGCGATAGGTGTCTGCCCTGCCCCCGCGGCCTCCAGCACCTGCTGCACCGTTGTCTTGTCCACGTCCTGTTCAAGCCAAAGAACGTGCTGCGCAATGCACACACGTGCAACCACCTCCGTGCCGGACACGACCTGCCACCCGTTGCGGGCGGCGCTCGTGCAAAGAGCGGTGTGCGGGGACGGCGCGTAGCACATGTCCAGCAGGATGCCCTTCTCAGGGCGCCGCAGCAGGGCGTTGCACAGCGCCCGGCAGCGCATCTCGTCGGCGTCCTGCGGCGGCATGTCCGGCACCGTGCCCACAAAAATGTGTGGCACGTCGAGGGCGGCCATCTCGTCGAGAGATGGCACGTAGCGCAGGCGGATTGCCGGCACCGAGGCGCCAAAGGCCGCCACCAGGTCGTCGACCTCGGCCTTGAGCCGGTTGACCACGTAGATCTCGGACACGCCGAACCACCGCCACAACGCGTACACGGCGCTGCGGGCCGCACCACCGGCGCCAAGCACCGAGGCCGGCCGTCCCCGCGACGTCGCGGTGGCATCGGGGAAGCGCGCCAGGATGGCGTCACGGATGCCCACGCAGTCGGTGTTGGTGCCAATGTGTTTTCGGCGGCCGCTCGAAGTCTCCAGACGCACAAACGACGTGTTGACGGCGCCTATGGCGCGCGCCTCGTCCGTCAGGCTGTCCAGATGCGCACAAAAGGCCACCTTGTTGGGCATCGTGATGGACGTGCCCAGGCAGCGCAGGTCCTGCAGCTGCAAAGCAAACCGGCCGCCGTCCGTCGTCTCAGCCAGATGGTAGCGCCAGGGCGCGCCGCGCGCCGCAAACATGATGCCGTGCAGGCGCGGCGATAGCGAGTGGGCAATGTGTCCGCCAAACAGGTACACGTCGCCCTCCACGGTTACAGCGCCGGCGCCCAGCGGCGAGCTGCCGAAAGCGTACGACTGCTTGAGGATATCCATACCGTGAAATCGGGTCGCGTCGTGATGTGTTGTTTCTTTCTTGACGTCGCTGTCTGTTTCAAGGACCCATGTCTTGCTTAACACCTCCGCAGTTTTACCCCATCTGGCAATTCAACTCGTTCCCGCGCGGCCCGGTCGGTCCCTTGTTTAACTGCCCGGCCGACGACGTCAGGCGGACGAATTGCAGCCTTTCGAACATTCAAGGTTGACATATCTGCTGGATATCTCGGCATTAGATGCACTGCATCTGCCTTTCCTTCGTTTGGAGCCCTCACTATCGCCACCTCGCCATGCCATCAGACGCCAAAGTGAGCGTCGTCCTCGTCGGCGGCGGGACCATCGCTCCCCTACACGCCAAGTACCTCACATCCTCGCCCACCTGCGTGCTGGTGGCCATAATCGACCCCTTCCCGCCCGGCGAGCTGCTGGCGAAGAAGCTGGGCGTGCCGCACCATGCGTCTGTCGACGCCCTGCTGGCTACGCTGCCCCCGGGACAGCCGCAGCCGGACGCCTACATCGTCTGCGTCCCTTCACACCTGCACGTCGCTGTTGCCAACGACATCCTCGCCAAGGCAAAGCCCAGGGCCTTGTTAATTGAGAAGCCGCTGGCCGTGGACTCTGCCTCGGCGGGTGAGCTGCTGGCACGCGCCCGCCAGGCCGCCTGTACCATTCTCGTGGGCCACCACCGTCGCTTCCACCCGGCCGTGTCCTCGGCGCGCGAGATGATTGTCGCCGGGCGCGTCGGCCGCATCACGGCCGTCTCAGCACTGTGGACAACGAAGAAGGGTGACGACTACTTTCAAGTTGCCGGCGCCGGCTGGCGCTCGCGGCGCTCGGCCGGCGGCGGGCCCGTCTGGACCAACGCCGTCCACGATATTGACGCCCTGCATTATCTGACGGGCTCGCGCATTACGCAGGTCTGGGCCACACCCACGCTGCCGCGGCGAGAGCACGCTGGGCAGTCGGACGAGGACAGAAAGGACGCCGTCGAGGAGGGCGCTGCTATCATCGCGCGCTTCGCCGACGGTACAGTGGCCACGCTGCTCGTCAGCGACAACACGCCGAGCCCCTTTGGCTGGGAGTCCGCCTCCGGCGACAACCCCGACTACCCGCCTGCCGCCGTCCCCGTCGATGTCTACCGCATCTTGGGCACGCGGGGCTCCCTCAGCATCCCAGACAACGTCCTCTGGACCTATGACACCGCCGCCGCCGCCGGCGAGGCTCCCAGTCACATCGGCTGGAACATTTCCCTGACACGCGAGCTGCTGCCTGTCCTCGACGGCATCCCCTTCCAGCGGCAGACAGAGCACCTCGGCCGCGTCGTCCGCGGCCTTGAAGCGCCCGTCTGCTCTGGCGACGACGGACTCGCAGCCGTGAAGGTGTGTGAGGCCATTCTACAGGCTCTGTCGGCTGGGGACGGACACCCAGTCTCCATTTGAGTGTGATACGAGGCGCTTGCTCAAAGTATGTTTTCGCGTGGTCAGTCGTAGACACGGCCAAGGAGTACACAAGTCTTTGTATCTAGTTTCCGACCCACTCTTTTCAGAAACGCTGTATTCATTGTGCCGGTTGGAAATATGAATCAATTTTCTTGTATATTTGTCTTGTATTGATAAACGGGTAATTTTTACATTGCTACCTTCGACGCTCCATGCCTTCTGTTGAGTTATTTAAGCAGTCTCGCTCACCTTAGCGAATAGACTGGCTTTAGCAGCTTCCCCATACCCCAGAATTTTACCCCATAGCCAAGGCCGGGGAGACTAGTGGCTCTACCCTTGATAACTACAGCCAATGAGTCGTGGGCAGCTGCAGGGAAGGGGCAGTAACATTTTGGCAACACGCAGGGCCCGTCGATACTTTTCGGCTGTGGCGGCAACGCGATGCTGTCTTGTTTTCACCTGACAGTGGTTACATCCGTTGGTCAGCAGATGGGTGGGATTCTTGGATATCATGGTTCGGGGCGTCGCCCAATCAAGGTGCTTGGTTATTAATATCATAACACGTCAACCACCACAGCTGGCCGGCTCCGGTCAATTCAAAAAAATTCCGACAGGCCCAGCAGCTGACCCCATGGGGTTATCTTGCCCGACAATCTTTCCAGAATGAGGTTCCCTAGCATCCAGGACGCTAGCCTTAGGTCTGGCACAGATGTCTCGAGGCGTCACTGGGATTATAAAGAGGCAGTCTGAGAGACAAGGCACGGTGCGTACAGACCGTTCTCTCCCCGTCTACTTCCTGTTCTCTTCTCGCCGTGGGGGCCTGTATCTACATCTTTGCCATCTATTTTATCGATCAGCCAGCCATTGTCGCCATGTTCGAAGTGTTTCTTCAGGGCAAGGCGCTCCGATACCTGGCGCGGCTTAGCTGCTCGGTGGTATGCATTACTCGGTTCCAGGCCTTTTTTTACCTATCATATTCCTTTGCTGACAACCCAGTCCTTCTTCATCGAGGGCTACCAAGCCGGTATTCTCGGCGGTGTCCAGGACACTACGCAGTACCGCAATGCCATCAACGTAAGCAAAACGCCAAGGCATCGTTGTTTCCTGTTGAAGTCACAGCGGCCACTAATCTGTCCCAGAACCCGACTGGCACATATGTGGTCCCCATGATTGCGTCCTCGTATACGCTGGCGGCGGCTGTCATGTCGGTCCTGGTGGTCGTTGTCGGCATGCCGCTTGGCCGCCGCAACTCGATTCTGCTCGGAAACGTGCTCATCTTCTTCGGCGGCATCATCCAAGCATCCACGTTTTCAGTGGCCCAGATCATTGTGGCTCGTGTCATTTCCGTAAGAGCGCCGCTATTCAGTCTGCTGCGACACATGCATGTCACTCTGGCTAAGCATATAATCTAGGGCTTCGGCATTGGCGTAAGGCTTTTGTACTCCGTCTGTAAGGTTCCAGGCGTGGCTTCCTCTCCAGCTGACAGTCTCTCCAGTTAATCACCTGCAACGTGGCCATGTACATGGTGAGTGTCACGTCCTCCTGTTGTCGTGCGAGTAGAGGCTTACCGCAACGGCAGTCTGAGATGAGCATCCATGCTCGTGAGCGGGGACCCGAGGTGGCCATCAACTGCGCGTCACTCCTTGCCGGCGTGGCCATCTCGTACTGGGTTGACTTTGGCTTCACGCGCATGAAGGACCAGTTCTCCTGGGTGGGCAATGTCTTTCCATATACATAGAAGCAAGCGCTCGACTGACAGCACAGCGCTTTCCCATAGGTCTGCAGTCCTTCTTCTCCATTATCCCCGCCATTGGGATCTTCTTTTGCCCCGACACGCCCCGCTGGTACTACGCCAAAGGCCGCGAGGTCGAGGGCGACGTGACACTCGCACGGCTGCACGGTGTCTACAGCCCCGACACGCCGCTCTCGGAAGCGCAAGATGCAGCCATCCAGCTCATCAAGGCAGAGATTATGCAGAGTATCCAGCTCGAGGCGGAGCAGGAGAACAGGCTAAGCTTAGTCAGCCTCGTTTGGGACAACACGCCTCTCCGCGTGGGCCGCCGTGTCCGCATTTCGTTCATCATCTTGTCGATCCAGCAAATGATGGGCATCGATATCATGGTTTATTTCATGACTTTGATTTTTTCACAGATCGGGCTGTCTCCGTTCCTGTCGTCGCTCATTGCGGCCGTCAGCCTGACCGTGCAGTTTGGCGGCGCCCTCCTGTGCATCCCCACCATCGAGCGCCTCGGCCGCCGCCGCATCATGCTCATCACGGCGTCCGTCCAGAGCGTCTGCATGCTCGTCTTTGTCGTGCTCGAGGGCATGCCGCACAAAACAAATGCCACGCAGTGGGCGGCCGCAGGCGTCCTGTTTCCCTATCTGTTCATGTACGGCTGGGGCTGGGTCACCTGCCCCTGGCTCTACGGTCCCGAGGTACAGCCCAAAGCCCCGTCCCCAAGCCCTACAACTGCTGACCCGTCTAGATTGCGCCTCTCAAGTACCGCCACGTTGGCGCCGCAGCAGGTCTCTTTGGCGAATGGCTCTTCACCTTTGTGACCGTCTTTGCCGGCGGCATCGGGATCACGACCGTGGGCTGGAAGATATGGATCTGGCCGCTCGTTTTCAACTTTGTCGGCGTTGTCTTTGTCTACTTTATGTGCCCTGATGTAAGTGTGCCGCTCTGTTGTTCTTTCTGTTTTCTCGAACGAAAAGTGTGCTGACCGACCACACAGCCCACTGGCAAAACCCTCGAGGAGGTGGACGCCCTATTTGTCAAAGACGTCAGCCTCAGCAACCGTCTGCCGCAAGGCCTGGAGGAAAAGACAAAGGTTCAGGAGATTGAGGAGGCTTGAGTGGGAAAATGGCCTCCAGAAGCCATACCTGGAGGGGGAATAATTAAAGAGTATGCAGATTTGTCGTGTTGGGTCAGGACGTGCTGCATTTTAAGTCTAAAAAATAGAGACATATTATTTTCTGGTATGTGGGAAGTTATATTACTGGAACTTAAACTTCTAATCTGAGCTGAATGTATTGTCTCAAATAGGGCCCAGTTCCATCCGTCTTGCTATATTTTTGAGCCAGGCGGTGTCTGCTCCAGCCTGCGAATGACATGGTCCACAGCCTGCTGCAGCTCGACGGGACCCTTCCAGAACGGAGGAACTGCCTCGACAGCGTCGACAAGAACGTGGAGGCTGGAGATGCCGCGCTGCGCGTGGTCCTCCGGGACGTGGCTGCCGGGCTGGTTGAGCGAGCTGCTAAAGACCTCGAGCGAGAGGGGGCCAGTGTAGCCCGCAGCCACCACGGCTGCCGCCACCAGCTCGACAGGCATGTAGCCGCCTCGGGACTGCTCCAGGGGGTACAGTCGGTGGCTGCGCGACCACGGCAGCAGCGGCGGCACGTCCGGGTCGCTAGGCGGCCGGAAAGTCGCCGGATCCATGCGCTCGGCGTCGCCGCACTGGAAGAAGAAGATCTTGTCGCCAGGCACAATGGCCACGAGTGCGGCCAGCGACCCGGCCAGTACCTCGATGGACTCGCGCAGCGTCGGGAAGATGCGCCCGTGGCCCGCTGGGTTGTACGGGTCGGCAAACTCGACGGCCAGCACGTTGAACGCGTCGACGACGAGCCCGACGTTGGGCCGGTTGGCAAAGCGCACCGCCTCCCACGACGACGACCACGTGTTGTTGCGCGCTGCCCACGACAGGCCCTCGTAGCCGATGCGCAGCATGCGGCCGCCGTCTGCCCTCGCGTACGCCGCGGCCATGTCGCCCAGTTCCGCGAGGTCCCGCGCCACCGCCTTAAGATCCGCCGGCGCCACGCCGCTGTCCCGCCGGATGCTCGAGCACATAAACACCAGGTCCGTGTCAAACGCACGCATAAACGGAAACCGCCGTGCCACGCTGTCGAGCGTCGCGCGCCGCTCGTCCGCGTCGCGGATTCCCTCAATGACCCGCAGCGGCTGCGTGCACGCGATGCGCATCCCCAGCGACCGCACCAACGCCCCCAGCTTGCGCGCCACCGCTAGCTTCTCATCCGTGGCCTCCCACGCCGCCGGCCCCTCGCCCGAGAGCCCGTGCTCCTCCAGGTATGCGGACCAGCACTCGTCAAAGAGGTCGATCCACTGGAAGCCCGCCCGCGCCGCCGCCTTCAGGCGGGGCTCAAGCTTATGCTCGCGCCAGTTTCCCAGCGACAGCGTAGCAATGCCGAGGTCGTTTGTTGCTTTCAGTGCGCACATAATGTCTGCTGTCGGAAACTGTGAACCTGACAAATGTTGCAGCTTCAAGAAACGCGAGACGCGAAGCGGTGCCAGAAAGAAAAGACTGGTCTAACGGCAGACCCGGCGCTGGACAACCGGTGCTTTAAATAACCGCCGGTGACGTGAGGTCCGTGACTAGTGTACTGGCGCAATTATGGCCTCTCCGCAGCGGAAGCACGCTCCACTTTGAGGGTTTACATATAGTTTAATAATCCGAGCCTATCTGGATGTAAGTTCGGCATGCTTTTTAGAGCGAAATTGAGTATTGGGAACGAAAAACAACCTGCGCTGGCCCCAAGCGGAGCGCTAACCGGACGTGCACAAAATTACGACACTCGTGGGCGACGTCGAGCTGTTGTTCATTTTTTATTTTACGGTCACTTTTGATTGTTTCGTGCCGAGTTATGATCCTGTTACCATAACAAGAAGTCAATAACCCATATCAAATCCAACGTACCTCGTAATATTTCTACCCAGAGAGTGACACTGTATAATGCACATAAGAATAACGGATAATGGGATGATTGTGAGACCAAAAATAACCTATACCCCCTCTCATCAACTCCCTGAATAGTTTTTCGAGTCAAGGGACGAGACCCAACTGAGCTGCGATATGGCCTTATGGTTGGGAGTTCTATTGAAAACGCCCATATTCAGGTTAACAACTACTTACAGTCGCTTGTCAGTTCGGTTTTTTTGTCGTTGCCCAATTAAGCTTCGAAGCCAGGGGTTGACATAGGTACACAGTAGCGGAATGCATGGCTCTGCCTTGTGCAGTCTGCCCTGTCGTGTCTCTCCGGTGACGATATTTGGTGGCCGTCGCCACGAGAATCGACATCGTTTTGTGATTCAGCTCTCTTGGCTCGGCATGGCCGAGCCTGACTTAAAGGCTTTAAGACACCTTTTTAAAAACAATTTGTCTCTTCCAGTACATCATCAACCAATTTCAAAGACATCCTGCGTTTGACTAAATACTTCGGTGACAACTGCAATTAATATGAGTGCAGCCACGTCTCATCGCGGAGTCCAGACGCTGCACGACGAGCGTCGTAAACCCAAAGCCCCTGTGGCGCTACGATCGTCCCCATCCGTCTCCGACTCGGCAGTCGCACAACCTCTGCATCCCAGCATCCCAAAGTACCAGAGACTGCAAAGACACAGTCAGGGAAAGAGGGCCATTTCACGGCATCAACTGGCCTCGTCAGACAAATGTGCGGGCACCAGACAACACAGAAAACGTATAACCCCTTTGCGGCGTACAAGCACGCAGGCATAGACCAAATACGACGAACGACAAAATGCAGCCACAAACGACGTACAGACACACAAGCAACGCACCAGCCGGAAGCACAAATCTCATGCTCCATGCCTGCTACGACGACAATGGATGTTCCCCATCGGACATCGTCCCAGCTGCCCTGTCCCCTGTCTCTTGTTCAGAGTTACGTGCTGTGTATGACTCGAGCACCCCTCTCTCTTCTCTTTCGCCTTTTGTCTTGACCCCCCTCGATTGCTATGCCGGAAAAAAAGGCAAGAACGACAGCCCTTCCCTTGCATTGCGTTTCCCAACGTAAGACAGCCTTTCATTGTTTGTCCGCCGGTACCTTGCAGCACTTCGATATGCCATGGTGATTGGTTTGCGGTCGGCCGGCGTCAGCCGCCTCGGATGTAACAAGACACCCACAGTGAGAAACAAACAACTACAGAAAATAAAGTGGCAAAAAGTAGGGAATGGCTAGCTGTCCGAAGTTCTGAAAGCGAGCTTCCCAAAACAATAAATAGAAGTTGCTTCCTCCGCCTGGATAAAACAAAGACTACTGCTTCTAAGCCATAAAAACACAGAAAGAAATACACTTATACGAGACCTTGCCTTCAACTGTCGTTACAATGGATGCCTTATCTTGTCTCTCGTCTCGCACAGCCACATTCCTTCTCCTCGCCGCCTCTGCCATTGCCGCGCCGTCTTCGGCTACGACCATCACAGACATGAGCGCTCGCGATGTTCTCATGGAGCGCGCCGCATCCTCCAATACCAACTTTGCGGCCTCTTGCACCGACATTGCCTACTTTGGCTACTGCCGCATCGAGGCCAACTGCACGCCCGACGGCTCCGCCATCACCTCCGCCAACAGAGACAGCCTACAGCACACCTTTCTCGACCTCGGCCAGTGCGTCGGCTACAATAGCAAGGCGGCTGCACTCCAGTGGCGCACCCAGTCCGTGGCTCACTGGCAGACGACGTACTGCGCTCCCTGTAGCCAGTGCACCATTGACCCGGCCACGACCAAGATGACGTGCCAGTGTCGTTACACGGACACGTCCAAGAACCATGCGACGCATCTAACGCTAAGCGACCACGTGTCCAATACAGCAGGTGTGCTGAGCTGCCTCGGCGTTGCCGGTGACCCAGATCAACATAACTAGGTTACGTCTATGACAGTGTTTTTGGCTGTCCGCGCCGATGTAAAGTAACTATGCCTTCACTAAATGAAGGACACAATTTTAGAGAATACTTGGTATATACGGTAGCCGCGTTTTTTGAGAAAAATAAAACGTAAACACAAGGCAAGGCGATGCGAAGCAGATATGTACCAACTCGAGGAAATAAATAGTGTTCACATCCATAAAATCGCATTCACTTTTCGTTGTATCGCTTCACGTGTGGCGAGGTAGTTGGCAGGACGAATGTCCAAATAGAAGAATTCAGAGGCCCGGGAGCTCAGAGGATAGGTGCAGGACGCCAAGAAATAGACTCCTTAATGGGAAGATTTGTTAACGGATTTGTTTCCTTTATAAAAATGCCAAACTTTAATAAAATCATTAGCACAATGCACAAATTCTGACATCAAATTTTGTTCACTATTTTGTGATTTTTTACAAGCAAACGATTCATCTGTAACTCGCACTCTGTTTAGAACGCGCAACCTCCACGAGTGCAAGCGCCTCTCTTCATGGCTTTGTTAAGTTGCTCCGCCGATGTCTACCAAGATAGAATATTTTAACCTCTTGCTTCTTCTCCTCTCTTTCTCAGCTCCCACCGCACAGACTCCGCCAGGACTTCGTCGTGGTTGGCCACCGGCGCGTATCCCAGAATCCTTTTTGCCTTCTCGATACTGTACGAGTGCGACTCAGTGCAGTAGGAGAGAGACGCGCTGGTGAGCTCGGTCGGAGGCAAGGCCCGTCCAAAAGACAGCAACCAAAACGACCACTCGGCCACAAACACGGCGCTTTTCATCACCCACGGCGGCAGCGACCAGACCTTGTCGAGAGCGGCTTTACCACGAGCGACTCTCCAGATGACGCGCACATGGTGCCAGAAAGGCACAGGTGCGCCATCTGAGAGGTTAAATGCCTGTCCCGCAACCTGCTCTGCAATCCCCCTTTTCCTAACAAGAGCCTTTGCCGCCAAGACGTGGCCTGCGACGACGTTGTCAACCGAAGCAACCTCCATCAGCGCCTCGGAGCGCAGCTGCACCAGCGGTCCGCTGCCCTTGGCCACATTGAGCATTTCGTAGAGACCCTGTGTGTGGCGCTCGCCGTAGATGTGGCCTGGGCGGAGGACGACCGTATTGAGCGACGGGCTGTTCGCCTCCTGTACCAGCTGGTCGGCCACAGCCTTTGTGTGGCTGTACTCGTTCATCTTGGCCGACGGGCGCTGGATATCGGTCCACAAAGGCGCGTCTTCGGTGAGATCGTTGTGCGGAGGATCGGCGTAGACGTCCACCGTTGACGTGTACACAAAAGCAGCAACTTTCGCCGATCTGGCAGCGTCCAGCAAGTTCTTTGTACCCTCCACGTTTGTCTCAAAAAACTCCTTGTGGCGACTCGCAGGGAGGGATGCCCGTGGCGAGGCCATATGGAAGACGACGCGGGGCCGTAGACGCTCCATCAAGGAACGCAAGGCGTTCTTCTCCGCGATGCGGATCTGCGTGTAAAACACGCCCTCGACTCGGTTATTGCTGGTGTTGATGTCAATGACGTGAACGGGGTGGAATGCACTCTCCGTTAAGAGGTGCTGCACGAGGTGATATCCGAGGAAACCACACCCGCCAACGACGATGCAGCCCCTAGTGGCCGGCTGCGTCTCGTCTGTCATGGCGAGACGCGAGGTGCTGAATGTCGAGCCTTGGGATGGACGTGTTTGCAAAACTGAATGCGGAGCCGGTATCTCCTTCCTTAGTTGTTTGATATGCGCACTCCGTGCTGTGCCTGCCTTTTTTGTCGGACGTTGAATACGGTTGAACGTTCAAACCTCCAACGCGACATTGTTTTTTTTCTCCCCGCACAGACGTCACATAATCAAATATTACATACAGGTGATATGCGACCAGTGTTTCTACTCGTATGGCGGCCTAACAGTAGTGGCATTTAGCGGCTACAAGACGCAGTAATACAGGGCATTTAGCTTCGAGTAGCCCCGGGACATTCCGCTTCGTAGCGGCTAACACTAATCTAATCATAACGTCACTTAAACGCCGTGTAGAAATACAAAAAAATATGGTAAATAAACTATCTGGACATGTCTTACCGACTGACTACCTTGCTTTTTTACACGACCACACACACCCTCTGTTTCCATCATTGTACTCAGTCACGGAGGAGTGTTGGTGAGTTCTTTTTTTATTATAAGACTGGCCACTGCTGGCGAAGACATCCAAGTATCGCTCTGGGTGAAACTATCTTTAATATTTTAGTAAAAAAATAAATAAATAAACTAAACCGACAGTGATATAGTATATTAGACCGAGATGACAGAGTAGGATCTGCACGTCATGTAACGCTGTCATTAGGTCTTCAGCGTATGTTGGAGAGGCTAAAGTCTCGCGGCTTGGGCTTCGTTGGATCGTGGTACACGACATCGTAGGTGTTGCGGTTCGACTCGTTGTAGATAGCGCGGACCGGGCCAGGTCGATTGCCGTGTCGCCACGGCGTTGTGGTGTTGGGCAAAAGAGGAAACTCGCGCCAAGGTGCGCAAGAGGTCAGAGCGTTAGGCTCCAAATTGCCATGTTTCTTGGGATACCCTCTGCCTCGCCCAAATGCCGCGGGGGCTGCGCGCACCTGGCTATTAGCGTCGTCTACACTGATATACCGATGCGGATCGTGGGCGGGGAGGTTCGGGCTTTCATACTGGGAAAGATTAGACACAAGAACGAAAAGACCCCCGCAAACAGAGCTTGGGAGAACATATACATAACGGCCCGTTGCAGGAGGGGCCACAGCTGTTGTAGCCGGCGTCAAGTGGGCTGGAGCCGTCGTCGAGTAATGTGGAACTGTCGCCGAGTAGGACGGAGCTGGCGCCGAGTAGGACGTAGCTCCCGTCGAGTAGGACGGAGGTGCCGTCAAGTTGAAGTTGGGTCTAGGTGGGGGTGGATTTCCCGACGACGGGAAGTACGAGATAGTCGACGGGTAATACGAGCTCCCCGGGCGGCGGAACGGGTTTACCGGCGCGGGGATCGTCGAGGTGATGTTCATCGTCGACGACGAGGGCGCCGGCTGTCCTGAAGACCAACGAGGAGTTTGCTGGGACATTTTTGCCAGAGGTGACGGCGGTATATTTTGGTGTGTGAATTTGGGTAAGAATACACCAAATAATAAAGATACGGTCTCTTCTGTGTGTTTGATTTCGGGTGGTTTTGTTTTCGTGCTTGCAGATGTATTTATTAGAATACCATACTTCCATTTTCTTTAAAACAGACATAACCACTCATTTATCTTCATGCACGTTGTCCCTTCCTCACCCTTGGCCTTGTCACTTTTTGCTTTTTACTGAGCAGTCAGCAGGGGCCGTTGAATACACCGCAAGGCGACGCTATCTATTTGTTTTTACTTGCTGGCACTGGCCTGTTGGCCACGGTCGTGTTTGGCTGCGGCCATTACCCAGCCACTAGTTCCATAAAAAGAAAATAGGAGCTGCCACCTGAAATATCTCGGAAACCGTCACAATAGCCTGGGCCAACTAGAGGCCCACGTTCGGTTGGTTCGAAATGCAGCTGTCCGGTCTGGGTGGAGGCGCAGCACATTTCTCGGAGGATCAGAGGCATCTCAACGAACAGTTGTGAGTTCTATCGCAGCCTTGTATTGGCGCCGTGTGAAGTGTTTCAGTATTTTGAGTCATTCAATGATCTAAAATTGAAAAGCAGCCTACAATAGAGCGTGCACTCTCGTTATCGTGACCGGGTGTCTGTATGTAACATCCACGATAGAACACACCAGGTCGAAGCCAATCGATAAAGAAGTGCCAGAATTGCGGTCAGGCTGTCCTTTTTATCTTCCATAGACACCACTTCATTTGCATTCTTTGTCAACGGGGTCGGAACTCCTGCGGCCTCCGGCGCCCGGAAGTCTGTAGCTGCTGCCCAGGAATGTATATGTACGTCGTATGTTTTTAAGCGCTTTGTTTCTTAAGCGCTTTGTTTCCTGACCCGCTGGCTTGACCGGGAGCCACGCCAGCAATCGTCAGGCGCTATTGTTTCCCAACTATTGCTAAGCGATGGTGAAGTGTAAGATGTGCTCTCGGCGCTGGTCCGTTCTTAATTATGGTGCCATGAGGCAAGTCACGGGTCAAGTAGAGCATTTTACACCAGCCGCAACTCAATCAAAGACATCTAAACTACTCAGTTGTTATTTAACACACATACCCTGTCGGATGTCGGGAACGGGGCCACTTTAACTTCGATCCGCAGGTGCCAAACGGGGCGGAGCGCTAATACGGCGGCCTGGACCCGTGGCACTGGCTGCGCCTGAAAGACCCCACTCTTCAAGGCGGGGCAGCCACCAGATTACGAGTGCGTCCAAAACAGCATCGTAGGCAGTGCTCAGCAACCACGACAAAGTGTCGGCGGCAGTCAAACCATACTAGATGGCCGGCCGTCCCAGGCCTGCTTTGTCGTTACTGCGCCTCTGTCCTTCCATGAATCGTCAGGAAGCAGCCTCTTTTTTTCATCCCTCATCACTGTCCCTTCGTTCTTTTTTCCCACTGCGTCGAGTTTGGCGTTCTTCAATCGCAACGAGGCAACAACCTTCCGCAACGCACGGTATTTTCTTTTATCACACATCCTTCTTCCCGAGCAATCGTCGCAGGATGGCTACTACCAATGCTGGCGGCCTTCCCTCTGCGGCCGAGGACACGTCCTCTGCCTCTCCAGCCGTTGCTGACACCGCATTGTTGGCAACAATCGAAGAGAAACTGAAGGAGACACAATACCCAGATCCACCAGAAACAGACAAGAAGCTTCTGGGCGTCTTTTTAAAATTCATTCACGACGCATCAGCAGCACCCGCATCCAACAACGAGGCCGGGGATTCTGTGGCCGACGCAGACGCAGAAACGGCCGACACGACTGCGACAGAGACTCACGCTGCCGCGAGAACAGATGCATCCAAGATTGCCCAAGTGTCTCAAGCTTCAGAAGAACTGGCAGTGCAAATGCGGGAGTTGTGTCCCGAACCAGCAGACGAAGAAAAGCTCGAGATATATCTCACATCAATGTGGGGCATGGTTCTGCAGCTTGCTCATACCATTCCACACGACCACCCACTCCAGGACGAACTTGTGGCGTCCCTGGAAAACCTGAGATCCCACGCAAAGGCGACTGTGGAAATCTGGGGGGTGAGTTTTTTTCTATTTTTTTTTACTCGTGGTGCCATGGCTAACCCGCCTCTTCCTTCTTCGGACTTAGAGAACGGAACGTCTTTGGCGTGATCTTCCGTTGCTGGCAAACTTTCTACGGGAAGACTGGGTTGGTACGTTGAGATGCACTGCCGTTTTGTAATCTTGTTTTATGCCTGGTTCACCACAGCACACTCCTTGCTGACTACACAGACCCCAAGCCCGAGAACGAAGAGAGCGACCCTGGACCCGAGCCATTCCCCGAGCTCGTGTCCAGTTGGGTGAACCTCAATGCCTTTTCTGCTCGAGTCTACGAAAAGCAGCTGCTTCAGTTGTCTATCTTGGCACTTACAAGCCTGGGAGACGCTCTGGAGCACGAGCCCCCGGCCCTCAACGAGGCGGTGGACGACGGTGACGCAAAGGAAGTTGAACGGCGGCATAACCGCCTTCTCTACTTCCGTGGCCAAGTGCATGCCGCCTGCCAGTGGATATTGCTCGGCGGAACAGAGGTCTTTCGTGAAACATTCCGCTGTCCCAAGCTCAGCGAGGACGACCTGCGGGTGGTTGAGCCGGGTCCGCTGTACGGGGCAAGCGGCGGACGACCTGGCATTAACATGGGACGCTGGTGGTTCTGGAAAAAGCGATTCGAAGAACTCGGGTCTGAAAACGTCCATGGAAGTGCTTTCCTCACCGACGTAATTCTAGCAGATGTCCGGCGATGTGCTACGCGTATGGACGAGATTGTGGCCGAGGATGGTCGAGTGCTGAAGCAGAAGCTAGGAACTGCCGAGGACGCCACAACAAAAGAAACACGTGAGAAGGATGTCAAAATCCGTTAGGAGCGATGGTCAATACAAAAACAGGGGAAGCAGAACCAAGAAGGACAAGGAAATCATAAAAGAAGGCAAAAAGTTAACAGGCAAAGACATTCCAGCAGTAGGCAAACATAGATGATATATACGTAAAGCAACGTTCACAAGCCCAGTTCCCGTAAACCCTCGGTTAATAGCCAAGAAATGCCCGAGTTGCCAAAAGACCGTTTTGGTGTGACTCTCTTCCCGGCCGTGGCCCCTTATGAATATTTCCATAGAGCACATTCTACTGTCAGCCACACTGATGATGGCACCACATATACAGCAATAAACCGGAATTCTATACTGAAGAGGGAAATCTGACACGGAAAGTGCCGCGCACCATCGCCAAGCGATAGATAGTTCCAGCCTAACGGTTCTGAAGACTACCGGTAACGTCACGACCTTCCTAAACCGGCATAATCGCTCTAATCGCCGCCGGGCATGGGAGTCCCCCGCTTTCACGTCTACAGTCAATGGATACTGGATAATAAAACATGGACGACAGTTTCCGATATCTGGCAAGTCTGGTAAACTTGATGCCACAACAGTCTCACTCGAATGCGTCGCCATGATCACTCTGCTTTTTCTTTTGTCGGCCGGGTTGGCCGTTCTCGTTATCGGCCGGCTGTATCGAGACAGACGGAAAAGCAGCTATTCTCGCGTCCAAAAGACAGCTTCATCCGGCCCCATCACGCCTTTGCCATCATTTGACTACACACTGACGAGCCCCGTCGCCCACCGCCCCTTCAAGCCTACTTACCACATCACAATGGCGTTGCAGTCGTCGTCACCCGAGGACCTCATCGTACTGGACAAGAACTACAAGGAGCGAGTCGAGTTGCGGAGACGAGTCATGGCAGAGAATCCATCGACCGTCATGGGCACGGTTCGGACAGTGGCAGCAAAGGTGGCTGTGGACGAGCTATACTCGTATCTCGCCAGCTATCTGCCCGCCCGCTACCCGTCTATCTTTGAAAGACGAGACAGGTCGCTCTACAACACCGTCACTGACAAGACCATTCCGTACGCAGAACCCGCAGATCCTCTCGAGGCACTTCGCATCCTAGGCGAGACAGTCGAAGACGATATATTCTTGCTCCAAGAGGAGGACACATGTTCAACCACAGAGGGCGGTCCAGCCTATCCCGAGAGCAGTCATCGTCTCGTTGCCTTTCTCTGCTGCTTCCCCTCTGGCTTTGATCCCTCGACCAAACTGGGGCTTCTCTTGAAAGATATCCATCGGCCGGTGCCCTCCTACGACAGAATTGGGCCGAGCATGGAGCGTTTCTTCAAGCGGCTAGCTATCGGACAGCCTATTAGGCGGCTAAATGTATGTTCAATTTTACTTTCTCTCGCGTAGCTTTCCCATGCACATGTTAACACTGCAGTGGTCTATACAAACACATACAGAACTGTTCGTACCAAACGGCAACCATGTCTATGAGGGCGACACTGTCGACCATGATGCCAATGTGGACCTCACCAAGACAAACATGCGTGTTGAGTGCCAGACACTGACGCGTCTTCCCAAGACAAGAGCCGTCCTGTTTTCATTCAAGACATACCTGTTCCCTATACAACAACTCAAGGATGACGGCGTCGGTCCCGAGCTTGCCGATGCCATTGAAGGTCTAAAGGCTGGCAATGCTCCGGGCATGTGGACATACAAAGGTGGCGTGCGGTGGGGTAAGCGTGTGTGTGAATATCTGAGGGAGTGATGCTAGGCGTGGCTTAAGTGAGAGAGGCAATAAAAGTGACTTACTTTGGTGTAGTATGGGTACATGTGCTGGGAAACGAAAACCAATCGCTGATGCAAGTGTTCATGACAAGGGCCCGTGTGGGTAATGTTAGTCAATCTACTACGCGGTGAATAAACATATATAAACCACCAATCACGTCTGCTCCTATTGCAATGCTTCACATAATTTCCAATCGGAAAACCCTGTCTTTGTCTGGCTCGGCCGACCAGAATTTGTACACTTCTCTCGAAATGTGCATAATAAACTACATCGCGGTTTACTACGAGGGCTGCGGCCACACCGTTAATTTTGCCGACCGTGTTGTGCGGTGCGACTACGCTTCATTACGCGGGAGTGTTTGCCGTAACATTGGCTATGCGATTATCTTGACCGAGAGCTTTGATGGTAATTGCGAGTATTGTCGATGAAGAAGAATCGTTGCTCGTTACTGGGCGAGCGATTCCCGGGACGTAGTCGGTCGAAAATTGTGATGTAGTTATCTCTGTTCGCGTTGGGTCAATACACTCACATCTCTTGCGTCAGCAGTAAACAATGACACAGTGAGCCACATCTAGCCTTCTAAACCTTTAAAATACAAAGCTTGGCTTCTTCATTAAATTCATTCATTCCTTACATACTTTCATAAATACGATATCTGAGATGTGAGCCCAACTGTCCCAGCGACTCATACAGAGAATAATTCTAGCTCCCCAGGAACACCGCAAACACATATTCATCCCACCATGCCGAATCTACGTCAAGCTTAGCCTTGATTCGCCGATCATCATCATTGCCCGCTCCCAGGAGAACTGGGCCGACGCACGAGGGTGCTCCATCGTTGCATTTTGACCAGCTGATCCAGAAGGGCACGTTTTGCTGTCACCCGCGCATGCAGCAGCCGCCCGCTTCCATGTCCGAAAAGAGCCGGTCCACGACGTCGCTACCCGCGGGTTCTCGTCGATCGTCAGATCCTGCTGGCGCCACACCATCTCGACGACCTTTCGCGCAGGAGGGATGCTCCGGAAGATTGTCTTTTCGAGACGGGCAAAGATGTCCAGGATCCGCTGCCGCTGGCCGTCGCCGGGACCGTCGTGGCCGGGCGCCATGCAGCCGGCCATGAACACGGCCCACACGGGGAAAGCAGCAGTGACGTGTCCAGCATCAAGAATGGCGCGAGCTAGGTCAGAGATCTGGTCAACAAGGCGAGAGCGAGCAGCTCGGGTGCGAGGCACGATAGATGGCCAATACAGAGCACATGTCTCGTCCAAGAACAGCAAGGCACCAAGCCGATGAGCCTCGGCCGTGCTTTCCAAGACCAACAAGCGCGTCCCGCCGCAGTTGCTCGACGAGTTGGAGCTAGACCGGTCACTGCCAGGGCTGCCCTTGTCATTTCCACGGCCACTATCTTCAAAGAAGCCCATAGAGTCGCTGGTAAGTTTGGGTGGCAGTTGGCGCAGTGACACCAGGGCCTGCTCAATGCGGCTGACTGAGGATGCAACGTAAGATGCTGAGGCCGGCGTGTTACGCAGCTCGCAAATCTCGTCAATCAAGAACAAAAGGGAGTTGCTGAAGCCCTGATAGGCATCTATGTATGCATTTTTGGCAGGGTCGGAGCGCAGGCGAAGGTATTGTTCGTGAAGAGCGGGGACGGGCGGCGATGGCGGCGACAGCGCCACAGCGGCCACGTCTCCTGTGGCGGTCGAGATCGTCTTGGAGGCCTTGGACGCCGGCACCAACAGTTTCTGCACATGAAACGTTGTCTTGGCCGTGACCAGGTGGTACGCAAAGTACTGCCACGCAAAGCGCACCAGGTCTTCAGAACCACCGGCCAGACCACCGTCCTCGACGTAGCTGGTGCACGCCTCCAGCAAGGTGGCCATGGCAGCCAGATGGTCCGTCCATGTCGGCTGGCAGTGGTCGGCCACTTCGAACCAGCACAGCGGGATGGCTGCTGCGAGAGCTTCCAGAAGATCCTGCGGCTGGTCCAGACGCAGCGAAGACAGAAACTGGCGCAGACCCCCAAGTGCCCGCTGCCGGTAGGTCAGAGCCAGTGTCTGTGCGAGGGCGTTGGAGCCGTTGGAAACTGCAGCTGCAGCCGCGAGTTTGCTTGCCGCCACAGCCAGCAGTCCATGGTAGACGCGCGTCGACGCCATGGCCATGGGCAGCAGGATGAATCGGAACGGGTTGTGGTCGCGCTCGTCCAGCATGGTCGCCTTGGCACAGACAATGGACGTGTAAAAATCAAGGAGGCGGGCTTCCGCTGGAGGGATATTGCCAAACAACGGAGCCCATCGACCGCCGAGAGCCATTTCGGCGCCCATGGTGACCATGCTGGGATCGACGGTGTCGTACGGGCCTTGGTCGAGGAGCACGTGTGGCAGCAGGCCTAGCTCGACGTCAAGGTCCACGTTTATATCGAGGTCGAGGTCAATGTCCACGCCGCTGTCGTGTGCTTCGTGAGGTGCGGGAAAATGGTCCGAATAGGCGTTTTGCAGGCGCTTCGTCCTGGAGCCCCCAGCGTCGCCGGCGTCCGTGCCAAGGTAAAAAACGACGTCGTCGTAGGACGTGTTGATAAAGAAGCGCGCTCCCTGCTTTGTCCCGGAAAAGCGCGGTGGCGCAACAGCCGCCTTGACTTTTGCCAAGACTGGCGATGTCCCCGGCCGTCTCTTCTTGCCTTTGACCAGGCCTTCGCGGCCGTGACACGTACCGCGGGCAACCGAGTCCTCGATCCAGGTCAGTCGCATGCCGTACGAACATGACAGGCCGGCCCTGCTGCACTTTATGCACGACGGGCGGTGTTCTGGGGTGCGAGGCGACGTCAGAGGTTGCGTCTCGTTTGAAAGGAGAGAAAGACTCACCGTCGCATTTAACGCTGCGGCCGCGGCAGGTCCAGCAGCCCGTGCGCGTCCGTTGGGCCATGGCCAGAAAAGACGAGATGCGCTAAACAACAGGGTGCATTCGCGACAGATGCCACCGTGTCGAGGGCAAAACGAGTCATGTCACCATAAGGGCAGGCGCAAGTGGAGGTGTTGGCGAGAAATGGTCTCTAAGAAAGGAGCGGGAACCAAAGACCAGTTATCTACGAGTACATTGTCCTTATCATAGGAAACCCCGCTAGCGAACAGCACCGACTCCGGGGATACAACACCGAGCCCGGGGACACAACAGCGTCCAGTTTTCAAGGGGTCTCGCAAATAAATTGAAATGGTATATAGATAAATATTAGCATGTGCAAACCGCCCAGCTGGCCGGCGTTTGTGCGTTACATGATCAAATCAATATCCTCGGGATAGGTGCCGACGTCGCTCGTCATAAAAACACCGGGATCCAACTCGAGGGTGGACGCATGCGCCAAATGGGCCCACTGCAGGTCCATGCCGTCAAAAATATCCGATCTGGCGCCGTCCGAGGCGTGGCTCGGGGCAGAGTGCGGGCCGTCGACAGGCGGCGCTCCGTCGTGCATGTGGTGGGTAGCGGCCACTTCTGCGTCGTCGACAAACGGCTCGTCGGCCATTTCACGAATCAGGTTGAGGGTGTGGCGGTCGAGCACGATGCGGGTGACGCGCGGCCAGGAGGCGTCAATGGCGGCGCGGGCGGCGGCACTGATGCGTGTAGGGCGGGCCCAGGTCACGCCCAGGGGCACCTCGCGGGCAAGCACCTCAAGCACGTCGCGCAGGCCCTCGGCGACGGGCCAGCGCTCGGCCAGCACGGCGAGGGTGCTGGAGCAGGCACGGATGGCGTCAGGAACGTCGGTGGAGCAAAAGGAGGCGGGCCAGCGCGACGGCGGCGTGGCGAAGAAGCAATAGAGCAGCGCAACGCCGATCTGGAACTGGGTAAGCAGGCCGAGCCAGGGCTGGGCAATCTCGCGGGCCATTTGGAAGCGGCGGAACAGCAGCAGGGCTTGGCAGCTGGCCTGCACCACCAAGTCGCCGGCCAGGCCGCTGGCGATGTGGCGGGTGGGCCGGTACAGCATGACAATGTCGTAGTAGTAAATCATCTTGTGCCAGCGCAGGCTGGCGTAGCCGGAGCCGCCGAGCGTCGCGGTGCCGGCTGGACTGGCCAGTGTGTCGTTCTCGAGCGAGGTGACCGCCCCCCGCGACCGCGCATTCCACGCCTTGAGCTGCGACAGCATGCGCGCCCTCCACGCGGCGGCGGCACGACTGTCGGGGTCGTAGTCGCCCCGCAGCAGCTTGTCCTGGATCTCCGACTCGATCTGGCGGCCGGCAATGACATGCAATGCAGACGAGACGTTGGTCGGCGCGCTGCTGCCCACGAGCGGTTGCTGCGCCGTGGCGGCCCACGCGGCCATGGGCTGGAGCTGGTCCTCATCAATGTTTTCAAAGAGCTGCGCATGTGAGCACAGATCCAACAACGCTGAGAGGTGCAAGGACAAGGGTAAGTACCGGCACGGTAATGTGGTGGTCGGCTACCGAGGCGGGAAGGTCGTGCGAGCTGCACACGACGCGGTCCATGGCGTAGGCACACCAAAAGATGCGGCGGCGGTGCTGAATCTGCACGAGGGCTTCGGCTGTTACAGGTTCTGAGTCCGGCTCGGCCTCGACGAGGTGCAGCTGGGCCTCGACGCAAAAACGGATGGCCCGTGACGACAGCACAATGATGCGGTCGCGCGAGGGCATATGCAGCGCGTACATGGTCAGCAAAAGGTACGCCTGGGCGCGCAGCAGGGGGTCGGGGCTGTCGAGCACATAGGGCAGATAGCGCGCAGTGGCAAGAGCGTGCAGGTCCTTTGCGCGCACAGGGCCGTTTATCCTTGATTTTGTCATGAGAAACGCAATGGCGTAAACCTATTGTATGGTGTTAGCGGACGTCGTCGGTATGGACAGCGAGCAGGCCAAAAAGGGCCACGTACCATGTACACAAAAAAGCCTTTCCACTGTGTCGGTGTGTGTTCTGTGTGCTCTGCGTCCTCTGCGCGCTCTGCATACGGGGCGTCACCGGCCGGCGCCCACGTCTCGGCCCAGTGCAGAAAATCGTGCCGCAACAACACTGGGTATTGCGACTGCGCCATGTCAAAATATGTATGGATGAGGAAGCGCCTCAAATCCGGACTGAGCATAGGCGCCGCCAGCTCCACGTCCGGCCGCCCCGGCGGCCCCGGCGGGGTGTGATGGGTAATGGTGACGGCGCCAAAGAGGCTGTGGCTCAGCATGTCGAGCGGCGCCTCGGGGGCGGCAGGCATGCCGTCCACAGCTTCGATGCTGTCGTAGTAATGTGGCGGCGGAGGCCGTGGCGGACGCAGCGGCGCGGTCGGCGATCGGCGAACACTGTGTATTGGGCGTGTACTGACATCGTGCTGAGCGGGCGGTGCTGCAGGGCCGCACGTGGCGTTTATGTGGTCGATGCTCTCCTGAGGAATCAGGGCCTCGAGCTGGGCCACGCGCTCCTCAAGGCGCTGGACGTAGCTGTGATTGTGTGAGCGTCGGTACGGTGCCGTGGCCCTCGCATGGTCTCGCCGGGACGACCTACTCGAGCTCCAGAGCGGGCTTCGCGGCCACGGCCGACTCGGACGGGATGCATTCTGACGGTCAGCACGGGCAGGGGTTGGGATAGAGGAGCTGACTTGGACACGCGTACCTGATCCCGACTGTGTACAGTTTTCGCACGGCCGCGCCTCGGTGCACTGGAGGCGCAGAGAGCGGAGGCCGGGTCAGCAACAGGAGCATACGGCCTGCGCCGCAGAAAACTACATCATGCACAGGACAATGCACACCTTTTGCTTCCGCTGGCGGCAGCGCTTGCAGGCGAGCGCCTTGCGTTTCTTGGCCGGGCCTTGGTCGGCGTGGTCGGCGGGCTGCGCGACGTCGTCGTCGCCGCTGGCCATTTCAGAGATTCGTTCTCGTACAGATGATCACTGAGAACGCCCTGTTAGCTACCGCCGCACACCACGTTTACAGCGAGTTCCTATGGAGTCACGTGCCATAACAAATATCTCTTATCACACTCGATAACCGATAACGGAGTTGAGATAACACGCCACTAATAATACGGTATTATTACGGCTCCTCTGCTTGGCCACTCAGCACAGTGCCTCCGTCTTCGAGGGCCTCGTGACGCCGACTATGAGCAACGCCCGCAAGCGGCCATGGCGCGCACAGAGCGGCGTTGGAGACGACGAGGGCTCTGCAAGCCCGCATCTCGCCCACGAATCGAGCCCGTCCTGCACGACGACGCGACACTCAGGCGGTGCTGGCAGCGAGGCTTGGCGGCCGTGGCAGGCGCCTCCTGGCAACGGCGACACTGACAGCCTGTCTGTCGACGTCTCGGTGGCACAGGCGGCGTCGTTCTTCCGCACCTACTTTTCCGTGGTGCATCCGCAGTACCCGTTCCTGGACATGCAGCTCTGCGCCAGCTACTACCTGGCATGGAAGCAATCCTACCCCAGGCGCCGCCTCGTGGGATGGCCGGCCTTTTTCGTCAAGATGGCGAGTGCCAGAGCGCCCCCCCCTCTTCCTGGAGCACAGCGTTTTTAACCCGTGTCTGAGCAGATTTTTGCACTCGGCTCCCTCATCGAGTCCAAGAACGACGACGCGCCTTGCTTTCGACACCACAACCTCAAGGCGCTGGCCCAGGCGGAGCAGAGCATCATGACGGACTCCAACATGACGCCACTGCTGCGTCTACAGGCCATGCTTCTGTCGGCCATGTTCGCACTGCACGCGGAGAACACGTGGCGCATAGCACACATCAGCGGCGTCATCATCAAGTTTGCGACGGTGCACCGGTTCCACCGCCTGCGCAAGGCCGACGCAGTGGACACGGAAGGCCGCATGCGCATCCGTGTGTGGTCGAGCATCTATGTGTACGGTTTGCAATTGTGGGCGACACCTGTCTTGTTCACCTGCACGCCAGACTGACGCCTTTACGAGTAGACTCGACCGAACCGTCTGTGCTGCTCTCGGCATCCCAGTCAGCCTGCCGGACATGTACATCAGCAGCCCGCTATATGATGTCGACGTTGTCCCCGACACGGGGCCGGGGGCGCGGCCGTCTATGCCTTGGATACTCGACCACGAGGGCCCCGAGAGTGCCCACGCCGCAGGCGATCCGGACCTGCGCACGTTTGCCCACATCTGCCGCATCCGCGCGCTGCAGTCGTCCTTTATGCACGCCATGGACAGGGTGGACAACGGTCTGGGAGATAGGGGCCAGGACGAGGAAGAGGGGGGGGAGGAGGAGGAGGAGGATGAGGAGGAGGCGCAGGAGCGCCTGCAGGCACGCATGCTGGCCAAACTGCGCGCGTGGGAGGATCCCGCAGTGATTGCCCGCCACAGCGTGGCCGGCAGCGACGGCTACCGCAGCCCGCTGTGGCTCGAGCACATTGGCCACCTGGCGCGGCTCAGCGTGTGCGTTGTCAGGCAGTCGGCCATCTGCGGGGCCGTTGCCGACGCTGCCCTTCAGGCCAGCTGTGCGGCATGCACAACGTTTCGTGCGCTGCAAAAGAAGCGCGCCGTGGCCCAGCCGTGGCTCGTCGTGCTTTCGCAGTTCAAGGCCGCCGTCACGCTGTGGTACATTGTCTGGGGCCGCGCTGAACCCGTCAGTCGCCAGGTGAGCGACGCCATGCGCGACTGCAGTGCCATTCTGGCCATTTTCGCCGAGCGATGGCCCAAGGCCGAGCCCTACCGCGACTGCTTCGAGCTTCTGTCGACGTCGATCCCGCGCAGCCAGCCCTCTGGCGGCCGCCTCGGACCCGAGACTCGGCAGGCGCTGGCGGGGCTGTGTCGGCAGCTTGAGGAGACAGGCATCCACCGCGTGACATCAACCATGTTGCGCGAAATGGCGGAGATGCCGGAGCCACTGTAGGGGTCTATGAGGCTGGACCCCGGAACGAACTTTTACGACACCCACGACCAAGTCTACGATATACCTCTTGAGATACCAGCTATTCAACCATTTTGTTTCACCAGCGCATCCTCCATGGTATGTTTTTATTTCTTTTGCTTTTTTAACTAGGCATCTTGACTATATGGTCCTTGCCTGATAAAAATATCGTGCACATTTAAAGGGTGGCCGGCGCGGTGTCCTGGGTCATCAGCATGTGTCCTTTGCTCCCTGCCGGATGGACGGTGGGGCCAAAAGGAAGAAAAAAAACATACGACAATGATTGTGTAGCGGTCAATCAGAACGCTGTCGTCCGGCTGGTACGTAAAGTGCATGCGGGCCGCCCAGGTGAAGGTGCCCTTGGTGCCGTCCAGATACGTGTTGTAGCTCTGGCCGTGCAGCATAACCTCCTCGGTCCGGGGTCCGCTGAGAGGGAAGACAGCGTAGATGACGTGGTCTCGTGCCGCCAGGGTCGACCACGACTTGTCCATGAGTGGCTTGAGCGCTGCACGGCCCTGGACGTTTGTGGCGCCCTTCTTGAAGATGGCGTCCTCGGTAAAGTGCGCGACCCAGGCGTCAATCGCTTTGCTGTCCACGGCCGTGTAGAGCGAGGCGATGTGCGCCTTGACGGCCGGGCCAAGAATGTTGCTGTCGCACTGGAACGTCTTCTCGGAGGGCATGCTGGGCAACGAAGAACGGGGCACTGTGGCGTTGAGGTGTCGGATGTGTAAACAAGAAAGAGTATAGCTGTCGAAGCACAGCCAGAGGAGAAGATATGAAAAAGGGCTCTTTCACGCCCACACAAGCTGTTCATCAGTCCATGTCTTGATCCATAGATACACATCTGCCCAATGCTCATCCGTTCACATGGCGCGCCTGTCGCTCCCATCCCGATGGCTGACAGTACCCGACGCCGGCGGCCGTCCGGGACTCGACGCCTTTGACAGGAGCTTGTGTGGAGACAACGAAGCCGTCGGGGTGAAGTGCGAAGCAGCTTGGCATGCCGAAGGAGTCCGATGTGCGATAACGACAAAGACGGCTCCACACTTTCTTCTGTTTTCTAACAGTCCACCTGCCATTCCTGGAACCATACTTGTAGGTTCTACTCCACAGACATTACAACTGAACAAAGCACTTTACGAAAGAACGGTGGCAATACGAGTACAGAGAACCAGTCCCGTATGTAGTTTGTGAAAACTGCTTAGATTTCTTACGTCTATTTACACCATCTAAACGAGTCTTGTACCGCGGCCTATCTACAGCTTGGGCGCGCAGCAGCTGCTGGGCGCGGCCTCACTGTTGCCTTTGTAGAGTACGCTCTGGTTCACGCGCTGGGTGCTCTGGGGCACGTCCAGGGCGGGGTTCTTGTCGAAAAAGCCGCTGGGCTTGAGACTGACCGTCATCGTCTCGACGGGCATGACGGGGTAGTCCTCGGGGCGCGGGTTGTGCGTCAGAGAAATAGAGTGCCACACGACCAGGTCCTCGTCGTCCACCTTGTCGCCGCGAGCCGCCCATGTGGACACGTCGCCGGCCACAGGGACGGCCTCGGCCTTGATCGCGGCAGCGTCGGCCCCCGGCAGCGACTGGTACGTGTAGTCCCCGGCGGCGTGCAGCTCGCCGTCGCGGTAGCGCGTGACCCAAAATGCCTTGGTGGCGTAGCGGGCGCGGCGCGCGTGCCACGAGTCGGGGTGGGCGAGCAGCATCTGGCGCGGGCCGCCGGCGTGGATGGCGTAGCCCACGGGCCTGCTGGTTACGGGGTTGCGCACGGCGCGGTTGACAATCTTGAGGACGCGGTTCGGGGCGGGCTCGGACGCGCCGGACGTGGCGATGACGCGCTGCTGGGTGGTGTATCCGACGCCGTCGGGGTTCGTCTCGGCGTCCAGCGGCATGGGCAGCGAGTCCTCCTCGACGACGGTGTTGCGGTCGCCGTCGAGGGCCGGGTCGATGCGCAGGGCAAAAATGTGCTGGTGGTAGGGCGCCATGACGCCCTCGTTGACGACGACGCCCCACGGCACCTGCGCGCCGGGGGCAATGGGCACGGTGCTGAGGATGCCAGTGGCCTGGATGCGGAAGTGCAGGCCGGCGGCCTGGTCGAGGTGCCACATGAAAATGTACTCGTAGTTGCCCACGGTGATGATGGTCTGTAGCACGAGCTTGCGCGCGCGCGTAATGGACACGGTCTGGGACGCGCTGTCAGTGTGCTTCCAGCCGATGCCGTCGTCAATCTCGTGCATGCACACGGCATTGTGCTTGGCCGTCGGCCGGCCGGCCGCGTCGCTCAGCGCAAACGAAAAGTAGTGGATGAGGCCCAGGCAGTCGCAGCCCAGCGCCAGGTTGTTGGCCGCCACGCCGGCGCCTATGTCGCCGACGTCGAACACGCTCTTGCGCGAGTACGGCGTGCGCGGGTCGCCGTACGGCACAAACATCTCGCTCAGGCTCAGGCGGTGGAACAGCTCGCGCCCGTCGTACGTCACGTCGTGCAGCACGAGGCCCTCGCGCCAGTTGAAGCCCACGCGGAAGCGCCACTTTTGCCACTGCACCAGGTGGCCGTCGGTCACCGAAAACGACGCGCCCTGCGGCTGGTGCACCGTGAGCGGCTTGAGGTCGCTGCGCGCCGCCACGGGCTGCAGGTCGTGGTGCCACTCGCTGGGCGTGTGGCGCCGGAAGCGCGCATCGCTGCTGGTGGCGCTGTCGGCGCCCAGCGGCAGCTCCATGATGCGCACCAGCGTGCGCGTGCGGTAGTCCATGACCGGCGAGAACGGCAGCGGGCAGTCGTACGCATTGGAGCCCGGGTGCGCCCGGCTCTTGGCGTAGAGGTAGCACTGCGCCAGGCGCCGGCTGGCGTCGTCCGAGTCGCGGCCGTAGGGCCACGTGTCGCAGACGGGCACCATGTCGTCCGGCAGCCCGTACGCCTTGATGCGCGCCTGCACCTCGGGGCTCTGGAGGCAGGCGTCGCGCACCGCCAGCGCCTCTTCCATGTCCACCTGGCCGTGGTAGTGCGGCCCAAGCCGGTGTGTGCCCTCGACCTGGCGCGCGCCGAGGTCGACGGTGGTGTAGAACAGGCTCGTCGTGCCGCGGTGGTAGTACAGCGCCGACACGCGGCGCGGCAGCGGCGCGGGCTTCTGGTTGGCGCGCTCGGCCCGCAGGTATGGCCGCAGCTGCGCCTTGGGAGGCTCCAGCAGCGCAATGTTCTTGAAGTGCACCGAGTCGGGCGGGTTGGCGCTCTTGACGAGCGCCGCAGCCGCGGCGATCTCGGCGCTGGTTAGGGGATCGAGAGGATGCATTGCGGCGGCAGCGTTGGGGCAGGGAAGCTTGAGCGCGGGAATGGGAGGCGACGGAGCAACAAGACGAATGCCCTGAAAAGAAGCGGGAAAACGCTCTTATACAGAGAAACGAGGTGGCAGCTCGAGCTTCGTCGCTGCCTTTCCGATCGGTCGAGGGGAGGTCCGACACGCGCCGATGGGCGCTATAGGACGGCGACTTTAGGGGCAGGCCCGCTGTATCGCACCGCTATTGCCGTGTCGTGGCGCTTCCGAGCCCAATCGGTCGTTCTTGTGGCTAAACTGCGACGGAGTTTTCTTGTGTTGTTTATTTCTGTTTTCGGCACGTTGCTTTTCTGTATCGTATTTCTCAGGTACGATTCTCGTATTCACTTACAAATTATATTGTCACTGTATGCATCACATGGGAGAAAACATGAGAAAATACTCGTAAGCTTTCTTATTATCCGGCCATATTATCTGCTCCGCACAACCCCTCGTGCCTTCCGTATTCCTCGTCACTGTCGCAATATCTAGCCAATGACAGCGCGCTTGATCTTGCCCAGCACGGTCGTGGGCATGACCTCCTCGTGGTCGCCCAGCCAGTCGCGGCGGCCGCTGGCAATGTCGGCCTCGGCAGGGTTGACCCATTTGGTCTTGAACCACAGCTTCCAGCCGCCGTAGAGAATGACAAACAGCGGGATGACGAGGTAGGAAAACACAAAACCCTTGGCGTCAAAGGGGTGCAACAGGGTGGTGTACCCGGAGATGAAGACGAGGAAGATGTTGAAGCCGAACAGGAACCACGGCACATACGGGTAGCCAAAGGACACATACGGCATCGACGACACGGGCACGTTCTGGGCGGCGAGGGCCTGGCGGAAGCGCACGTGCGTCAGGCCGATAAAGGCCCAGGCGATAAAGGCGGCGGCGCCCGAAATGTCCAGCAGGTAGGTGAAGACGTTGCCGGCGTTCTCGGAGATGTTGAGCAGCGCCAGCAGGCCGATGAGGTTGGTAAAGACAATGGCGTTGACGGGGACGCCGTGCTTGGTGGTCTTGCCCAGGAAGCGCGGTGCGCGGCCGACGCGGGCCTGGGCCATGATGGTGCGGCTGCCAATGTAGATGGCCGAGTTGATGGACGACAGCAGCGTGATGACGATGATGGCGTTGATGAGGTTGCCCGCGCCGCTCCAGCCGGCCTGCACCAGCGCAATGGTAAAGGGCGACGACGCAGACTTGGACGTCGCCGAGAGCAGGGCGTCGGAGTTGGACGGCACGATGAGGCCCGTGAAAAAGACCATGCCCACGTACACAATCAGGATGCGCCAAAAGGTCTGCTTGAGGGCGCGCGGGATATCGCGGCGCGGGTTGCGCGACTCGCCGCCCGTAATGGCCACGGCCTCGGTGCCCGAGTACATGACGGCCGCCAGCACGAGCACCTTGCCGAAGCCGTTGATGCCGTGTGCAAACGGGCCCGGGTCCGACCAGTAGCGGAAGCCAACGTAGCCGGTGTTGCCAATGCCGCCGGCATCGATGACAATGGCAACAATGTAGAGCAAAATGACAATGATAAACTTGAACGACGCCAGCCAAAACTCCATCTCGCCGTACACCAGGACGCCCAGCAGCGACGTGCCCATGAAGAAGGCCCAGCAGATGAGGATCCACGCATAGTTGGGCAGCTTGTCCGTCCAGAAACTGAGGATGAGCGCGGCGCCGTTGTACTCGTTGGCCAGGATGGTGCCCTAAAGAGTCAGTGCGTGAATATATGTAAATATAAATATAAAAACGAGTAAAGACGAAACACGTCACGCTTTGCAGGCGCGTCTGCTCACTTACCCACATGTACCAGTAGTTCCAGCCCAGGGCAAAGGACAGCGCCGGGTCGACAAAGCGGCCGGCAAACTCGTTGAACGCGCCGGTCGAGGGGTACATGGTGGCCATCTCGCCCAGAGACTGCGTTACCAGAAAGACGTCGAGGCCAATGACAATGTAGCCGATGAGCGCACCCACGGGCCCCGAGTACCGCAGGGCAAAGCCCGTCGCGTAAAAGGTGCCCGGGCCGATGACGCCGCCCAGCGCAATCATCAGCAGATGGCGCGCCTTGAGCGCACGGCGCACACCATCGTCAATCACATTGCCGCTGTCGGCGTCGATGAGCTGGCTGTCGCCCTCGGCCGTGTCGACGCCGGCGGCGGCAACAGTCTGCTCCGTCTCCTTTTCCATGATCCAAGACCGGCGGCAGGCAGACGGCGGACGGCGGGCAGACGTGCAGTGTGAATGGGGCAGAGGGTAGGACGGGAAAAAGAATGAGAATGCAGCGGCAGGGTCACAGGTGCGAGACGAGAAGCATGGCAGGCGACTGTGGGACTGTGGATGTCGATCTGCAGTATATGTATGTCTGGCTCTGGAAAGTGTTTATCATGCCGTTGCCTCGAAGGATAGCGGCCCGTGATGCATGCAGCTGCAGACGGCAAGGACAAGGCGAGATCGTGTGCTGTATTCGGAGAGTAGTCGGGACAGCGTCCGGGCGGCGCCTGGGGAAGCCAGCGGTTCGGGCAGCAGCGGGACTGCTGTCGGCGATCCAGGGGCCACGAGTCCGACGGCTGCAGATACGTCGTAGGTAGTGTATTTAAGCAGAGGACGTGCTATTAGTGCCCCAGAAATTTAGGCGTTATTAGGGCATTTCAGTGTTTTAAACCATCTTAGTGGCAGCCACTCCACCAATCATATTACACGGCCATATCTGGCGGTCTTCGTATTATTAGTGTTCGGCGTGCCTTGTTATCTGCGCCGAGCGTAGGCTTTGCGCTCCGGGCTACAGCCGGCTGCCCACAGCGACAGCGACAGACACCGCCTTTGTCACGAGATACTCCTCCACCGCGACGTCCTTGCCGGCTTCCTTGCCATAGCCCGACTCCTTCATGCCGCCAAAAGGCGTCTCAACACCAGAGACGGCACCTGTTCTTGTTGTCAGTAGAAGAGATAAAGTGAAAGAGCAAACATGAGCGTAAATCGACTTACTCGTGTTGACACCAATCATGCCCGCATCCAGCGCGTCCATCAGCCGCCACGTGCGGTCGACGTTCTTGGTGAAGACGTACGCTGCCAGGCCCATGGGCGTGTTGTTGGCGGCCTCGACGGCCTCTTCCTCGGTGCGGAAGCGGAACAGCGGCAGCAGAGGCGCAAAGCTCTCCTCGCCGGCCACGACCATCTCGGCCGTGGCGCCGCCCAGGATGGTGGGCTCGACAAAAAACCCCGTGACGCCCGGCACGCGTCCGCCGCCGTGGAGCACGCGCGCGCCCTTGGCCGTGGCATCGGCCACCTGGGCCAGCACGCGGTCCACGCTCTGCGGCGTGGTCACGGGGCCGAGCGTGGAAGATGCCTCCGTGCCGTGGCCAGCAACGAGGCGCGCGGCGCGCGCCACCAGCTGCTGCGCAAACCGGTCGTACACGCCCTCCTGGATGTAGACGCGGTTGGCGTTGATGCACGTCTGGCCGGCGTTGCGCCATTTCAGGGCTGACAGCGCGTCCGCGGCCTGCTCCAGGTCCGCGTCGTCAAACACGACAAAGGGGCAGTTGCCGCCCAGCTCAAGAGTTACCTTTTTGAGGCCGTCGGCGCAGATGCGGGCCACGATATTGCCGACGCGCGTCTGTGATGCGTCAGCACATGAAACCACTTTCCAACGGGGCGAGGGTGCTTGGAGGGACGCACGCTGCCGGTAAAGGTGACCTTTTTGACAGCCGGGTGGCGGCACAGCGCCTCGCTGACAGCGGGCGTGTTGGCCAGGCTCGTCGTCAGCACGTTGAGCGCGCCGGCAGGCAGCCCGGCCTCCCGGGCTAGCTGTGCGAGGGCGAGCGTCGACAGTGGCGTCTCGGGCGACGGCTTGACCACCATGGTGCAGCCTGCCGCCAGGCCCGCGCCCGCCTTGCGCAGCACCATGGCAATCGGCAGGTTCCACGGCACCAGGGCGGCCACCACGCCAATCGGCTGCTTGACGGTCACGACCTTCTTGCCGGGGACGAGCGCGTCGAAAGCGGCGCCCTGCACGCGCTCGGCTTCGCCTGCGAACCACCCCGCGGCCGCCACGGCATAGTCGATTTCAAACATGGCATCGGCCCGCGGCTTCCCCGTCTCGTAGATTAAGAGCGTTGCCAGGTCGTCGCGGTGCTTGTCGATGAGTGCGCTCCATGCCGAGAGGATCTGGGCACGACGGCGCCCCCCGACATAGCGGTACGACGCAAATGCCCGGGCGGCCGCTGAAACGGCGGCGTCAACATCCTCGGCGCCGGCGTCCGCGGCCGTGCCCCAGACCTGGCCGGTGCCGGGGTCCGTCACCGTAAAGTGTGCGCCCGAGGCGGCATCCACCCACTGGCCGTCGACGTAGCACTGGCTTTGGAGAAGGTCTGGCCGGTTGAGCTGGGCTGTTGTCAGCATGGTCCTGGCCGTCCCGTCCTTATCGAACTCACCGTAAAGGGCGCCATGATCGTCTGCTGGGGTGATGAAGGACACACCAACTGCTTACCGCGCCAGGAGAAAAAAGAAGTAAAACATGGGTGCCAAAAAAAGTAAAATAAAATAAGAACGGTACAAAGTACAAAAAATACAGCAATGCACACGCACAGCGCACCCGATCGTCGGCCTTTGCAGGAGACGCAGGCCCCCGCCAATGCCATGTCTGCTTAGCGCAAAGCCGACACAGCACGGCGCTCGTCGGAGACCAACCCCGATGCGAGCTGCACGAGCACCAAGCAGCAGGTAAACATGATATCATTCCCGGTGGTTTTGTGACGAGTTGCACCTGCAGATAGGTTGGTATTTTGTTTTTATGTATTTATTTGCTCTTCATAAGCATTTTATCTTCCAAGACCACCACTGCTCGACTCCTCATTCCCCCTCCGCCATCCATCATGTCGTGGCTGCTTCCTACGGGCAACCAGATCAATCTGCAGCTCGGCTGGCCCTCACCACTGCTCTTCCCAGCCGAGGACCTCAACAATGGAGCCAATTCCGTGCTGTCCAACCGCGATGAGGCTACGGCGGCCCTGATCTACGGCCCCAACCCTGGCGCCCCAGCCCTGCGCAGAGAGCTGGCTCGATGGCTGGGCATGGTCTACCACCACGACGCGGCCGCCGTTGCCGTCGAGCGCGTCTGCGTTGCGGCCGGTGCATCGCAGACTCTCAGCAACATACTGCTGCGCTTTACTGATCCCTCGTACACGCGCCACGTCTGGATGGTGGAGCCGACGTACTTTCTGGCTTGCCCCGTGTTTGAAGACTGCGGTTTTGCGGGCAAGCTGCGCGGGGTGCCCGAGGACGATGAGGGCATTGATCTGCAGTTTCTTCGCCAGGCCCTCGAGCAGGCCGAGCAGGCCGTCCGGGACACCGTGGCCGCCGCCGACGACCGGCCCCGCACGAAGCCGGCGAGTTACGAGAAAATCTACAAGCACATCATCTATTGCGTGCCGACCTTTGCCAACCCCAGCGGCAAGACCATGTCGCTGGCGCATCGGCGGGCGCTGGTGCGCCTAGCCATGGAGTACGACGCGCTCGTCGTCTCCGACGACGTTTACGACGTGCTGGCCTGGCCCGCCGACCGCACCCGCGCTCCCGACGCGGACCTGGTCCTCCCACCGCGCCTCGTCGACGTCAACCGCGAGCTGGACCCCAACAGCAAGTGGGGCAACACGGCCAGCAACGGCTCCTTTTCCAAGATTGTCGCCCCCGGCGCGCGCACGTCGTGGGCCGAGGCCACGCCCGCCTTTGCAGCATGGCTGGCCAACTGCGGCGCCACCGCGTCGGGCGGCAACCCGGCGCACCTCATGTCGTCCGTCGTCGGGACGCTCCTGTCCAGCGGCCGGCTTCAGACGCACATCCGCGACGTGCTGATCCCCACATACCGCGCTCGCTACTTTAGCATGGTCGACGCCATTCACACGCACCTGGGCCCGCTGGGCGTGCGCATCGCCACAGGCACGCCGTACGTGACGTCGACGCGGGCAGGCGAGCAGGGCATCGAGCTTGCTGGCGGCTTCTTTCTGTGCATCACCCTACCCACAGAGGGCTACCCGCACACGTCTGTCTTGGCCAGGCTAGCCATCGAGCAGAAGGAGCTCAAGTTTGCCCACGGCAAAATGTTCGAGGTCAAGGGTGATGCCGGCAGCAAGGCCCGCTCTGACGCCGGCTACGGTAGCACCGTGCGCCTCTGCTGGGCCTTTCATGACGAGGCCACGATCGATGAAGGGATTCGGCGTCTGAGGGACGTACTGCTGGAGAACCGGGAGTAGGGGATACAAGTTCTTTCCCTTATAAAAAATAAATTAATTCATTAAGGTTTTTTTGTATTTATACACCTATGGAATATCCACGTTATATCATGAGGTGTTCTCTATCAGGTACTAAAACGTCAAAAGGGTGCCCCTATAATAAAACTGTACCTACTGCTTCCTCTCGTAGGATTCAGTTCGATTCTCCGGTGTGATAAATCCATTATCAACTAAATGAGAAATAAAAATACACTGCTTGTTATGCATGTACATCTTCGCCCAGGAAAAAGGAAACGATGATATCCGTCGCCGTCGCCGCGTCATCCTCCATCTGCGCCGACGCAATCGCTGCGGCCGTCGCCTCGTCCGACCAGCCCTTGCGTGGGCCGACAATCTTGAGACACTCCGTGTTCATAAAGATATCAAACTCGGGGTGGCCCTGGTACGTTAGCAGACGGCCAGTCCGGTATATTCCCTGATTTGCGCAATGCGCTGTCGCGCCCACGACGACCGTGTCGTCTGGGACCCGAGGAAACACGACGTGGTCGCCGTGAAGCATCTGCAGGCGTAGCTTGCGCTTTCCGCCCAGCAACGCATCGAAGCGCTGGGCAAAGGCGTCGGCGAGTGCGACGGTCTGGACGCCTAGCTCGTGGCCAGTTGGGTCCTGGCACACAACTGCACCGTCGTCATGATAGAGCGCTTCACAGACGACCTGGTGGCCGAAGCAGGAGCCGTAGATTTTGATGTCCGGGTGATCTATGTAGATGCTCTTGACATAGGCCAGCAGCTTGCGGATCCACGCAAGGTCCTCGTAGACGCCGTTGGGCGAGCCTGTGATAATCACCGCGGTGACGCCGTCAAGTAAGTTCGGGTAGCTTTCCTTGACGGCATCGTAGCCGCGAATGGCGAGCTCGATCGGCATATTCGCGGTTCTTGCATTGTGTCGTGCCACGGCAGGCCGCAGAATGTCAGCAAAGACGTCGCTGTACTGGCCGCGTGCCTTAGTGATAACAGGCGACGTATAGCCGCAGTTGAGAACGACGACAGTCAATGTGGGCATGGAGACGGGCGGTGGCAGACGAGGACGTGGCGGTGCTTGGCTTTATTTTTGATCTTACTTTAATTGTTGGCTATTCACTCTTTGCTATATGTATTTATTGACATTTCTGGGCTGTTTTTCGTGTCATATACAGTCACACCCCCCTCTCGATGCCACTTCGCAACCCCGTCGGAGGAGGCACGTCCGAGGAACGGCGTACTCGATAAGAAGCGCGACCCACAAACCCACCCATCGGAGGCTCTCCGAAATAAAACATAACCCTGTCCAGTTCATTGTGCTTCTTTCCGTCTCAGAAATCACCGTGTTATTTTTTCGCCAGCCACCGTGGCAAAAAAGGCGTCGGCCAGATAGGCTCCCGAGTAGCTGGGCTTGTGGAAGCCGTCAGTTACGGGCGGCCCGCGCGACTTGGCCGTGACCGTCTCCAGGTAGCCGGCAATGCCGCGCTGCTGCCAGTCCCGGGCAAACTCGTCCGTCGTGATGTTGAGGCCCTGCACCGCCCATGTTGGCTGCACCTGCCACACAATGCCCATCTTGGCCATGTCGCTCGCAAACGACGCCACCTGCGCCTCGGTGAAGCCGTTCTTTTCGTAGCTGTACATGCCCGTGTAGCCAAAGCCAAACATGCGGTCTGGGTGCACCTTGCGCACGGCCTCGTGGAACTCGACAATGTCCTTCCAGACAGGCGCGTCCATGCGCGCCCACGTCATGTCGCCCAGCGGCGCCACCAGTAGAGCGCGGTCGACAATCGTCTGCACCGTCGGCTTCCACATGTACTGGCCCTCCTTGGACCGCGCCACCTCCCAGTCAAAGGCCACTTGCTTGCCCAGCGCGGCCGCTGCCTTCTTGCGGCGCTCGGCCAGCGGCGTGCCGTAGGCGGTGGCACCCGAAGCCAAGTACGCGTCGTACGCCGACACCGACGGCGCCTGCGCCTTGACGGCCTCGTCAAACGTCATCAGGCCTGCCCGGGCCTTCCAGGCATCGCGCGCGTCCGTGTACGCTTGGCCTGTGGCAATGCCGGCCTGAACGGCGTCGACGAGCGGCTCAATATCGGGCGTCGTGCTGCCCACAATGTAGGCGTGGTCGCGGGGGTCGATGCAGCTCGTGATAAACTGCGAGCGGTCCGTGTCGCACCGGCACATGAGCAGCGTGTCGGCACCCATAATGTCAAACTGCATGCGTGCCGCCGTCAGGCGGCTCACGTACTCGCTGCTGGGCACGACGGTGCGACCCTCACCCACGGTAAACTTTTTCAGGCCGATTGCGAGGTCGTCTATATGGGTCATGGCCACGCCGGCCTCGACAAACGTCTGGGCTAGCTTGACCGTCGTCGTCAGCCCGCCAAAGCCCATGTCTGCGTCGGCCACAATAGGCATCATATAATCATAGCCCTCCATGGCGGCGCGCTCAGCTTTGGCCACTCGCAGCCGGCTTTGTGTCTGGCGCTGGTCCATCCACAGCTGTGCCTTGAAGAGCTTGTCCACGACCTTGGGCACCGTGTCCCACGGGTAGTCGGCGTGGTCCATACCCGGGTGCTGCACCTCGGACAGCCCGCACAGCGCGCCCGATACATACACTGTCTGCTGGTGCTTGGCCATTTGCGACACCGTCGTAGGCTCTGTTGTGCCAAACGTCTTCTCGCAAGTTGCGTTTTCGCGGTGCGTCTGCAGCAGGTCCCACAGCTTCTTGGCCTGTATGCTAGACGCATAGCTCATAGGGATGCTGTTGCGGAGCGCCGCAATCGACTCGGCCGTGTACGGCCGCTTGATGTGTGCCCGCCACGGACGCGCCCACTCGGCCTCGATAGCCGCCACACGCTCTTTGAACGCCTTCTCTTCGGCGTCCACGTCGATCTTGTATGTGGCCATGGCGACAATTTTGGAAGTAGTGGTATCTTGTGAGGTAACAGTGAGGAAAAGAGGCACAAGTCAGCAATGGCAAAGAGGAGCATGAGATAAGTTCAACAGTCTACATGACGACAGCCTGGAGACCTTGTTACTCGTCAAGAATGTTGTCCGCGACGCCCGTCGGCCAATACTCCGAATTTACGGCCACATGCAGTCTGTCCTGTTAAACCCATGATGCGTGCACAGTTGGGGCAAGAGACTTTCGGGCATTGTGCAGCGCATACTAGCGTCGGGCACTCGCGTCCGATCTTCGCACTCACCGGCGACGGGCGGCCGATCATATCAGATTCAGCTCGGAAGGCTTATTATTTTATCAACTTACCCATACATGATTAGCAGTCGGTCTCTTGGCCTTTTTCGAGATAATATGTTGAATTGTTACCGTTGCATGCAACAGTGGCGTATGAGTTTTGAAAGGATTCTGCTCATATGAATGGATTGCAACAAGTGATACAAAAGCAGTATTTGGATTGTATTCTATACTTGTTAACAACGCGGCACGTTGCCGACATGGTGAGCACAAGCACGGCAAACACCACACCGTTACGCACCGTGCTCGTCAGACAGTCGTCCGCCTTGCTAAGCTGTGTTACACATTCAAAGCTTCGCCCTTGGCGTTGACGACAAATCAACCGTCGCTGTTGCCCGCCATGCAATGTGCTTCGAACGGCTTCCACCTCCCTCCCCCGCTGCGGGCTCTCTCCAGCGCCACCGGGGCAGCTCCTGGAATCCTTTGGCCAGCAGGTCTGCGGCAAAGTCGCCCACGATAGGCATCATCTTGAAGCCATGGCCTGAGTCGCCTGACAGCACTGCTAGCGAGTTTTCTGTCGTGCCCGGGACAAAGTCAATGATAAAGTCTGAGTTGTCCGTATCAGCCACCCAGCAGAGGTGCGTGTCAATGAGCGGGCGGTCGGCAATGTGCGGCAGAACCTGCTGCAGCAGTCGCCGCGTCTGCCGAACATCTTCCTGGGGCACGTATTCGCTCTCGGGCAGCGTCCCGTACGGCACAGATATGTTGCCGCGCTTGGAATTGATATTTGTGTAGCCGCCACCCATGTAGCAGATCTTGATCTTATGCGTGGCCGGGTCTGGCTCAAAGAAAAAGCCAATGTCTCGCACTGTCGTCACAGGGAAGCCACGTAGCTGCTCCGATTCGCTCGGCGTCAGCTGTATGTGCGAGACGCCCCAGCAAACTGCAGAGATTTGCGGTGCAATGGCCGGCAGGACGTTGGCCACGAACCCGCCGGCTGCCACAATCGTCGTGCGTGCCGTGTATGTCTCTCCATTTTTGGTCCGGGCGCCCACGCACTTTTTGCCGCCGGGTGTCGTCTCGTACAGCAACTCATCGACCTCTCCAGCTGCACCGAGACAAAACTTGACGCCAAGCTGTATGCACGCGCCGTAGACGGCTTGCATCGTGTTGGAGGATTGTGCGTAGCCCGCCAGCCGATTCAGGTAGCCTCTCCAGCCCGGCAGCGCGCCCGTGAACTGAGGTGCTACCTTTCGGATGGCTTCTGCGTCGGGGCATGCTACGAGGAAGCCATTAAATGCCGGGTTCTCGGCCACACTCTTGTTGTACTTGGCCAGCGCACTCTGGACGACCGGTGACGCCTCGCCCGTTACCACGTTGAGGAAGCCCAATTGTCTGAAGTATGGCTGATATAGCGGATTTGTCTGCCACTGCCGGATCGCCTGGAGGGCCACGCCCGTATAGAATGGGTCAATGTACTCAGATCTGATAATCTTGTTGAGGTCGAAGCCACCCGAAAACCGGCTGGGTACACGGTCGTCCTTTTCGAGCACCGTAATGTCCATGTAGCCTAGAGAAGCCAGCTTGTGCGCTGTAGACAGGCCAAATGTGCCGGCGCCGACAATAAGTACGGGCTCAGATTTGGCGGGCATGTTGGGTAAAATGTGATGTGGTGGTCGGGATGGTGGTATGCGTGTCCTTGCCTGGTCCTGACTTCCCTGGTCATCTATTAAATATCAACTTGGCGTAAGAGAGATTGTATCAAAACAGAGAGTTTAGACACGTACACGTTTCCTTTGACAATGCTGCTATGTGTCGAAAGAAAGCGTCGTAGATAGTCTGTGCAAGATGAGGCGAATGGTAGTAATAAAGGTAATAGAATCAAATTATTTTGATGTAGGAACCGTGTGAAAATGGCACTTAACTCGGAATGGAGCCAGAAATTCACGTCAAATATTGTGGAAATATAAAAAATGTTGACAGTCTCGTCTCTACCTGCCACCAGAGAAGACAATAGGCCGGTAAAGTTGAGGCAAACGTATCATGACCAGCTTGTCGGCCCACTCAGCTTGTTGCCCACAACAGCTTCTTATCGATAATCAATAAAAACTTCTGTATCCATATGAGATCCCGCATCTGCAAGTCCAGGCGATGCGTGCCTCATGCAAAGACAGACGTCCGGCCTGCGGGGTCGTATTTGACGTCGACTGCTTCTCGTCGTCTCACCAAGTTGGCTTCGGCATGCTCCATAGGAAGCTCGAGGCGACGACACAATCAGACCAGCCTAAGCCCCATCGATGTAAGTGGGAGACGCTAGGCCTGTCTTATCCACCAAGTCCAACGAAACCCGCCGGTACCCACTACTAATACAACAGGGGACAAGCGCTAATCTTATCACAACAAAACAAGAATCTCAGTGGAAGAACGGAGAAGCCTTGTCCCTGAGCTAGGGCCACAAAACAAGGCTTCTCTTTCGAAGTACAGACATGCAGTCTCGACCGCCATAGCTGGCCTTTCGCTTCGAGCTGCACCTGAGACGGCTGGTTAGATAATGCTCGTATGAGTAACTTTGCAACTTCAAACTCTTTCTTCCGCCCCGGATTGCACACGACGGAACCAAGACCTGCCCGTTCAGCAAGGTAGAAGATGTCCCCCACAGCGGCAGATCAATATAAAAAAACCACAGGCATTCGGGAATGATCCACTTCTGTCTATCATAACGCTTATATGTAGAGTATATCCCACCCTGGACCTCGATATCACATAGATATCGTATTGGGACAGTCTGATTGATCGTGGTTGCGTCGACACACTCAGTGCGCGGCCTGGCCTTGTCCAGACCGCCCGTCATATTTATATTGAGGCCGGTCTCGTGGCAGTCCATCGTTGCCCTTTCAAGTCGGTAGTTCTCGACCTGCACCAGCTTCTGCATCAACTTCGGCATCTTCTCTCCCGACAAGGACTTATCATTTGCTCCTTCCCTCTTACACACTGCTACGCAACATTCCACCTCACATTACACCAGTTTCCTGCTGTCCTCATGTCGTCCAAGTCGGTCGACGAGAAGGATCCCGGCCTCACTGCCGCGGTCCCGGTTGTCGATGTTGGCGATGTCGAAGCCACAGGCCCTCACGGTCATGTGCCCCGCGATGTCGATATTGCTGCACGCTTCCTCGCCACGCTCGACCCAGCCATTCTCAACGAGCCCATCTCGGCCAAGGAGGCCCGCCGCGTCCTCTGGAAATTGGATTTGCACATCCTCCCCGTCCTCACACTCGTCATCATTGTGGCTGCCATTGACAAGGTCATTATTTCCAATGCCTCCATCTATGGCATGCTTAAAGATGACCATATGACGTCGGCCCAGTTCTCTTGGATTGCCTCCATCTTCTACTTTGCCTATCTCGGCTTCGAGGCCCCGGCCGGCTACCTCGTTCAGCGTCTGCCGATCCGCTCGTACCTGGCCGTCGCCGTCTTTGGCTTCGCCGTGCTGACCTTCTGTACCGGCGCCACCACGAGCTTTGCCAACCTGGCTGCTGTCCGCTTCCTTCTTGGCGCCTTTGAATCCATGCTCTTCCCCACGGCATCCATCATCACCGCCATGTGGTGGACCCGCAAGGAGCAGCCTCTCCGCGTCGCTCTATACTTCAACACAATGTCGTCCGTAGTCACTGGTCTCCTGGCCTATGGCGTTGGACACTCCAAGAGCAGCGTTGCCCCCTGGCGTCTGCTGTTTATCATCCTGGGCGCCTTGACTATGGTCCTTGCCGGCTTCGTCTATGTTTATATTCCCAGCTCACCCGTCGAGGCCTGGTGGCTCACAGACCGTGAAAAGTTCATTTGCATTGAGCGCGTCCGCCAGAACAACACGGGTGTCGAGGATAAGCAGTTCAAGATGTATCAAGTCATTGAGTGTCTCAAGGACCCCAAGCCGTGGCTGCTCGCTCTGTTCTCCATCAGCCAGAATATTTGCAACGGTGGCCTCGTCACATTCGCGGCACTTATCGTCTCGGGTCTCGGCTTCTCGACGCTCAAAACCACGTTGATAGGTGTTCCGACCGGCGCTATTGGCACTGTTTGGCAGATAATCCTGGCGTTGGTATCGTCTCGCCTGCCCGGCTACCGCTGTGGCATCATTCTTTTCGCCAACTGTTTCCCCATCATCTGTGCGGCCCTCATGTTCACGCTGCGCGGCAAAGTATCAAATATACACCTACTGGGCGCATACTACGGGTTCTACTCGTACTGGGCTCCCTACGTCCTGTCCACGTCGCTCAACATTTCCAACGTCAGCGGCCACACCAAGAAAATCACCGCCAATGCCATGTTCTTCATTGGCTACTGCGTCGGGAACATCATCGGGCCCCAGGTCTTCCGTTCCAAAGACGCACCCACCTACAAGCACGGCTACATTGGCATTCTGGCGTGCCTCGTTGTCTCGTCTGTCAGCATCGCCCTCTACGGCCTGCTCTGCCGCTGGGAGAACATCAAGCGTGACCGTGCCCAGGGCGGCGCCCCAGAGGACGCCAGTGTCAACGCTGAAACCGCCTTTTCCGATCTTACGGACAAGGAGAAGCCTGAGTTTCGGTACCACTACTAGATTTGAAAGAGTGTCTGGCTTTTCTTTTCTGTACTGGATACTTAAATGGGGTGGTGAAGAGACCCAGAATGGAAATGCTGCTCAATGCGCGTAGCTGACAAGTACAGTATATGCAGATTTTATGCGACTTGTGAAAAATTGACTTGAACCGACAATACCGTACTATTCCGGTTGTTTAAAGTGTAGTAAAATTGCCTCCGGTTATGAGGTGTTAATGTTGGCGATGGTGTCGTAACAACGACACAGCGACCTATTATTACGCCCTGTAATAGCGCCCATTTCCCAGCGTTTCGTACGCAGCTGCACCCCGCTACAACCAAAGTAAATAAACGGCCTACTGTTGTACGTCGCGCCTGCTGTTGATATGAGCCTCAGGGCAACTGCGTCTTGCTCTTGTTAAAGTCGAGGAAGGAGCGAAGGGCGTAAAGACAAGGATTTTTTACGCTTTGGCTGGCTGCCAATTTCGGAAAACAAAACATCGTCAAACTCAAAATTTGCACCAACTATTGCTTCACCCATTTTGTTCACCCCAATGGTCTGCCTCGCCCGTCTTACTCCCACCGGTATTACTCCGTAATACTCCTTATCTAGGTGTCGTGGACCACGGCGTTTGCGATTGTCTTCCCTGTTCGCCTCGACCTATTTTGTTGGCTCTTCGCTGGTCATTTTTTTCTCTCCTCCACCTGCCATGCCGGGGATAACAAAGATCAAACAACTACCCTCTTATCGCCCTTCTGGAGAAACCAGACGAACAGCCGCCACGCGGATAAGAACGCGCTGCGGTAACCGGAGGACTGCTGACGTTCCTTTCGCCTCGACCTGCTGCAGCAGTCTGGCACAAACGACGCCAATGGCGCCTTGCGCATCGCAGCCAATCTGGCCAATTGTCACAGCACCGTTTAACAGCAGTGCGGCTAGTGTTTCCGCAACGCAACTACATACTCAATGAGATGCACTTGACGGCGTCCTGCGAAGACCTTATATTCCCATTTGACCCGCTGCAAATGGAAAGATGGCCTGACAGATCGAATCCTCACTGATCCCTAGTTCTCCAGTCTCGAGCAATTCCCCTCTCTCCCATGCCGCCAGGAACACAGCTGCACACACCGTGACCATGTCGCCGCACACCACAGACGAGATTTCCGACGTGTCCACTGGCCAGACCGCAGCCGGCCCTGCTGCCGGCCCCGTGGACGAAAGTCAGCTCAGCGTTAGGATTGCCATTGGTATGTCGGTACCATACGCTTATGAGATTTTTCTATGAGATTTTTCTTGTCTCATTGTTCATTTTTAACAATTTTTCAGACAGAGGCGGCACCTTTACGGACTGCCTCGGCATTGTCGAGGGCCGTGACGAGGACGTTGTGGTCAAACTGCTCTCACAAGACCCGGCCAACTACAATGATGCTCCCATTGAGGGGATTCGCCGCCTCCTCGAGAAGATTACGGGCCGACCCTTTCCCCGCAACGAGAAGCTTGACACGTCCGGTTTCAAGAGTTTTGGTATCCGTATGGGCACAACCGTTGCTACCAATGCCTTGTTGGAGCGCAAGGGAGCCGATGTGGCTCTCCTGATCACCGAGGGCTTCCGCGACGCTCTTGAGATCGGCCTCCAATCACGGCCAAAATTGTTTGACCTCGAAGTCGTCAAGCCTGATGTGCTCTACAAGAAGGTGGTGGAGGTAGAGGAGCGGGTGACGGTCGAGGGCTACCAAGTTTCGCACAGTTACGACGAAGAAATGGCCGAAATTTCACGGACGGTTGGCACTGACCCGGCTGTTGTTCGTGGCACCAGCGGCCAAATTCTGCGTATCCTCAAACCACTCAATGTCGAGCGCGTACGGACGGATTTGCAGAAGCTCTACGACGAGGGCCTGCGCAGTGTGTCCGTCTGCTTGGCCCACTCCTACACATTTGCCGACCACGAAAACATTATCGGCAATATTGCCAAGGAAATTGGCTTTACGCAAATCTCTCTCTCAAGTGCCACCCTGCCCATGATCAAAATGATCCATCGTGGCATGTCCGCCACCGCCGACGCATACCTCACCCCCAAGGTCCAGGAGTACATCAGCGGCTTCCGCAGTGGCTTCCGTGACAACCTCGGGTCGTCTGCTACTCGTTGCGAGTTCATGCAGAGCGATGGCGGCCTCGTGGGCATCGACCGCTTCTCTGGCTTCCGTGCCATTCTCTCCGGTCCTGCTGGTGGCGTCGTTGGCCAGGCACGTACCTCGTACGACCCCGACGACGCCACGCCCGTCATTGGGTTTGACATGGGCGGTACTAGCACAGACGTCTCCCGCTATGGTGGCTCCTTTTCGCACTCCTTTGAGACCATCACTGCCGGCGTTCCCATCCTTGCGCCTCAGCTCGACATCAACACTGTGGCGGCTGGTGGTGGCAGTATTCTGCACTGGCGCCACGGCCTCTTCGTCGTGGGCCCCGACAGCGCCGGGGCACACCCCGGCCCCGCCTGCTACCGTAAGGGTGGCCCTCTCACAATTACGGATGCCAACCTGTTCCTCGGCCGTCTGCTGCCCGAGTACTTCCCCAAGATTTTCGGCAAGAACGAGAACGAGGCTTTGGACATTGAGATTGTCCGCGAAAAGTTTGCCACCCTCACTGAGCAGGTCAATCGCGAGACTGGCCAGAAAAAAACGCCAGCCGAGGTGGCCATGGGCTTCATTGACGTTGCCAACGAGGCTATGGCTAAGCCGATTCGCGCTCTCACCGAGGCACAGGGCTACGATACGTCCAAGCACAATCTTTCTAGTTTCGGTGGCGCCGGTGGCCAGCATGCGTGCGCCTTGGCTGCTTCCCTGTCCATTCGCCGTGTCATTATCCACCGCTACTCTTCCATTCTTTCTGCCTATGGAATGGCCCTGGCTGACGTTGTCAACGAGGCTCAGCGGCCGGCCTCGGGTGTCTTTACAACCGCTGCGCCGTACATGGCCACAATTTCCGAGCTGAAAAAGGAGGTGGATGCCCAGCTTATCATCGACGGCGTCGACCCGTCCAATATTGAGCACGAAGTGTATCTCAACCTCAAGTACAAGGGCACGGACAATACACTGATGGTTCGTGAACCAGCTGATGGTGACTTTCTAACTGCGTTTGAGCGTGACCATCAGCGCGAGTACTCCTTCACGTTTCCCGAAAAGGATGTCCTACTGGAGGACGTCCGTGTGCGTGGCGTTGGAAAGTCCGGCACGGCAGAGTATGCGGCGCCCCAGAAAGAGCTCAAAACACTAAAGATCTTTTCTGTCGACCCACCTGCGGCGCGCGACACCACAGCCATGGTGTACTTTGACCGCCATGGCTGGGTCTCATCCTCTGTGTATCTGCTCGAGAACCTGCGCGCCGGTAGTGTTGTCGAAGGCCCGGCTATCATCATTGACAACACTCAGACAATTCTTCTCGAGCCCCTTGTTAAGGCCACTGCCTTGCGTCGTCACATTATTCTCGACCTTGCGTCCAAATCATCGCAGACCTCGCTCACGACAGAGGAGATCGACCCCATCGCCCTGTCCATCTTTGGTCACCGCTTCATGTCCATTGCTGAACAAATGGGCCGTTCGTTTCAGAAGACAGCCGTGTCTACCAACATCAAGGAGCGCTTGGACTTTTCATGTGCTGTGTTCTCACCGGACGGTCGTTTAGTTGCCAACGCACCGCATGTGCCCGTCCACTTGGGCGCCATGGAATACGCCGTTCGCTTTCAGAACGACCTCTACCGCAGCACTCTCAAGCCAGGTGACGTGCTAGCAACAAACCATCCCCAGGCTGGCGGCGTGCACTTGCCGGATATCACCATCATCACTCCAGTCTGGAACAATGAAGGGACGGAGATTATCTTTTGGGTTGCGTCTCGCGGCCACCACCCGGATGTTGGTGGCATCACTCCTGGATCGATGCCCTCCAATAGCAAATTCTTATACGAGGAGGGCGCCATGATCATGAGCTACAAGATTGTGTCTGACGGTCTCTTTAACGAGGCCGAAACGCGCAAGTATTTCTTTGAGGATCCCAGCAAGTTTGACGGTTGCAGCGGCGCTCGCAACTTTGAGGAGAATCTCTCCGATTTGCGTGCTGCCATTGCAGCAAATCAAAAGGGCGCTCTTTTGATCATGTCCCTCATTGGCGAATTCACCCTCCCGGTTGTGCATGCATACATGCAAGCCATCTCTGACAATGCCGAGAGTGCTGTGCGTGCATTCCTCCGCAGTGTGGCCAAGACACGCAATGGCGCTCCTCTTGCCTTTGAAGACTTTATGGACGAGGGTTCGCGAATTGCTCTGACCATTCGCATTGACCCCAACACTGGGTCTGCCGACTTTGACTTTTCGGGCACTTCCGAGGAGCACTACAGCTGCATGAACGCGCCCAAGGCGATCACCTACTCGTGCATCATCTACGCTCTGCGCGCGCTGATTAATGTCGACATTCCCCTCAACCAGGGCTGCCTGGCACCACTCAATGTTATCATTCCCAAAGGCACGCTTCTGAACCCCTCGCCGTATGCCGCTGTTTGCGCGGGCAACGGCATTACTTCCCAGCGCATCGCCGACGTGATCATCGGCGCATTTGGTGTTGCTGCTGCTTCTCAGGGCTGCGCGAACTGCATCAGCTTCGGCCGCGGTGGCAGCGACGGAGCTGGTGGCAGTGTTCCTGGCTTCGGCTACATCGAGACGATTGCTGGTGGCAGCGGTGCGGGCCCCACTTGGCACGGCGCATCGGGTACACAGGTTCACATGACAAACACACGGTGTGCCGATCCAGAGGTGTTCGAACTCCGCTACCCAGTCATTCTTCGGAAGTGGACGCTGCGCAAGAACTCCGGCGGCCGTGGTCAGTTCAACGGTGGCGACGGCTGCATCCGTGAGCTTGAGTTCCGCATGCCTCTGCATGTGTCGGTGCTCATGGAGCGTCGTGTCCTCCGTCCCTACGGGATGATGGGCGGCGAGGCTGGCCAGTGTGGCAGGAACCTGTACATTCGCAAGGAGCACGATGGCAACGAGCGCGTGATCAACATAGGTGGCAAGCAGGAGCTTGATGTTTCTGCTGGCGACCGGGTGGTTATCTACACGTGAGTCTCCCTTTTATTCTGCCAGCTTCTGTCTTGTTTTTTTCTTCTTTTTACTGACCTAGCACAGACCCGGTGGCGGCGCATGGGGCAAGCCCATAGACGGGCCGCCTATTGTCGAGGCACGGGTTCCTCTCTCTACCGCGTTTGAGCCACGGGGCAGCGTCCACGAATGGACGTTGGCAGCACAGGCGGCCATCTAGATCCGTGGAAGAATTACTTGAGATCATAGTTTTAGTACTTCAATGTCACCCAAAACACGGGGTGGACAAAACAACGCCATTGGGCATTCAATGCTTCTCTTTTACTCGTGTTGCAAAGTACACCACGGTGCCGCCGAACGTTAATTATTTACAGCCTGGGACAGTCTCGACACCTCGAGCGAAAGCAGTATATGTACTTCAGTCTTAGCTAACGGGTCACAATCGGCAAACAGCTTTACGAGTAGTGTGGCACCTTGGGAACTACTGAAAAAGAACCAAAGGCAGGATATATCAGAGCTGCTCAAAACGAACTGCAGTCCGCAGCAGAAAACGGGACATTCGCAGCGACGATACGAGGTTCGAAACAACAACGCTGGCTTCAGGGTGGTGTGCTTTACCCCATGCTTTCGGACAAAAGGCCGAGATTCGATGGTTGTTTTGCACGAATTCTCGGAAAAGGCCGAGCCATCCGAGTGGATCGCCTTAGCCAGTTAGGCAAAAGCCGAGCGCCCGGGGCAAGTCGCCGTTTTCCAAGAATGACGACCACGACAAAATTCGACCAGAAAAAGAAAAGGCTTGGGAAATTTCGATGTTTAAATAGACTTCCTAGTCAACCTGGGCGAAGACTGCATTCGAAAGATGCTGAGATGAGGTGTACGTGTAGTCGTCGTAGACGTACGGAGTAGCGGCAGCCCAATTACAGCAAGGCCGGCGCGTGCTCCTCGGCTATCAGACACCTCGGCGTGCTTGCCGCGCCTCGATGTCTTGCAGAAAGTCCGCGTGACACGGCTCCTCCGCTTGCGGAGCCTACTCGTAATAGGAGAAAAACAACAAGGTGGCTCACTGCCCGCACGCCTTTGTGGTAGTCACCTTTAAGTATACCAACCGGGCTTAGGCTGGCCCGCGTCAGTCTCCTGACCCCGGTCTTTTCCCCGTCCTCGTCCAACGCCGCACTTCGGGGAACGCAGAGTCCCATATTTTCCCCAAGGCCCCTTCTCAACCCCATACTCGATTTCTCGTTTCGGTTTCCTTGTTTCTCAGTCGTTATTACTTCTCTTGTGCAAGATTCGGTCTCCATTGTCCGCTGTCTCCTCCTCTCTTGACGTCGTCAATCCTACCAGTGCACGACCATATCAGCGCGGGGCCCCTTTGATCTGGCCACCCTCGGTACAGACGTCTCCATCCTTCTCCATCGTATTTTCTGCACTCCCTCATATTTCTTCTCTGCAACCATGTCGACCACAGCCCTCCCCGCTACACAGCCAGCGTCGCAGACGTCGCAGACATCGCAGAGCGTCTCCTCCAAGAGGCGGCGCGCGTCCCGAGCCTGCCTCGCGTGTCGGGCAAGAAAGGTTCGCTGCGATGTCGTCCTCTGCGGCAAGCCATGCACAAACTGCCGACTCGACTTTAGTGAGTGCGTCGTGCAGCTGCGGCGCAAGAACCGGTGCCGGACCATTGTCGTCTCGTCCAACGACCGGCTGCTGTCTGTCAAGGAGGTGACTGAGAGCGAAGACGACGACAACGCCAACAGCGGCAACACAAACATGCCAAATACGGGCACGGAACCGGCTGGGCAGCCGCCGGTCGCCGCAGAGGCTGCCACCGAGAACAATATGACGTCGTTTGAGTGGAACGACGTCCTGGCGCCGGTAATGCCTGCCATGGACGCCACGGCGCAGTCCCTGACCTCCGTCTCAGAAGCCACCTCCAACGACACGGTGTCTATGGTGCCCTCGGTAGCCAGTGACACCAGCCTCAGCCACCACAGCCTCGGCGACAGCAGTCTCAGAGACAACGACGTCGCCGGCGCAATCTTGGACAACTCTCTGGGCGACCTCGGGATGCTCCTCGACAGCAACCTCGACGGCGAGGCCAGCGACAAGACATCACCAGAAAATGCCGACCAAGAATACACAAGGACACAGCCGGAAGACGAGCCCATGTCATACGACGTTCTCAGCCATGCTGTCGAGGACTTTTCGTTGTATGGCGGCGGAACAAGTGGCGTGTCCATGTCTGCCAGTATGGGCGCCGCCGCCGGCGCTGGTGTTAATAATACCGCGGAGCTGGCCGGTAGCGCTGGCGGTGTAGGCTTGGAGGCGTGGCAGCACATGCACTTTCCCTTTTCGCCGTCACTGTTTACTGCAGCCAACGCCAACGTCCTGTCAATGCCCTTTGCCACAGCGGTCGACACCATGGGCTCGTGGTCCAACTGCAGCAACGATGAGAGCGCCGGCTTCAGCGCAAGCCTAGACATGCCCACCGTCAGGAGCTCACTCCCCAAGCATCCCGTGCCCACGAGTGCGCGGCAGCGTAGGGCCACCGAGCCCACAACGGAGCATCCGCAAACCTCAAAATCGGTCGCCACGCAGTCACAGGCGCATCCCCAGACGACAAAGCCGCTTTTCTCGGTAAATGCTTCCGTTTCATCCACGCCGGCCTTTGTTGTCTTCTCCTGTTATCCCTTCCTCTCTTCGAAGACGCTATGGAAGCTCCACCACGATGACGATGCCGTGATGCTGGAGCAGCGTGGCTGTCTGCACGTGCCCAAGAAGCCCATCCTCGACGAGTTTATGAAGCAGTATTTCCTACACGTCAACCCCATGGTACCCATGCTCAACGAGCTCGACTTCTGGACCATGTACAACTCACCCACGCCTCTGTCCGCGCCGTTCTGCCAAATGTCCCTCTTTGTCTTCCAAGCCATGCTGTTCACTGTCTGTCCGTTCGTCTCTCAGGACACCCTGTCCGAACTCGGCTTTTCTTCGGTGCCCGAGGCCCGCGCCAACTTTTACCGCCGCGCCAAGACACTCTTTCACCTCGAAGAGGGCCGTGACGACATCAGCAGCGCCCAAGGCGCCCTCATGCTCACCTACCATGCGCCCTCTGTCAAGGATCGCACCAACAGCTTCTGGCTCAGCACGTCCATCCACTTTGCCCGCAGCGCTCACGCTCACCGCTACTTTGATCTCAAGTCGGTCCACGCCCAGCGCCGCATCGTCCTCAAACGTTTGTGGTGGTGTTGCGTTCTTCGCGACAAAGTCCTCTCTCTTGGCCTGCGCCGGCCCATGCAAATCGGCCCCGACGACTTTGACATGAGCCGGCCGGGACTCAACGAGAACGACACGAGCGACGAAATTCCCGGCTCAGCTGTCTTTGCCCCTGCATCCAAGCGCGTTCTCAGCCAGGTGTTTTCTGCGCTGTGCGACCTCGCCGGTATATTGACCAATGTCCTCGACATTTGCTATCCGGCCAGCGGCAAATCCAAGCGTCCTGCCGATCCTGCCGTCGCCCAGGACTACGTTACCGAGCTCGACGCGTGGTACAAGTCTGCTGATGCCCAGTTCAAGGCGTCTATCAAGCGCGCCGATAACGACGAGTCTCTGCTTCTGTTTACCAATGCCGCTTACATATACTACTTCATTGCCCGCGCTTCCGTCTACAACTACCTATCTCACCTCATGGCCACCCATCCCGAAGCCGCCGCCGACGAGGCGTCCTACGGCAGCCCTCCGGCCATGGTTGGCGAGTCGTTCCGTGGGGTGACTAAAAGCCTGGCTGAGCTCAAGCAAAAGGGCCTTGTGCGCTACCTACCAAACACCTTTGTCTCCATGGCCATGCTGCCCTTTAAGTGGCACGTCGCTGGTGTGCGTGTAATGGGCAGCAAGGGTTCTCACTCTTTGGTAAAAGAGAATGACTTGACTGTCTACTATGCCGTCTTCAAGGGCTTTGGCGAGTTGTATGAGATGACAGACAGCGCCCTGCAAAGTGTTGGCACGATACAGGTAGTGTAGAGGGTTAACAGGAAGGTCAAAATTCCCTTGGCTGTCTGATGTTTACGGTGTTGCTTGGTTTAAAAATTTCTGCTTTTTTCATGATTATGCGATATCAGACTTCCTTTCACCTGCTCAGAGCAGAATTTTGCGGACAAAGATGGCGGTTTATGTGCTTTTGAAATAAATAAATAAAAGGGTTGTATCGCATGTCCCTTGCCATCAATTCTTTCGCGATATTGTCCAACCATGTGTGCTACCACCAGCATGTATTTCTCAACGATAAGAGCCTGAGCCTTCTGCCCTGCATTGCGCCCTCAGCTACTCATGATTGCAACAATTCTGGCGCCGCTGTCATCCACGCGCCCACTTTTTTGGGACAGCGTCTGGATGCAGCCGGCCGGCAACTATGCCCAGTGTGCGGTGACCATCTCTTTGTCCGCAGAGTCGTCGACAATGCTTGCGTCACTTTCACAAGGTGCCTGAATGACGCTGATTCCGGGCTTCCTACGTCGTAGAGTGTTGTAAACGTAGAATGCATGCTAGAACAAGGCTCACGCACGGTCCGGGCCGTGGCTGGCAGACCTTGGCTTACGTCATGCAACTTTAATATCACCTCTTACTACACAAAAACTGTCACAACCTCAACATCAATTCTATTGAAGCTGAGTCCTCACTCTGTCGATTACGTATACGGCAATCAGGGGCGCGGCAATTGACGGAATGTTCGCTTAAGGTAGCTAGTTCTAACTGTCTTCCAAAATCCACATTCTCTATTGCATCTGCTCTTCTTTTTATTTCTTAGCTCGTTAACCATCTATCTTTCATTTAATGTTTGAGCCATATCAGCAAGGGTAATAGTGTTGTGCACGCCTCAATAGACGGCCCGGTTTCACGTTTTATGCCCTTCGACACCCAGGTGAAGGCAATGGCGGGTTCAAGAGCTCTGAAGGTAGTGCAGGCTCCATAAGAAGTGTTACGGCCGGCGAGTGCATAATAGCCTACCACAGTACAACAATAATAGCCCCTACTATTACAACAAACACGATTTCTGAAATCTCAAGAAACTCCAAGATACTTTAGCTGGCAACGGCTATCAGTAGGAGCATGTTAAGGAGCGGCCACGAGATGGTATGAATTGTCTAAAACTCCCCCAAGGGCAAACGCCATGGAAACAATGGCATAGCAGGCTGGCGTGAGCCAGCCATTCCAGTGTGATAAATATAGATGCTTCGTCCTTGCCTGTCAATATGTGCCATGTCGTTATTTTAACCGACAGGTTATGAAAGCTATGAGGTGCTCTAGCAGTGTCGCCGGCTGGGCACCATCCAGACACTACGTCGCCAACGAGACTGCCCGCGACGCATCAAGCACAGTCAGGGAATCGTGATACCAGTGGCCGGTTTTGGTGCGTTTTTTTTTGTATCGTGATTGTTGTATGGCATTTGTCGTTTGTGGTTTGTATGTTGGCTTTGTTTGAAATCGAAGACGATAGTTTGCAACTCTGTTTACACTTTATCTAGGTGATGGTGATAAAAAGACTCGACGCATCGGTTTATGCCTCGACATAGCTTGTGGTCGCATCCTTTTTTTTAATTGGGTGGACAATAGAAGCGGCATAGAAAAAACAACAAAAATTTAAAAAGCTGTAGACACCTTTGGCGTGCACTCGTTGAAAATTCCGTCATGAAAATGAAACCAGAAGGTAACTTAGCACAAAGTACTTGTACGTGTTAAAATAAAAATGATCATACTTAAAAAAAATACCACAAAAACCTGCAATGCTTTCCATCACTTCTTTCTATCGAATCTAGATACCCATCATTAAAAGCTAGACTTATTCTTACACGAACTTCTCTTCCTAGTTGATACCTACGTATTTGATACCTACGAGAGACTTATTGCTTTCCGTCATTGATTTCATGTGGCGGGAGTGGACTACTCAATCCATTTCGCTAATTCACATAACCGGTATCAATGCTTGACTTCATATACAATTCCAGTAAGGATATCCTGGCTCCCAGTGCTTTCTAGCTCCCGGTCCTCCTTTATCATCTAGACAATGTGAAAATGTTGCAGGTTTAATTGCAAGCTGGTATAGACCAACCACGACACGTGAAAAAGCAAGCGAGACATAATTACAACTCCAAAGACACCCAGAAGACAAACCCAAAACGCCATGACACATGTGATCTAGAAAAGCACGCTGCTCCTCGTACAACACAATACAAGACAAGACTACGAGTCTCACGTCTATGTCGTACTTGTTGTCACATCAATAGACAGATGCGGCACATTCATAGTGACAAATCCGTCCGAGTAGTACGCCTCGGAGCCAAAGGCAAAGTAACCCAGATAGTCCGTTTTGCTGGGGTAGCCGGATTTGTCGAGAGTAAACAGCTTGGTGATGAGAGGCAGAAGGTCGCCGTTAAACGTGTCCGTCGTTTCGGACGCGACCCACGTCAACACATTCTGCTTGAGGCTGTTCTGGCCATAGTAGAGGCTGAACGTTGTGCCATTCACCGTTTCAGTGGCGACGGCGCCGTCCGACAGACCGATAGGCTGTGCAGCGGTACCAAAGTCGGCAAACCACACCATCACTTCGTAGAGGGCGCCGGTGCTGTTGCTGGAACTCGTCTTGTCGGAGTCCAAGAACATGTCGACAGCCACGTTAGCATTGAGCGTATCCGTTGTTAAAGATGTTTCGTCGGTCGTCTCCGCAGTTGTGTTGCCAATGCCGTAGGTCCACTTCACATCGAGGCCAATCTGGGCGAGAGACTCCACGGTGGCCGGGAACACGCCGCCATCGACGAGGACGTTGGGGAAGGCGTGCACAGGCTGACTCTCGGGGCCCTGGGGGTACTCCCAGGTGATGGACCACGCCGGCGCGGTTGTCTTGGAGGGATATGTGCTATTGTCGTAGGTGGTGACCTGGAAGAGGTTAGCCAAGAACATCGAACGTGGATCGAGGATCGTGCAGACGAGATCATCGGGACCGTTGGCAAAGGCAAGTTACTTACATTCATGCAGAGTCCACCGCCTTCGGAAGCATCCCAGCCCCACTGGTTGGGATTCACTAAAGGAATTAGTAAGAGACAAGACGGCGTGAAAGAAAATGCATCGTGAGTATGGGAAGTAAATGCTTAGTAAGTAAACGAAGCAAAGAAGAAGAGACTTACGAGTGAATTGCTGGCCCGTGGTGTCGGGAGTGATACCGTACGACTTTTGACAGTAAGTCTGGGTCGTGAGTTCGTTGTCGCTGCCGCCGCCGCCGTCGGGATTTCCGCCGCCGATGGTTGTGGGCTGCGGTGTGTATATCGGGGTATCGCCGGATGCACTTCGTTGGGCATCAATGCCAAACAAAACAGCAAGGGTGACGCCAATCGGGATGACGAGAAGCGCAAAGTTGACGATGAACGTTACGCCTGGGATGGCCATGGTGGGGAGGCCAACCGGCGTGGGTAGAAACTGAGTCGGGATGCGGCAAAGAGAACGCGCTGCAAAGCAGATTGTGGGATTGGCAGATGAGAAAAAGTCTCGATATGTTTGAGCGGCGCGGAACGACAGGATATCAAAAGCAAAGAGCAGGTCCGAGGACGGGCAGTAGCGAGCGGACGGCCGAAAAGGACAGGCCGGGAAAACGAGCGCGCGAGAGGAGTTTGTCACGTCGCGATCGAAGCGTGGCAGATGAGAGTGGCAGAGAACAACAGACGAGATATTAGGGGCAGGAGCGATTGACAAGAAAAGCTGAGATGACAAGCAGCTGCCAGAAGTAAACTCGTACTGTTAGGCAGGAGCGACAGAGATAATGGCTAGCTAGCGATCGGAGAAGGGAAGGACATGTACTCGTAGGGGGATGGGGCGATCGCTCTAGTAGGTTTCGTACTTACATAGTGTAAGTATCTTACTTGTAGGCTTCAGATTCTTCAGTGGCTCCAGTGTGGTTCCAGTGTTCAGTCCTTCTGTAGTTTTAGTCGCGGGGCGGACTTAGATTCCTGCTTTTCCCTGTTTGGCTGTGGGTTTTGTCTATCGCAGTTTTGCGGCGCCTCTCGGTGTTGTGACGGCGTCTTTACAAGGAGGCTTTGGCTGCCTCTTGACTGGATGGGCCGGTGCTGTTCTTCATTATTTCTACTCGTATTTCTTCAATTCCTGCCCACCCTTTATCGCACTTTCCAACGCCATGCGCTGAAATCAGGGCAACTGTACAGATTGGTGATCACCGATGCTACGGGGGAGGGGGGCACAACAGAGTTTTACTACGCCGTCGTATTACGATGCGGAATACTCGGTCTCGTAATCGGTGCCTGGTGCTACATACGGAATACTCCGTAATTCTTGCACTTGTAATTGCATGGCCGGCAGCCGTGGGCGCCGCCAAATGCGTCTTGAAAGCTTTTACCGCTCGGCCCTATCTGTTGTTCGTAGTTGCCCGTGCTAGGCAGGCGCTTTGACGGGTCTGCTAACTCTTGTTTTGCTTGGCTGTACATATATCTTACATACATACGAGTATCGTACCGGGCGGGTGCTCTTCTGGTGTCTCCCGGTTATTGAGGCAATACCTCACAGCTCGGAGAAAATTATTTCTGGAATACATATGTACACTGCGCACTGCGCAAAGTAGTCCTACCCGATGGTGTCCGGCCCACCCGTGGCTATTATTAGGCCACGTACAGAATGGAATAAAGAAACAGGGCTACGATGTACGACGCACTCCGTACGGCATACAGCGTGCGGGTCTAATGACGAAAGGCAAAAGAACAGGAAAAAACCTTTGAACGAATACATACATATACTCCGTATACGTGAAAATTGAGCAAAAGGGAGCGGAGGCAAAACAAGGGCGAAAATTGAATAAAAAGGTCAAACCGCTCAGCCGTGCTCGTATGTACTCCGCACTCGTGCTTGTACTACACATATACATACATATACCACTCGTTACAGGCTCCTTCCAATGCCAACCTCTCAAATCTACCGATTTAGTCCCCACTCGCATGCCGAGCATCCATCCACCCACCCACATATCAGCTCACAAGAACAAACGGCAAGAAAGCTCGCTGCGATAGGCGCCCCTTTCCCAGTGGGTCGAATCGAAGACTTGCCACTAGCCTCACTGCAGGGGGTTGGGCTCCGTCTCGTATGCTTTTTTTTGTGGGCTAGTGAGTTCGTGTTCCTTAATTCCAGTGCCATTTTATGCCATTTGTCCCGTCTCTTCCGCCGAATGTTAATACCAACGACATTCGGCTCTTTTTCACATATCCTTACAAATACGAGTACAACCTCGCGCAACTGTCTACGAGGTGGTATCTTACATACGAGTACAGTAATGCATCGAGTGCGATATTTCATTTCCGTGAGTGATGCGGCAAAGCATAGATAAAAATATGGAGGCCTGCTGAGAATAAGGCCTGTTTTTTTAACCTCAATGTGTTTGATTATCGGCCGAGCACAAACTGATACGAACAGAGGTGCTTTTTAGTACTGTATGGCTGCTGTACATATATTACTTGTACGAGTATCTTACTCGCAAGATACTAATATCTCCCTCCACAGTTACAAGATAGAACATTAGAGCCGCCCGTTCTTTGTTCCTGACTACATACGGGGTAATACTTGCACAACCCTGCCTCAGCCTCCCTGGCCGGAATGGGCATAAGCAAATCACCAATTGACGTGACGCGTAAAATACCAGCAAGGGGGGTTTTGACACGAGTCCCGCGTCCTACCTGTGATACGCCGCGAGTACTTATACTGCGCGGAGCCTTCCTGGAATGAAGGCTGGTGACAATACAATGTACAATTCAGGGAACTGCAAGAAGAAAAGGGATGAAAGATAAACTAAACCCGTATGCGAGCAAGGAAGCGATAGGAGACAATTTGCAGAGAGGGTTACAACGTACTCGTAAAGCACAAACGAACACTCGGTAACCGCCGTTCTTCTGTAAACCCCCACCCCAAGAAAAAAAATAGGGCAGGGACAGGGGCAGGGACAGGGGATAGTGACGCTTGGTTCGACGCCCGAGCTGCCCGTCGTCTGCATGGACAGCAAGATTTGCAAGGATACACGCGACTTTGGTGGGTGGCCTACACGCCACACACTTGCCGGCTGTTCGTGTTGGCGGCGTGTTGGCTGGTGCTTTAGATAAGGCCCTTCGTTAGCGCTTGACTTGTTCCATCTTGCCTCTTTTTGTTATGGTTTTTTTTGGGACGATTGGTAGGGGTACTTCGACTTGGAACATGGTGTCCGGCGTCTCGTATCTGAGATGGTTGAAAACTGACCCATCAGTCTGAGCGTGTGGTGCTGTGGTTGGCAGTGGTTCTTGCCTTTTGCTGTCGGCCGCGCCTTCCCCGTTGTTCCGTTGTTGGTGGCATGGTCCATGGTTGCTCCGTCTTGGATCGTTCTTGCCTTGGTCTCCAGTCTTGTCTCCAGTCTTTCTTTCCAGTTTTTTGTTTGTTCTGCCTCTCCCTTTTCTCTCCCCTCTCCCCCCTTCCTTATTGTCCTATTATTCCTCGGCCTTTCTCCCCCCTCGCGCGTTGCTTGTCTTTCGTTCTTTCCGTCCACACTCGTTGACCTTCTTCGTCTTGACTTTCGTTTATGTTTGTATCGTCCTCTCACCTTCGTTCAACGCCTTGACTTCTACAAGCATCACTACCACATTCCCAACTGGGCGCACCACTCGTTCTGGCATTCCGGCACAGCACTCGTTACCATACCGGCCTCATACACTTTCAACTGCTGTTGACGACATTTGCCCGGCTTCTTCTTCTGAAATACCATCTTCTGATTCCCCTCGGATTATTGGCCCGCATTCTGGATGCAATCCCACGAATATCACTATGAAGGCTCTGGCGCCGACCAGCCTTACGACAACCCGGTCGAGCTACACGATATGAACCACCGGAGCCCGCCATACCAGAGGCGGCAGCAGCAGCAGCACTACGCTCAGTATGCCGAGGCGGACCAACCACCGGATAACGTCCAGCATCCCAGCAACCAGCAATATAGACATGTGCCCCAGGACGAGGGTTCTGCGTCGCCTTCTCCCTACCAGGACCGTCACGACCGCCGCTGGGTGGTCGGCCCGCCCACCGACTTGTCTCGGCCGCTCGTCTCGCCTCAGCAGACGCCGGTGTACCAATCTGCGCACACTTCGTCCACAGCTGTCAATACGGACAACGACTATGCCTCGACAACACCGACGTGGGCACTCAATCTGCCGAACAGCAGTAGCGGGTTTCTGACGGAGTCGCACAGTTTTGGTTTTCAGTCCAATGCCTCGTCACCGCGGAACAGTGGCCGCGCCAGCACCATCGACCTGGCGTACTTGAAGCGTCACAAGCCTATGACCTCCATGGCTGACTCGCGGCCCACCACACCCAACCCACCCAGCCGCGACCAGAGCAATATCACGCTCACCAACTTACTCCACCAGACACCCGAGCCGGCGCTCAGCAGAGACTGGGTGGTTCCTGGATCTGTTGCCCAGCTGCACCACCGCGACGATGCAGATATCTGGAAGGGCTGGCGCCGGTGGATCTACCGTTTCACGCCGTACCTGACAATCTCTAGCATGGCGCTGTACATTGTTTACCTTACGTACCGCATCATCTGCATCGTGGCGGCCCAGCGCAAGTTCCGTGTCACGTTTGCCGCTGCCTGGCTATTCGTGGCTGTCGAGGTTGCGACGGCCATTCCCTCCCTGCTGCACAACTGCTGGACCGTCATGGCCATCCACAAGCGCCAACGCCCCAAGTTGCGGTGGATGGGTGACGATGCGCCTACCGTCGACGTTTTCATCACCTGCTGCAAAGAAGACAACAGCGTCATCATGGACACTGCGCGTGCCGCCTGCGACCTCGACTACCCGCGAAAATGCTTCCGCGTTATTGTGCTCGACGACGGCGCTGTGGAGAGCCTCGCCAAGGAAGTCGAGGCCCTGTCAGCTACGTACCCGAACCTGATGTACATTGCCCGTCCGAAGTACCCCGGCGTCCCGCACCACTTCAAGGCGGGCAACTTGAACTATGGTTTGGACGCGTCCTTGTCTTTCCCTGGTGGAGCTGGCGAGTTTATGGCCGCACTGGATGCAGACATGGTAAGTTGTGTTGTCCCCCTTGTTATTGCGAGGTCTTTATTGTGAGATCGTCAGATCTTTTTTTCCTCGGGTTATCAGCAACCAATGTTTGGTCCACGTTAGCTTGACAAGGCCATCATGGCCTTTGGCGTATTGCCATCTTGAGTCTCGGCCGATGGACAACAAAACACTCCTCGTCCATTGTCCACTACATCACCACCGCATCCTATATGACACACTTCGAGTATATGAAGCAATGCTGACTCCAACTCCAGATTCCCGAGCGCCAGTGGCTGCGTGCCATCATCCCCCACCTTGTCGTTGACCCCAAATTGGCCCTGGCCTGCCCGCCCCAGCTGTTCTACAACACCCCACCCGGCGACCCTCTGGCGCAGAGCCTTGACTTTTTCGTGCATGTCATCGAGCCGATCAAGGATACCATGGGCGTCGCGTGGTGCACTGGGTCTGGCTATGTGGCCCGCCGCGAAGCGCTTACGGAGATTGGCAACTTTCCGTTGGGTTCGCTCGCCGAAGATGTCGCCACCTCGACCAAGATGCTTGGAAGGGGTTGGAAGACAGCATTTATCCACGAGCCCTTGCAATATGGTACCGTCCCCGACGATTTTGCCAGTCATCTCAAGCAACGCACACGGTGGGCGATTGGTACCGTCGATACGTCCTTCAAGCTCAACTTTTGTTTGTGGGGCGACTCGGTCCGTCAAATGTCCTTTGCGCAGCGCTTCTCTGGCTTTTTATATGCCATGCTCTCGCTCTACACAATCCTGCTCAACATTTCGCTATTCGCTATCCCCGTCATCTTGATTCTCGGCAAGCAGTTGGTCGCTTATTCGGACGAAAGTCAACTACGGTGGCTTGTGCGGGCGTGCTTCGCTGCCATGATTTCTAACCGCATTTGCGAATTTGTGCTCTTCATCCCAGCGGGCTACCATACGGGCCAGCGTGGCTCTCGTTATCAGCTGTGGATGTCGCCGTATATTGCCCTTTGTCTGGTTCGCGCCTTTGCTCTGCCCAAGTGGCTGGGTGGCCAGGCACAGGCCTTTACGCCGACCGGTTCCATCTCGTCCAAGCTGAACGAGCGCGACCCTGTTACGCGCAAAAACATGCTCAAACGCTTGTGGGTGACGACTGTTAACTACATGGGCTGGTTCCATATCGGCTTCGTCTACGTTACGCTCGTGGGCGTGGCTATGTCTACCTACCGCTGCTTCTTCTGGTACACGACGACCAAGACGGTGCTTCAAGGCCTTGTCACGCACGCCTTCTGGCCCCCGTTGACCTTTTTGTTTATCTGCAGCAGCATGTGGACGCCCATTGCTTATGCCATTGACCCGCCCAGCATGCCGGATCGCGAGGATCTCCTTGTCCGTGATCCCAAGACGGGCGTAGCCCACCCAACGGATAAGGCCAAAAAGATTTCTTTCACCGCACAGACCGCATGGTACGAGCTCGAATATACGACAACAACCGCCTACACGACGCTTATTTTTGTCATGTCGTTCTTGCCGTTTCTTTTCTAAGCGGCTGGTGCAGAGTCGGCTGGTAGCCGGACCTTTTCATACACCAAGATTCATTTGTGGCCCCAGTATATTTAGTTGACCCATCAGCTTGTTTTATATTGGTTATGGTTTATTGATTATATTTCATTGTTGCCTTTTATTTATCCTTTTGTCTGCTCCGAGAGGCTGGGGAATAACAGACTGGGACAGGGCAATGGCTCCGGACACTGGCGTTTTGCATTTAGAGCTGGGCTTGTTTTGTTTGACTTTGGCCTTAATGTAATCAGAATAGACCATCCCGGAAACACCGGGCACACGCATGCGGCAGGCATATATCATTATTGATTTTATTTCTTTACGAGTACTGCTAAGTTTCTGGTGGCCACAGTTTCTAGCGAGGTAAGAGGAAGAGCTGTGATAGGACCATCTTTTCACAACACCGTGGAGATATTAACTTTTGGCCTGCCATATACTCGTAAAGATGCTGCCCAGCTCTAAAGGTCGAGCCTGCAATACATATTTGTCGAGTCGATAAACGCGTCTTACCCTCCTCGACTTGTATTCGTAAGTCTTTAAGAGGCCAGTATTATGTACACACATAATCCTTTATCTTATCTTAAGACTTATCTCTTATCTTTATCTACATCCCCTAAATCATTACTCGAGTTCACTGTAATGACCACTCAAGGTCTAAAGATACAGGGTGTATAGGCACTGGGGGCTGAATTTTACAGGTGTTGATGTTGCCGAATTTTATTGGTTGACAGATTGACATCACGCGTTTGTTAACATGCTCTCACAGCATGTTGTTGATTTATAATGCCTGTGATGACAGCGTGGGGATCTTTGCTGGCGACATGGAAACGGCGCGGCGCGGTGCCTACGTATTGAGTACGTCGGCCTCAGCACGTCATGAGAAACGATGGCGAATAAAGCACCGACGCTGACGAGCTGACAAGTGGTGAGGGAAATCCCCGCACTGCTCACACGATGCGTGAGCCAGGAATAAAATAAAGACATATGTATATTTTCGAAATATGAAAATATAATTTCATATGCTTTTCTCGTTGTCTGCTGGCCTGCCATCTTCTTTCCGCGTCTGATACTGTAATATCTTTGCGGTTTCCGTCGTCGAACACCCACGCACTTATACGGTCAGGCGTGGAGGTAGTACAGAACTCTCCCACCCAACCGCAACGCCCACCGCAGCCATGCCAGTTATCAAGTCCATTGCTATCATCGGCGCCGGAGCATCAGGTAAACATATCGGGCACCCTCAATAATCGCAAATCGTCTCTGATACATTGTGAAGGTGCTGCTGCCGCCTCGGCTTTCGCTTCTGAAAAATACTTTGACCGCATCCGCGTGTTTGAAAGGCGTGAGGAGCCGGGTGGCACTTGGTTCGTTCGAGATGATGAATGCCAGTCAGACTACGTTTACACTGACAAAAGCGGTACAGGATCTACGATGCCGTCCCGCCCAAGTTTGACCTCGTTCCGGGCGGCTTGCCCCACGACATTGATCCTCCACTGGCAATTCCTGAAACCCTTCCCGCTACAACAGCACCCAACACGCAGGAGAGATTTGCAAAGACACCCATCTACGATGGCCTAACGTGAGTCCTAACGACCGCATGAAATGCTCCCCTCAAAAAAGCACGCATCGGTTGCTTATCTGCTAGAACAAACGTCCCTGAGATTGCCATGTCGTTGTCTGATACACGGTTTCCGTACGGCCCGTTTGTTCCCCACTGGATTCCCAAGAACTACATCCGCGAATACTTTTCTCTCCACGGCGACGACTCGCTGCTTGTTCTGAATACGACGGTCGAGGATATTTCTCGCATCCCCGACGAGTCGCGCGGGCAGTACAACCGCTGGCGATTGACTCTGCGGAGACAAGACCGTGCCAGGGGTGTGGATGAGTGGTGGCAGGAGGAGTTTGACGCCGTCATTCTTGCCAACGGCCACTACTCTGTCCCTTTTGTCCCCTCAGTAAAGGGTCTGCCAGAGTACCTGAAAAATTTCCCCGGGCGTGTTGTACATTCCAAGAGCTATCGCACGCCCCAGCTGTATGCCGGCAAACGCGTTTTGGTGATCGGAAACTCGGCGTCGGGCCACGACATCGCAGACCAGCTACTAAAATCGTCGGATGTGCATCGCCCAATTTACCAGTCGCGCCATTCACGGTCCCTTTGGGAGGGCGATGAGCCGCCAGAGGGCCTGGTGTGGAAACCCGTCATCGACGAATATACGCCTGACGGCATAATCGTCTTCGCAGACGGCTCAACTCTTGGCCAGAACGAGATCGACGTCGTCATCTACGCAACGGGGTACAAGCCGTCGTATCCTTTCTGGAACGAAAAAGCCAACGGCCGCGCTCTCTACAACTATCCAGAAGGCCGGTTCCAGGGCGCCTACCAGCACGCCTTTGTCACAGACTTTCCGACTTTGGGTCTTGTCGGCCTGCCGCGCACCTTGACCTTCCGGTCGTTTGAATACCAGTCTATTGCTCTTGCACGGCTCTGGTCTGGACGTGCAACTCTGTCCCTGCCACCAGCATCCGAGCAGCGCCTGTGGGAGGTGCAACGATACAAAGAGCGACGGCAAAGCGGCAAGAAATTCCATGATATTGAATGGGACACCGGCGAGACGGAGGCCTACCTCACCTTTCTTTACCGGTTAGCAGGCCTTCCGCAACTGGACGGGACAGGACTCACGCCACCCATTCTCAATGCAGCCACACGCTGGGCCATTGAAAATATTAAAAAATACCCTATCCTCCACCCCTCGCCGCCCAAGAAAACTCGCGAGGAAGGTGATAGCGAGTGGGTTGTGGTCCCCAATGGAAAGGACTCTTTGTCATTTATTTGAAATTTTTACAAGTGCGTCTGAAACGGTGTGTGGTTAGAATAGACGACTTTTAAGAATATCCGAGGCGATAGATGAATGAAGCTCTTTAAAATACGATTTCCGTAACAGCCAGAAATATTGCGCAGAATTCCGGTCCGCATTTTACTGCCTTTCTTACATCGGCCATCTCCTCGGACCGACGCCACTGCAACAGTTGATTAGTGCGGACATACGGGATTGATTGGGTAACGAAACGAGCATCTCTCAAATCAGCTGCCGACAGCGATCGCCTTTGACGGCGCCCTCGAGAGTCGTCCGTATGTCGTTGCTGCGAAACCTGGTCCCGACAGCAATAAAAGCCTTTACGGGAAGGCTAGAGCTTTGAGGCCATTTACATCCTAAAAACGAGAACGTCCTGGGTGAATTATGCTGCACGCGAGTTGCATAGCAAGCATGGAATGAATCGTGGGATAATATGCTAGATATTTGTTTGGATCTTATAATTTACTCAAACTTATATTCGTCGGGGCTATCATGAGTTGTTTCGTTTCCAGCCAGATGCATCTATGGACCCTCTCTATTTTTTTTCTTTGGCGACATTCGGGTCGTCATCAGAGTAAGCAAGGTACGTCCACCGCTCATCATAGGGTTTCGTTTTGTCAACAAAACGCAGGTCTGTTGATACGCGGATCCTGTTGTTGGGATCGTCATTCTTGGCGCCAGCATGCACCGTGTATGGGCTATGGAAGACCACGTCGCCAGCCTCATACTCGCCCACCAGCCACTTGCGACCCCAGTGCTTTCCAAACTTGGCAGCGCTTCGGTCGAGCCAGCCGCCGGCCATCATGTTCTCGTTGAAGGCGGAGATGCGCTGTTCGTCGCTCAGTGAAGCGTTCATAGCATCAAAGCCCTGTTCATACTTTTTGCCAATGTCAGGTGAGCGATCGAGGTAGATGAGACCACCGCCGTGGACATCCACATCTCCGATGGGCACCCAGGCGGTAATGCTGGTGGCCGGGCCAGCGCGGAGGAAAATCTGGTCGTAGTGGACGGGCGTTGTTTCGCCACCCGGAACGGAAAGGCGCAGAAGCGAGCGAGGCAGACACCACGACTCCTGGAACTGGCAAAGCCGTCCAACAAATGGCTCGAGGGCCTTGCCGATGGCTTTTTTAAAGTTCTGGTAGGTTTCGGACTTGTGGCTGGCCACTGCGCGCTCGACAAAGAGGCCATCGTCGGACAAGCCGATGGCACGGCGCACGGCTCCAGGCAGGAGGAAGTCCTGCCACGGAAGCCCTGAGAACGTGCCCTCAATGGGGTCTGTGCCCTCTTTGAGCAGGTTGGTGCCCTCGTTAACAAAAGCAAGATACTGGCCACGAAATTTATTCACGGCCGCAGGATCAAGCAGCCCCTTCACCTAGACGCGAACAAAGCGTTAAAAAAAGCGAGACTTGTCCTCTCTAGTGAAGTAAGACCTACCAAGATGACTCCGTCTTCTTCATAATGCTGACGAAGCACCTCCATGGGAGTGTCTGGGGCAAAAGCCTCGAGAAGCTGGACATTCTCAATGGCACCGGCATAGCCTGTCAGTGTCAGTTGTTTCGATTCGGGCTTTGGCTCGTTGACAGCGACTGTATGGCTGGAGATGGTCGACAGGCCGTGTTCTGCTGGCATGTGTAAGACTTGAGCCATGGCTGCGGTTCTGGTTGGAGCTGCAGCCAATAAGCACAGCGGGATGTATAGATGATCAGTGTAAATGGTGTGAAAGGGCAAATGGTTCTGAAAGCAGTAAATAGTGCCGGCTATCTTTGTTTCTTTCTCAATGAATAGGCATAGCTCGCCTTAACTCGGATGTTCTTTCGATATATATACGACGTGATACGACGTGGTGTAGTTATTCGCTTGTAGTGAGGACGTCTGAACGTGTCAGAGTTATGGTTTTCCGTGATCTTCTGGGGAAACAGTTTGCCTAATGAGGAAATTTTACGCCTCTTCCCCGAGGGGGTTGCCCGATGTAGATTAGTGCACTGGACGCCTGTCCCCCGTGGGGAAAAAGGATATACCCATGCCTTAAAAGACGAACTAGCATCTATTTCCGGTGGCATATTTGCGGAAGTGGTGGCTTACCTATCGGGCTTTTTGTGTTTGATTTTGTCTGAGTCTGTTCCGTTGCGCAACTATTCCGACGGAAAAATATGAGGGGCGGAGGAGACAGTCACAGAAACGAGCACGATTTATTAAATCCGATTCTATTGGAGAGTGTGTCTACGAATAAATGGCGCCGGACACTAGGTCCCCCGGATTTGCATCGGAAAATATACTCGGCCACGGCTCCCAGAAAAAGTCAGGCATGTTGCTGCTGCTGATATCCGAGGTATCGAATTCAACTGGTCTCGTCGTGTCCGGATGCGTGGTGAAAGTTGTTCCCGTGATCGTGCTGTGTCCAGTACAACCCTCGTCACTCCTTGTGGCCGTCACGTCTCGCATTTCTCTGAGGATATCAAGGTACCGCTGGCCCACCATGTCGCCGTCCACGCCCACGGGGAACTCGCTAAGAGCGGTGTCGGCGACGATTCGTATTGTGGTTGACGCGTCGGGCCAGATGTACGAGTACATGTAAAGCGTTCCCACTGCAGCAAACTGGACGTAGTTGACAAGCCAGAAACTGCGCGAGAACCAGCCGCGGCGGGCCAGGTCAGCACATTCGGCGACAACTGTCTGTGCGGCCTCAATGGCCTTGTCGTGGCAGTGCCGGATCCAGCGGCCGAGCTCGTTGCCACTGTTGGTCTGTTTGGTGTTTCCTGGATCAATGGTGTAGAGTATAAAGGGGCGGTAGAGCAGAAGTGACGCCAAGCAAAACACAAGCTTGAGTGTGCACATCTGGCGCTGTGTCAGTGTCGACATAGCCGAGGGAGGCAGTGTTGTGTAGTCAAGGTAGGCCGGTAGGCAGTCTAGCCAGGCAAGAAGCGCGCGTTCCAGCCGTACAGCCGTGCTATGCAGTGACCGGATACTCCGTGTGCGTGAAGAAGCACCATACAATTCACGGAGCACCTGACCGAGGATGCGGGCAAGGCGGGCGTACTGTACGAGGGCCATGACAGAGCAAAATGTGCCGGGGCGCATGGGCAGGCACGATGAAACAGTAATGTCCTCTTCGTTGGCAAGCGTGCACTCGGCCTGGTCAATATCGTCGTCGTGCAGGGCACACGGGCGTCCAAAAAGGCTGCTGAGGATGCGGTCATGCGTGTAGATGGACCAGAATAGGCGCTTGCGAAACTCGTGTGTAATGAGGTTATGCTGTTGCTGAGGGTTTTGGCAGTTTTGCTGAGTTGGTGAGCGAGACGTTCCTTCAGCGTATCGCAGCACCGCCCGCCTGTGCAGGCCAAGGGCAAGGGCATGTCGTACAACGAGGCCAAAGGCAGACCACGCCTCGTGCATGCGTGCGTGGTTAACCATATACAAAATGCTCAGCAAGCGAGCCTGTGTCGAGGCCAACGTGACCTTGTCTGCGTCTTTGTTGAGCTGGCACATGGCCATGTCGAAAAAGCGGACGCTGGCCGCATAGCCCGAGAACATGTCGTTTGACTGTGCATAGTGTGACCCCAGGGCCAGCACCATGTAGATGAGGGCAGTTTCGGGTGACTCGGTGCTCCTGGTGGCGTGGGATTTGTCGGGCGAGATGGCGTGCGAGCTTGAGTACATGTGCTCGAGGCTCGCCATTAGTGTTGGCCGGTGGACAAAGCGCGTGGCGGCGAGGCCAAAGTCGAAAAAGACGCGTGCCAGATTTCGCGCGACATCCACAGGCGGAAGTACCGCCATCAAGTCGCCCGAGCCCACCAAAGCGTGGTCTGTGAAAAGAATGGACGACACCAAGGGAAGACCGGCGAGGCGCTGCTTCGCAAATATCTGAAATGCAAACTCGGACGACCCGCCGTGAAAGTGGCCGTCCTGGTCCTGCTGCAGAGGCTCCTCGGGCGAGCACTGGTCACTGTCATTAATGTCGTTGTCTTTGTCATTTGTGCTGCACGCCGTAGTGGATGGCTGCTCGGTAGAGCGTGCTGTGGCAGCCGCGGGCCGGCCTTGCATGTCGTGAGAGCATGACGAGGATGATGGCGATGCTGTGGGCATGTATTCGCAGGGCTGGTTGTTCTTCTCGCAGCGTATGCAAGGCTTGTGACCGGAGCAGCGCGTCTTTTTCTCGCGGCAGCTGGTGCAGGCGTTTCGGATCTTGAGGGGCCCATCGCTGCGGCGTCGTTTGCGGCCACTGGATATGCTCGCTCTCCTCCGTGCACCTGGCCCTCCATATGCAATGATGGTGAGCGGCGACACCTCGACGTCGCTTCCCTGGCTGTGCGGTAAATCCGTGGTGTCCATTGTAAGAGGTTGTAGGGCAGAGTAGCTGTTCTCGGGTGCATGCAAAAATAAACTGCCAACTGCTCTAACTAAATAGCAACAACCCCGGGCTCGGCAGAGGCATATGGCACTCGGTGACTTGGCGCTACGAATGCGGGGAGGGGGGTGGTCTGAACACTAGCCGAGTTAAATCCATCTTTGGGCCCATTTTGGCCCATTTTTTTTCGACATTTTAGATCCGACACATATTACGCTGGTGATGTATACTTGTACTTGTCAATTTACATCAAAATTGAGCCACTATATTCTATTGACAAAAACTTGAGGAGCTGCGTTACTTCGCTTTCACCGTTACCGTCCTCGCTTAGAGCTGGTAGCGGAAGCCACTAGCAACCTGGGCCTCAGTCGGGCCACTGCGTCCACACGACTCGCCCCGGTCGAGCTTGGCATTCTCGCGCCTGAGATAGAGGTACGACAGCGTCGCGATGGCAATGGCAAGAGCGGCTGTCGCCAAGTTCACCGCGAAGGCCAGCTTGTAGCGAGGTGCACCGCTGTACAGGTAAGGCGTCCAGATGTTGGGAGTGTTGCAGACGGCATTAATAAGGGCAATGCTGGCAGCACGCTTAGCGACAGGTTGATTAAGCGTGCCCGTAATCCATGACAGTAGCACGTTGGAACTCGAATAGAACGACGCTGGCATGAGCATCATGGCCGTATAGCGGGCGCCAATGTTGAGTGTCGATATGGCAATAATATTGGCAATGAGGGTGACGACAAGAGGCAGCACTATGTGCAGAAATCGCTCGTCCGCATGGTCCGAGTGGAAGCCATTGATGAGCATACACACACAACACAGCAGGAACGGCGGAGCAGTGAGGACATAGGTGACTGTGCGCGAGAATCCGAGCGAGTTGACGACCGATGGGAAAAAGTTGGTGACACCGGCCGAGGTGAAGGTACAGTACATGACTGACAGCATGAGCCACGTCTTGGGGTCACGCACAGCCATCTGGAGGCCTCTGTAAGGAGAAATCTCCTCGCGGTCATCGTCCTGGCCCTGGTCGAGCTTGTAGTTCCAGTGGATCCACGCACGTTCGGCCTCACTCAGCGAGCGGATGGAGTTGACGCTGTTCGGCAGGATGAAGAGGAAGAGGATAGAGACACCGACTGTGACCACACCCTCAACCAAAAATAGCCAGCGCCAACCTGTGATACCGTAGCGGCCGTCAAGCTGGAGGATGGGAATGGCCAACAGGTTGCCAAAGGCGTTGCCCATCTGCGCCCCGCAATAAAGGAGGGAGGCACGCAAGGCATACTGTTTGCGGTTATAGAAGATGGTGAGATAGAAGAGTGCTCCCGGGTAGAAGACGGTTTCCACAAGGCCGATAAAGAAACGCGTCACGACGAGACCCGCATAGCTCTTCGTGGCGGACTGCGTAGCTGAGACAACACCCCACAGACACATGGCTCCGCAGATGTACCACGACGGACGCGTTATCCTCCCAAGAATCATGTTTGACGGAACCTGGAGGAGAACTGTGAGGCAAGGCGTTAGCAAACTGCTCTTTTTTGCAAGGTGACTTACGCCGTTCACTCACTGTATCCGACAAAGAGGATAGAAACGCAAGTCTGATACTGTGTGCTTGACAGGCTCAACTCGGTGGTGATGTTGGCAAGCTTCGCGGCCGAGATGTTGTTGCGATCGAGGTAGTTGAGAATGTACATGATCATCAAGCAAGGCATGATAATAATGTCCTCCTTGAATACGGCTCGTCGGCCGACCTTCTTGAGCTCCTGAGGCGACAGATTGCGGAGGATCTGTGGCATTTCTACCTCAGGGATGCCGGGCTCGATGTTAGCTTCCTCGTGGAAGCTGACCGAGTCGTGGTGCTTCTCGTCGGTGGTCGTCATTGTCTATGGTTGTAATCAAAGAGAGGAGAGATAGGGTTAAATTGGTGGGATAGTAGTGTCGCGAAGGAGACAAACCCGGTTTTTGTATCCTCGACACCGTTGTTCATTCAGCAGGAATTCTGCTTTCTCAACCCTCCTCGTACATGTAGACAAAATTCCGGGGAAAATGGGTGGGTGATCTGGGGAAGAGTTATACAGCTTGCCGGGGAATGCAACATAAAGTCTGCTCGGTTCCGGGGAACGACGTCAAAAGATGCGTTTCTCCGCATTTGAGGGCCTCGTAGACTGGGGCACAATTCTTAGTGTAGACTTGCTGTGATACAGTTAATATGACCAAGATGTTGCGCCATTCATTGCCAATTTTTTTCAACAGTTTATAATTTACTAGGGCATGGCATTAGTATCTCTTAAAAGAAGTGAATTTTTTTCAGTCATAACTGCAATGGTGTTGTTCGTTGTTGTATCTCGTGTAAAGAACTTGAGATGCATTGCACCTGATTCTTCAATCTGGTATCTTCTTCTGCCGGTAATACAGATTCTATTACAGGACGCCAAGGCGTTGTATTGGTGTGTTTATAGAGATTCACTCAGAGTGACCCCCCCCCTTAAATAAGCTTCTAGACCACCAGGCTGCAAAAAAGAATTTAATAAAAGAGTTAAAATGCAGTTCCTTTCGAGTATCAGCACATGACTGGTAGAGCACGTGATCAGTCACGCCTGTTTTGATTCGTGGACCGTGCCAAGGGGCTGTGCAACTTTCTGTTCTCTGGATAATGCTATGCTTCTCGTCCCCCTCTTGGTATTCCATCCTCCATCTCAATGTCGACTCTCCGTCATCATTGCATTGCACTTAAATCTCTTCAACCTACCGAACGCGTTCATTGGCTGTTCGCGTGCCGTTCACAATAGGCTGAAAGTTGGCCTCTCGTATCTCGTATCCTTATTTTTCTTCCTGCTCCCCCGCTGCCTTCGTCCTGTCAGCCCCCCCCCACCCCCCCATCACCGTCTCTGCTCATGCGCTCGGCGGAGAGAAGAAAATACGCTTGTCACGATGCGGTATTCACTTAGGCGTCTTCGCCCTCGGCGCATGATTTTGACTGGAGTGGTCTTCTGGACACTCGTGGTCGTGATATATCGCAAAATCAAGGCAGGCGTCACAGACCCGAGCACGTACGCGACTAGCTTTCCTTTGGTGTGGCAGCATATTCATCTGTCCAACGTCACTGGTGGAGGTAAGATCCGAGGGCTGTGATGCGTGTTGTCGCCTGGTGTCTTCATATTCACCCCCATGCGCTGGTTACTGACTCTCCACAGCATGGTACATCCCCGAGGCGTGGATGGACGCCGGCCACAGCCGGCCACAAAATATTGTGGACGCAGCACGGCTTGCAGCAGAAGCGGCAATGAACAACTCCGCAAGGCAGATGGACCGCAGCCAGATACCTCTGCTCGTCCACCAGACGTGGATGACGACACGTGTTGATACGTGGAGCCCCAACGTCCTACGTTGCGTCGAGCGGTGGCTGTCGTATGCTATTGTCAACTCGGGACCTTCTTACAAGTATCCCAGTCCACAAAACCCGTCAATGGCCTATTTTTTCTGGGACGACGAGGGCGTTCTCGCCTTCATGAATGAGTATGAGCCCAGCTTTGTCGACGCCTTCCGCAAGTTTTTTACGCCTGTCGAGCAGGCCGATATTTTTCGTATCTTAGTCTGCAAGTGGCTTGGTGGTATCTACGGCGACGTTGACACCGAGCCTCTGCAGCATCCGTCCACGTGGATTCATCCGACGGATGTGAACGAGTGGCAGGACACAGAAACTGGTGTGCACTACAGTCTCGATGACCTGCATGGGACCAACAATAGCCTTGAGGAGGTTCTATATGACGAACAACGTCCGGTCCGCCTTCTTGTAGGACTCGAAGCCGATGTCGATCCCGACTCTGACGCTTACTGGCGAATGGGTTATATGTACCCCGTCCAGCTGACACAATGGGCACTCGCCTCTGCGCCGCAACACCCTACCCTGGCTCGCTTCATGGACAGCATCCTCGCCGAGGTGGACCGAATGCAAACAGAGTTACAGCAGGGGAAAGAGGTCAGGCCAGTTGACCCGCTTACGCAAACTGGGCCTGGTGCCATCACCGCTGCCGTCAGCACTTGGCTGGCAGACAGAATCGGTCTCCGCTGGATGGCTGTGACTGGACTTAAAGACGATGGCAAGGCCAAACTTGCTTGTGATGTTCTTGTTCTTCCCATCACGGCTTTCAGCCCAGGCCGTCCACGATACGGACGTATGGGTTCCAAGCCCGTCACACATCCGGATGCGAGGCTTCGTCATCATGCACAGGGCTCATGGCGGAAACTCGACATTAAAGTTGAACTTGGAAAAGTCTGCCGTACTGTCTTTGGAATGTGCCGGGATTGGTCCAAGGTTCCGGCTTAACACTACATTGGGTGGTCTGTGAAATGGTGGGGGCCAAGGTATTTATGGGGCGTATTACTTCATAGCCAGCTTGTTTTCTTTGCATTCTTTTTTCTTTTAAAAGATCTGATAAGTCCCCCTTGGAGTGATTTGTAGTTTGATGTTCTCCGGCTAGATAATATACAACGTCACTTGGAGATAAGCTCTCCGTTGCCCGTATAACCTCCCATTACAATAACAACGATAACCATTTCCACCCTATCTCCAGGGTCGGTCAGGCACCCACCCCTTCTCTAGCAGGCGCTGGCATTCCCTTAGTGATGATATGGAGAGACAAAATTTTGGTGGCCTCTGCCAAAATTGGCACAATGGGGGGCCGGGGAACCAAAGACGGCTTTTCCTGTCGGACACAAGATTAGGCTTACTCACATACAGAAAATGATGGCCAGAAACAGGAATAAAAGTGTCTTCTTATTTTGGCGGGCACTAACCCCTTTGTGTGTATCGAGTAAATTCGTGTCGTCGAACTCGTCTATATCTGGAAAATCCTTTTTACCCGGCGGAACATAGTATGGACTCCAGGCGGGTTCATGCTCATGTACATCTATTTTGAGAGCGTCGGGGAGCGACAGCATATCCACAAATGCCATGGAGCCTGACCGTAGAGGACGGTCTGCTTTTCCATCCTGCGTAGCCTGCCTGCAGAGTCTGGCTGTACGCCCAGGCACTTGAGGCCCAGTCGAGCCTGACTCCAACAGCGGTGCAGCTGAGGGTTGAGACAAAGCTTGTTCCATGCTTTGTCCGGCCGTCCCGGCTGACCGCTGGCTACGGTAGTGTCACGGTCGCCAGCAATGTCGCAGAGAATACTCCGGAAATTCCAGAGGCGACCGGCCTGCCTGTTACATGAAGTGGCGGCGAAGGGGGTTATGTGGCACACATCTGGATCTGACGTTCCCAGAAACAAGCAGCGGCTATTATCCCAGCTGATTAATCGAAATTAGCTGATTGCACGCTTTGTGCGCCTGGCGAGTTCTGACAAAAGGCTGCTACGCAGCTGCAAGCCAACCTTTTGGCGTTCGAGCCGGTTTCGAGGAACACATATCTCGTTCTCAGCGATGGGCGTCTCACAAAGTTTTATCGTTTTTCATCGTATCAATTATGTTGGCTGGTACTGATTAGTTATTCGATTTTTGCAATCCGGTCAATCATAGCTGTGGTGCTGTCGAAGTACCCGTCAATGCAAGTTTTATGATTCTACTCAAAGGTACCTATTCTTGCCGTGTTGTTTCTAAAGGACGCGAAAATGACAGTTACGTGTGTGAGATATTTCTGACAACATAACGGAGCTAGCCTGCTATTTCTTTGCTTAGACGATGGGCCATTTATTATTGAACAAAATAAAAGTACTAGCTACTGACATCAAGGCACAAAATGCCTTAACTTCATGTATGCAACACGTACAAAGCACTGCTGTCAAATCTGGACAGCCTAGAGCACACGGACCAACTCAAAAAGAGAACCTTTGGCCCACGAGCTTCTCACTCAGAGACCACAGAGCCTCTGCGTCAACGGGATCACGAGCCCAGCTCTTGATTTTTTCGATAGGCTCCACATGGACGTCTGAGAGATAGGCGCCATTGTTCTCACGCGCATCAAGGCTTGGGTGGAATGCCGCGAACACGTGAGTTGCCACGCCCTCCGCAGCAGACTTCACATTGAAAGGCTTGTCCCAATACTCTCGGTGTCCCATTTTCTTGTCGATAGTGTTAAGCTCGACAAAGTCTTCCATGGCCACATGGCGTGACAAGTTCGTGCTGACGATAACACCGGGGTGCAGGCTGACGGAGACAACCCCACGATCACCGAGCTTCTTTGCCAGTGAACGAGAGTATAGCATGTTGGCCGACTTTGACTGGCCGTAAGACTGCCAGCGATCGTATGAAGCACCGTCCTAGAAAGGCGATTGTTAGATAATACAACTGGACAAATAAGTGGTTTAAAAAACTCACACCAAAGTTTATGTCGCCAAATCGGACAGGCCCGAGACGGTGTCCATCGCTAGACACATTCACAACACGGGTCTTGTGCTGTGGCCACCGGACCAATTGGTTCTCCAAGATGAGGTTCGTCAACAAAAAATGGCCGATATGATTCGTGCCAAATTGCAGCTCAATGCCATCCTTGGTGGTGCCATATGGTGAAGCCATGACGCCAGCGTTGTTGACTATCACATCGATGGGCGTGCCCAAGGCCAGGATGGCCTTTGCCGCTTCACGCACTTGGTTGATAGATGCAAGGTCAAGTTCCACCACACGGGTCTTAACGCTTGGCGACACAGCTGCAATATCATTTGCCGTCTGTCCAGCTTTGGCCACGCTTAGCGAAGCAAGAATTATAAGGGAAGGACCAAACGGTGCAATTGTCGTCGCAAAAGTTGCACCCAGGCCGCCAGGAGTGGCTCCCGTGACAAGGACGCTTTTGTTGGCTATGTATGCCTTGCAGTCACGGGCAACCTCGTCACCGGTCGTCTTCGAGGAGTAAGACATGATAAAAGAAGGATAGATAAAAGTGATTTATTGTGTATAACCAAGAACGGAAATTGCTGCTGAAGACAAAATAAAAGTCTTCTTTACTGACAGGAAAGGGAACTGTATTTATATACAGGACGCCCATAGGACAAGGAGGTCATGCCGTCATCATGAATCTGTTTCGCGCTATTCTGGAACTGGATGAATATATTCAACCTCACTTTCCACATCGGACAACGCCGTGTTGATACAGGCAGAGAGCTTTTGCAGACTTGGGAATTATTACCGTAGGTTCTTGGAAAAGGACCGCCAGTGGCGTTACCAGCCTGTGACCATTCCTTTTTAGGATTATTTTCTGCATCGTCAATTTCCTAAAACGTATAAGTGCATTTTGTCGAGTGCGGGTGTACCGGGTCCCGGACTAATTGTTCAAAAATGAACCAGACCGAGGCATTGCCTCGAATTAATCTCTTACCCTCTTCATCCACAAAGCACACCGCGTTGAGTGGAAAATCATCAAAACTCAATGGCTTCTAACCCGGTTGAGGTTATTTTCTCAGCATCTGCATCGTCCGCACCCTCTTCGTCATCGGACTCGAGCATTTTCTCGTACGGCGATGGCCCTGTGAAGGTTCCCAGCCCCTGGAAACGAGGACGCCCAGCTGGCTGTAAGCGGTTCCGGTCGAGCAGTTTTTATATTTCTTACTGACTCTTGACGAAAGCATTGCGGAAAAGGCGTCTCAGCAAAGAATTAGATGAGAGACACATACAGCCTTTTGAATTCATCAACTTGTCGCCCGGCACCACAATCGTTGATCCGCAGTCTCTCGCAAAGGTTCGAAGTCATGTTCGACGTGGGCGCCATACCCAGAATTCCATGGTTCCCGGTAAAGTCTCATCAAATGTACCCGACGTTGGCGACGATATCCGTGGCCTTGTGAAATATTACAATCTCCACCAAATCGGTGGCGTGGACCCTTTCAACACACTGTCTATTGATTTCCAGCCATATATGCACGATTTGCTCGTGTCGCGTAAGTTTTGTTATAACCTTGTGGAGATTTCCTTGTGAAATGACTAAGACATAGACGAGTGAGCACAACCGTGTGGAAAAATCTGTACACTCTCGAATGGAGTGTTGGATTTAATCCTTTCGTTGAATATGGATTGCCCATGGGGTTCTCAGACCCAGCCTTGATGCACACGTTTATCGGGTGCGCGGACACGTTCCTTGCCTACTTTGAACGTAATAACATCCGCTCTCAGGGTCTCTGGCATCTGCAACAAGCAATCTCCGTCGTCAACAAACGCATAGCCATGTCAACAACACAGCGCATTCAGGACAGTGGCTGTATCGAATTAGGTCATGGCATTGACAATACGACGCTGATAATAGTTGCTGGCATCGCAATGTTCGAGGTATGATATACCGGTAAAAGAGATGACTGACCATGTCAGCGTCATACTGACATAATACAGAGAGGAAACGGGAAAGTGGGAAGTCCTGACAATTGGAAAATGCATATGAAAGGACTTAAGCACCTAGTTCTTCACTGTGGAGGACTTGAACGTGTGTACGACCAGCCCTATGTGATACAAAAGATCTTTAGGTAAGATCAATTACATGATAAGGCTCGACTGCGAAGGGAGCGGAACTAATTGTACTCAGGGCCGATCTCTATGGATCAGTGGAAAACGACGAACCGCCATTCTTTGATGGAGACGAAGCTTGTCGTCAGATGGTTGCTACACTTTCACCAAATATTGGCAGCGCCTTCCACATCAAGAAAGGGCATACAGGGTTCTCTACGCTACCCTTGGTACCATCAGTTGAAAACTGTGTGTCCAGTCTCGAGCATGCTGCTGCTATATTTACAACCAGGACCGGTGGAGCAACCAGGACCATGGCAGCTCAGCCGACGAATGCCTCCGCTGCTACAACGCTACGGTACCTTTTGACGGGGGCTCAATATACTCTTCTGTCATCCAGATTACGACATGATATTTCCAGTATTATTGACCCCGAAGAACAGAGAACAAACGAGGTCTGTCGCATTGGGATGCTCTTGTTCTCGCTTTGCATTCTCAACGAACGTCCGGTGCATATGGATAGCGGCATCCAACTGCTAGAAAACTTGAAACGGGTGATCAGTATCGGTGCCACCGAGGAAAGCGGTCCAGAGGAAGGCCCAGAGTCGGTAGAAGTTCAGCTATGGGCCCTCGTCATGGCAGACACTGTGATATGCAGTGAGTGCATGCGACCAAGGACATTTGGCAGCGAGTCTCCGAATCTGTGGGTTCGAAAAGCGTTTGCAGAAAAAACCAGTCATCTGAGTCAAGATGATAGGTTTTTGTCTCTGAAGAAAAGGCTGAGGAGTTATTTTTGGTTGCCATCAGTACATGACAGAGCGCTGCTACATCTTTCCCTTTAAATTATATACCGCGGAAACTTTATGCAGCCGTACTGCTAATAAGATTGTCACTAGAGCTCACCGCGTTCCGCATCGTCAAATGTAGGATCAAGTCTGCCTGGAAGGCTGCTTGTCTGCCAAGTGCGGACTCTAGATACGATCACAGCATCCATTTTTATTTTTATTGAGACTATTCAGTACTTTGTGCGAGAAATTATTTCAAAAACAAAACGTAAAAATCAGCTGTAACATTGAATATTTTTAGTATTAAAAATACTACAGCTTTAATGATTAGGAAGACTAGGATTATTGAATCTGACGAGCCGGGTCTCTCAGTTATCCCAAATGTAAAAAATAGAATTTGCAGACGTAGTCTACGAGCCACAAAGACGCCATGAGAAAGCTTTAGTTGGGTACGACGTGCCATCTAATGCTTCGCGTGTGCTTGGGTGTTTCCCCCCTTACTAGTATGGCATAGAATATCCATATTCTTTTTTTTGATACAGCTCGTCTTCTGGAGCATCGCTATCACAATTTGCTACGAGCTCCCTCGGCAAACGTAGACAACGCGACAGTGACCACGATAATGGTGGCGGCGGCGGTGACGGTGTATCACGCGGAGACTAGTGGTTAAGCCAAGCGTCCCGTCCCCGTTACACTCCTACGATTCTTGTTGCATACAAGGAGCAGCGGAGGGGACAAGACGGCGACACGCCAGGAGACTCGAAAACTGCGGCGCATGGTCCCAGTATGTCGTTTCACAGGAACGCAGCCGCTAACCACGGTTTTGTTCTCAGAGGCCGGCGGCAGCTAACTGGCCTCACCTCACCACAGGTGTGCCTGCCTTGTCGACATTGGATATGACGGCTTCATAGGGCCTCGTTTAAGATCACACTCACGGGATTCGGGTACACTATTGCCGCCAAGGGCGTGCAAGCGCACTACTACTTCCGCCTGGTCCATGAAACACACGTCTACCGGCAGCTGCACCTAGGGCTTATCAAGCTGGATATAGAGTATCCCATTGTAAATTACCAACGAGACACCTGAGCTACTACCGGGGATTTTGACAGGCATAGAAGGACTTGACGACAATCGTGGAATTTAGCGATGGTGTGCTTGTACTTCGTACTGCCTGACTCCAACAAGCGCACAGACTACGGAGTAAGCCGTCCATACGAAAGACACCCAGCTCCCAGTGTCTGTCGGGTTGGCGTAGTTAGCATCTAGTCCATTTGTTGATTAGATAAAACATTGCCTCTACGAGATTTTATGAGACAACACTACGCAACCCCGACACTGGTCCTCCCATTTATCTCTTAAGCGGACTCGGACCGGATCCCTAATCGCCCGACACCCGCGCCCGACGCCCGAGTACTAGGCCTGTGGGTGGGGCTACGGCGGCCAGCCCAAATCCAGCTATGTAAGAATTATTAATATAGCCTCGAATCCCTTAAGTAGACGAGGACAACTCCAAGACGCTGTTTCTGTTTCTTTTCACGCATACCGGCAGCAACAAGAAATTGCTTTCCAAATATTTTCACAATGCCCATTGTTCCTGGGTTCACCGATAACCAATTCAAGACGCGGGAGGATGTTGTCCGCGCTGCTGAGTCTCTTCTTTTGCCTGTCCAGAAGTATGTTTCAGCCGGCGGTGCTCGGATTCGATTTCGGCCCGCCACTGCTGCACATTTTGACGATGTCGCTGCGCAGCTCGAGGGTTTTGCTAGGCCACTATGGGCTGTCGCCGGACTGATACGAGCTGGTGGCAGTAACGGTTGGGACTGGTCTACTTGGTTGCACGGTCTCGAAACAGGAACTGACCCCAACCACGTCGAATATTGGGGGGACGTCACCAGCTCTGACCAGCGCATGGTTGAGATGGAATCTATTGCCTTCTTACTTCTCATTGCTCCAGCCACTGTGTTGTCACACTTGAGTGATGCCACGAAACGAAACTTGACGAAGTGGCTGCGACAGATCAACGACCATGAAATGCCACAAAATAACTGGCTATGGTTTCGTGTCTTTGTCAATATGGCCTTGGTTCGAGGTCTAGGCATTGCAGTCGATAAGGTACAGCCTATAATCGATGAAGCATTGCAGAGTCTGGACTCGTACAGAGTACACGACAGCGAGGTCAACGGATGGTCAACAGATGGTGCCTGGACCGAATTTTCCAAGCAAGCTGACTACTACTCTGGCAGCTTTGCTATCCAGTTTGCCCAGCTGCTATACGTGGCCATTTCCACTGACAGCGATATCATGATCGACTCAGATAGGGTAACGAGATATCGCGGTGAGGCCGCCGCGTTTTCTGCACAGTATTGGCGGTACTTTGACCCGAATGGTATGTTCTTTCCTCCCCAGATTATTTGGGATATGAGATGGCTGATAGAAGGTGAGAAGGCTCTGCTATTCCGTTTGGAAGAAGTCTTACATACCGCTTCGCGATGTCGGCATTCTGGGCGGCTGCAAGCTTGGCTGGTGTCGAGTTGTCAGCTCCGGTACACAGCCTCGGCACAATTAAAGGATTGCTGTTTCGCCATTTGCGTTGGTGGGCGGCGCGGCCTGATATTTTTTCGCAAGACGGTATTCTCAGCATTGGATTCGGATATCCGAACCTTTACATGAGCGAAGAGTACAACTCACCACAATCTGTATACTGGTGCCTCAAAAGTTTTGTCGTCTTGTGCCTTCCCAAAGAGCATCTATTTTGGTCAGTCGATGAGCTGCCACATCCGCTTGATCCAGAATTCCTGGACGCTTATCAAAGCTGGCCACAGGGTGAGCCTGCTCGGGTCGCCGTGTTGTGGCCGCCGCGCCACATTATCAGCAACACTGCAGCCCACCATTTTCTTTTGTCCGCTGGCCAGATGACGAACAAGCCGCACAAAGGGCGTGAGGCCAAGTACGGAAAGTTTGCCTACTCGTCTGCATTTGCTTTCAGTGTGCCAACCGGGCCACCTCTGCTGCAGTACATTCCACCAGACAGCACAATCTGTGTCAGCATTGACGGTGGGCAGACGTGGTTTCAGCGCGAAGCACCCTATAATATCGGTTTGAAACAGACGGCATTGAAAGACACCAACGATTCAAGTCACGTTCAGACGGTACCCACGCTCATTGGCACATGGAAGCCCTTTTCGAAGCTGGACCTCGAAATCACAACAGCATTAATACCGCTAGGTCATTCGTTCATGGGATGGCATATCCGCGTTCACAAGGTCCGGTGGTCAGTCAAGGCTTTCGCGAATAACCCACTGATAAGCGAAGTGCTGCAAATTGTCGACGGTGGCTTTGCGATACACTCTTTGACGGAAGACAGCCTCCCCTTACCATGCATTAATGATGTGACATCGGGCACGGAAGGCGGCATGCTTAGCAACGAGGAAGGCAGTTTGCTGTTTTCATCAGCAGGTGCCGTTGGCATTTTGGATGCTTTACAACAGAAGCAGCACATCGGGGTGCAGTCCCATTGCTCCGTTTTGAAGGCTGGACCGAACACAAATCTACTTCACCCCAAGACATCGATTCCTATCCTGACGTCATACATCGCTCTTACTTCGACAGACAGAGACCGCGACGAAAAGACAGTACAGCTGGCTTCTGCCATTTTTGGAGTATCGTCTTCGTGTCCCGACTGGCGTGGTTTTTTCCCTTCATGGTGGAAGCAGGCTCCTCGTGTCGAATTTGATGACTCCGAAAGTGAGGAAATATTGCATGTAACGATGGCAGGGGCCTGATACATGTCTAGTATTATGATCGTGGCGCAAGATTCAAATTTATGTAGATTTGAGACTGCAAGCTGAAAGTACTGCTGGCGAAGAAACATAAATGGTTGTAATGGTGCAAAACTAATTTTTTCAACGAGCACATTTTTATTTAAACTCTATGCCACCTACTCACTGCAGCCCGGGTGCAGTTCTATGTTAATTTCAATCCCACCGTCCCCCCAATGAGTTTGTTAAATACATTTCATTTTCTCGTCGACTTGCACTTTTAATACGTCGATCCAATCTCACCACACTTGATCTTGCTAAACGTGACGGAAGTGTCGGGTTGAATGGCTGTGATGTTAGCAGGCGTGCCATCCGTGGCACCACACAGCCCTGCGGAGCCATTGTCCAGCCAGTTCATGTAACTGCCAGCATCCCACCAAACACTCATGCTTAGTACCATGCCCCGAGCCATCGCCTCACCCATTCCCTGTGAGGCTCCAAGCCGCAGGAACTCAGTGCCACCAGCGGCAGCACAATAGTCATCATTGAGGACGTTGATTTTTGGGTAGCTGGAGAGAGTGACATTGGAGTTGTGGATGATGCTGCCATCTTGCACGTAGAAACGCCGAATCTCTTTGAGAACACCATTCTCGTCTGTGGGGAACTGCGTCACTACAGTAAACGGTCGTGAAGTGTCGACAGTGTTGTTAGGTCCAAGCCCGTAAAACTGATGGTTGCCTTCGGCGTATGGGTTGAAGGAACAACCACTATGTTCGCAGACGCCACCCTTACTACACTCGGCACCGGTGCACTGATACAGGCCCGTCTTGTTGCAAGGATGTGGAGCTAGCTGGGTTGAGCGGCCATTCGCCTCCCAAATGTCGAGCTCGTTACAGCACGAGCCGTAGCCACCAATGTTGCCTTTGCCATTGATGAATGGGTAGATGTAGCACTGAGCATCACAGTAGCCCGTACCGTAATATGCGCCCCCTGTGTTGATGTCGTCTTTGCCGCCGTCCTCCTCCATCTCGACCAAGTAGAGGGCACCATTCATGCCGCAAGGAAGCTTGGATACATCGACTTCAAAGGAAAGCTCTTGGCCCAACAAGCTGAACATCTCGTATGTCTGCTCACCGTGCTCGGTGGACAGCAAGTAGACACGAGGGCTGACCTTGCTGAGATTGGCGTCCAATTGCACTAACGTGATGCCGGATGTATTTGTGGTCACGCCCACTGCCGAATAGTCTGGCACGCCCTGCATAACGCAGTTTTCCTGACAAGTCTCCACGTCGGGGCACGCAGTGATATTGGGAGCGGCGCCCTGCGTGCCACAGCCGTATGTCGGAGCATCAACTTGATATAGCGGCCGCTTGGAGGACTCAATTACCACGGCCATTTCCTTGGCATTGCAGCCCCCGGCAACAGTGCAGTGAAAGATTGTTAGGTGTGGGTGTGCCTCTGTGATGTTGCCGGGGCGCTGCGCCGCGACAAGACGCAGCAGTCCCATTAAGGTTCCCAATAAAATTGAAACCATCCTGGGCGATGCAAGTATAGGGAAAAAAAAAGACGAGAACAAAATATTTGATGCGTGTTGGTTGGAAGTTTGTGGTGTACAGTTCATCGACATTCATAGCAGAAAGCCGATATTTATGCCAGCGCCAGTCCATGCCATTGTATCCTTACACTATTTTCCCCGAGCCGACTAGATGAATAGCATGTGGAGAGAAAAGTGAAAACTGAATTAATTTTTGCATGATTTAGCCAGAAACTGGTGTAACTGACCCTTGTTTCCCAAGGCGAAATACTAAGCTCTACCGAAACCCTCGCTCGTGGCCTCCGCGTTATTCAATCGTGCGGAGTGAGTCCGGGGTAATAATGCATTGAAGCAAAACGAGAATTGACGCCAAGACATTCACTCCCATCAAAAGCCGGGAGCTGGTGGAGCTTATGCCGCTAATTTCCACTCACGCCTACAATAATGGAATGTCGGGTCATCAATGGCCGCACATCGGCCGGCCGGAAATACTTTCACAGCAATCGGTCAGGCGCCCGAAGCTCCGTTCATGGCATCGGTGAATGCCTCATCCGGGATACAATGAGTGCTATCAGAAAGAGAAATGTCGTCTGGGTAGCGTCACAGTCAAAAAAAAATTGCATCGAGCCACATTTATCGCTGTACTCGTGATTCACAACCTAAACAACACACCATTTATTTGAAATATCCCTGTTTCACTCTCCACGATATCTCGTTACGTTATTAGTGGCATCTTGAAAACGAACCTCCAGCCCCAATTCGATATCATGGGGAGCGTTAACAATCCTTCGGCCATTAACAGCACTTCCACCTGCTCAAATGGACCAGACCTCAAGCAACTGAAGGCGAGCTCCATGGGAATAGTACCTCTAGAAGAATCGATTCGAGTGAAGCTCGCAGACTTATTTTCGGAGAACGTCGCGGCAAAAATTGCTAAGGTGGCTATCGAGCAACTCAAGGGCAATGTAGGTCACCAGAAACGTCACCACCGAAGCGCACATATCAATCCTCATTAACACCCATGGCACCAGAATCCTCCCATTCAGTATCCCGAGATCGTGCCGCAATCAGGTCCAGAAAAGGGACATTACCAGTCAAGAGAGGTCGAGTTCTGGACTAGCGGCTTCTTCCCGGGATGTATCTACGCTGTCCTTGAACGAGCAATTCGGTTTCCTGCGAGCCTCGGGCTACCAAGCGAAGATTCAGCCACATGCTTGCCTGCTCTCAAAGAGACACTCGACAGGATGGGGAGGGTTTGGTCTGACCCTCTACGTGGACAAGCCAGTCGTACCGACACGCATGATCTGGGCTTTATGATTATGCCGCATATGCGTCCTCGCTGGGAGTTATACCATGATCAACAGGCGCTTGACACGATCATTGTTGCTGCTGATGCTCTTGGCAGCCGGTTTGACAGGCGTGTTTCTGCAATTCGATCATGGGATGACATGGACTGGCATGACGGCGTCAACATCCGATCCATGGATGACAACTTTTTGGTCATTATTGATTCAATGTGCAATATGGACCTCCTCTACTACGCTGCTGCTCAAGCACCTGACAAAGGATTTTTGTCAGACATCGCCACAACGCACGCACGCACCTTGGTTACCTCGCATCTGCGACCCGAGACGGGTATCACCCGCAGCGGCTATTCTGGTACCTTGTACAGCACCATTCATCTTATCAACTTTGATCCCAAGACTGGCGGGATTCAGGCGTCTCGCACTGCACAAGGCTATGCCGCAGATTCGACTTGGTCACGAGGACAGGCCTGGGGAATTCTTGGCTATTCCCAGTGTTTTGCCTGGACAGGACATGAAGAGTTTTTGCATGTTGCGTGCGGTCTCATCGAGTACTTTCTGTATCGAATGGAGACGGCCCCCGACTGTGTTGATGTCGTCTTGACAGGCACGAATGGAAAGAAATCCGGCCGGTATGTTCCGCTTTGGGACTTTGATGCACCCATTGAAGATACCAGCCAGCCGCTTCGGGACGCCTCGGCCGGTGTGGCAGCTGCTAATGGTATGGTCATTCTGGCCCTGGCGCTGCTGGGTCGTGGTAACTCTACTCTAGCACATCGATACCTAGAGGCTGCCACAAGAATCGCGAAGGACACAATGGACCTCACGCTGGCCCGCGAAAAGCTACATATTGCGACATCTGTAACCGGTAATCTCACGTTCAATGATACGCAAGGTCGCTTCGACGCCATCCTGAAGCACTCCACTGTCAACAACAACTCTGCAAGCCATTCTAGCAAGAAGCACAAGGACCATGGCCTGGTTTACGCCGACTATTATCTACTAGAGCTCGGTAACCTCCTTCTTCGTTCGGGAATTTGTTGAGGAAACATTTTGTGTGGTTCAAGGCACTTTTTGCTTAAATATATTGCGAGTGTACTAAATAGTTTCAGTATGTGTTTTAGAAATACAGCAGGATCTTCCACGTCGGTAAAATCAAATAAGACCTAATATGGTTATCATATGGACCATCAATAGTCGACAGATTGCCCCCCAAACTTTATCTCTTGTCGTCGCCATGCCCCGGGTTTGTTTCCCTGTAATTTGTAACATTTTTCGTCTCACGATCTCCATTTTCTATCTCGCACATCAGTCCTAATCTTTCCCCGCAATCCAAAAGCTCGTCTGTCTATGGGCAGCCCGCACTCTTCACGACGTCGGTTCGTGGAGCCCATACGTAACATTGTCGACGTACAGGAGGGGGAAGCACGAAATGGACATGAGAATGTAAGGGATCCTAAAAGGTTGATTTAGGGTCCAACAATTTTTTTATAAAGACGGAGGCGTTTCTTGTAAAATATATATTATCAATATTGATACCATCGAAGATTCCTTTACTCCCTTAGATTTGATCATTGATTATGAAGTCTCGTGTTCTCTGGTTGGCCGCTCTTCTCTCCGTCAGCTGCGGCATCGCTGGTAAGTCTCTGCTCGACTTACGTTTACTACTCTTAGTACACGTCGTACCTCGGTAAAAATGTGTGAGGTGTAAGATACGGAACTGGTTTCCAGTCACACGTATGTTGACAAGTACGAGCAATGTCAAGAAACGTTGACGACTGCGGCACCGTCAACGATGGCGTAACCGACTACTATCCCTTCTCTGGCGGCGACTTCAATGTTAAGCTTGTCAGCAAAGACTGTTTAGTGGTCATGAATTGGAATAAGTATTTGGGCCGATATAACGTATAGTATTTTCCCGGCTACCGAAAAAAAGCCACGCCGTCGTTCTTATCGAGTAAACGAGACTTGGCCGTCCTACTATGGCCCGTGGAATTTTATTCAATTGTCTTTGGCTTTGTATTTTTGTCGTCTTCTTATGTCGTCGTTTTGTTGGCTATTGAGATGGTGCTTTGGGTGTTGTCTTTTGACTTGTTTCAAACGCAAGCCTGATAACAGTGCTATGAGGTCTTCTTTCTTTTTCAAAGAAATTGATATCGTAAACCGGGAGTCGTTTAGTACAACATCTCAAGTCCACTTACCTTAATACCACAAAAACTCCCCTATGTAATGCGTAAGTTGTCGGTAAATTTTATTTTCACATCGTCACATTTTACCTCATGACAAGGCAATCAGATAATTCTATTTGATATGGGCAGTTAGGACAAACTAGGTGACACGAAAGGGGCACATTTTCTTTTAAAATCATTATTAAACAGCCATTCAATTAAGGCTACAGAATATCCATAATGAAAAGAACAGCAGAGATATGGATAGTTCTTCACCCCAAAACTAAATATGCCGCCACTGTCGATGGCTAATAAATAAAAAAGATTATCATCAGCTGTATCCAGCTCTCGCCCAGTCATCCTCCCCTGTCTGTGTGACTTCCCCTACTGTCCCAGCCGTCATGGTACCCGCCGTCATATAGGTCTCGTCAAAGCTGATTATACGGTCCAGATCGATAAAGCTTGAGTCTGTGAGTGTCTCCATGATATTGGACAATCCGTCCCGGGCATTACTTGGCGCCAACCAAGCGGTGCTGTTAACAGACTGTGTAGAATTTTGCGTAGGATTTGTGGACATTCCAGCTACAGTTGGAGGCGCGTTGGTTGTATTCGCCTGGACACAATAAGGCGAGTGCATATGTTGGCCTGTGGTTGTAGATGGAGTGCTCATAGTGGCGGATGCTTCTCGCTGAGGAGCCCCGAAGCCGTTTGAAGCAGCGCTAGTGCCACCGCCTCCTGCCCAGTTACCACCACGTGAAAAAAATGTACCTTCTAGTGGATTAAGGACTTTTATGTGGAGGTTAGCATTTTCTTGCAGCCTTGCCCACAGCCAAACGAGCTCGTTCTCGAATACTGTTGCAAGAGACGAAGATGGGCCCTTGTTGCCTTGCCACCGGCCCGCCATTTGTCGGATACAGGCCAACAAAGTATCGAAACGGTGGTCCAAAACAGTTTTGTAGTACTGGGAGTGCACTGTTGTGATTAGGAACGCGTTATGCTATGATGAGAGTCAGAGAGTGTCCCATACCAAGAAGCAATTTCGCGCTGACAAAAGCACAAAAGGCGAAGTGTGGTGACACGGCCATAGATGCTGGCGCAGAAGCCAAGTACTGATTTGTGATGTTGGCGGTCTCAACTGCAGCCATTTGGCAAGTCTCAGCACTGTAGTCACTGGGAAGGCGAAGCTGTAAGCGATCAAGAGCATCCTGGTGGGAATCTGGGTAGCCGATGCGTTGGTGCAAAAGTATAATCGAGGTATTGTGAGTAACGTGAGCGAGAGACATGTTTGGATCCAAAAAATTTGCAGTTTCGGGCGGTGGGATGCTAGGATCTTTCCATTTGGGCGGCAAAAACATTTTCCAACTGGCCAGGTCAGTAAACGAGACAGACGAAAGAAACGACACGAAGACAATAAATGGAAATAACATACTGGACAAGATCTAGGTCGAGCTCCTTGAAGCGTGTCAGCCAGCTGGAGACTTCACTGGGGTCCTTAAAGTTGACCTTCGGCTGGAGGAAATATGTAAAAATGCGGCTGAGCCATTCCAGTGATTCCACAAAATAAGCAAAAGCGCCAACAGCAGACTTGTTAATAGGCCCACATGGCTTTGGTGGCCGCTGTACTCTCAGCTGCAAGTTGGGTGCTGCGATCGCCGCAATGTTACGCAAGTTCGTGGTGCCACCTCCTCCTGCCGGAGCTTCCCCCTCCTGGTCGGTCGTGTTTCCCGGGCTCGAGCGGTAGTCAGGCAAAAATGCAATGGAATTGCTGATCTTGGCGGGAGATTTGTCCCATATCTCAAAGAAAGGGGCTTCTGCCAGCATCTTGTCGTCGTTCCAATGAGTACCGCACATGGGCAGTCGACGGGAAACGTGTTCCCTAGTCAGGCCGACACTCCAACTATGAATTGATTAGATAACTGGACACAGGCGATTGCATTTTCAATCTTTTTTTTACCCACCCGGTCGTGATTGAGCAAAGTCTGTATACTATCAGCGACATTACTGATAAATGCTAGAGGCGTTTTCACGTACCGATCCAGTGCGAATATATTCCAAAACACACGACGGTGCTCTTCCTTCTCGATCCACGTTGTAGCTGATTGCTGCAATGGTGGGCTAAGATAAGATGCAGGGAGTTTGTGACGTTGGTCGTCTTCCACGTTGAGTTGAAGAAAATCAACAGTGCGTGTCAATGAGGCGATGATGGGCCATGCTCGTGATGGTTCATCGCTCCCAAGCTGTTTCGCAAACGTCAGTTCACAGGATGTAGGTGAAAAGTGTATTAAATGAAGTCCACTCACGTCTGTAAAAGCAATAATGACGAGTGCTTGCAAACTCTGGATGGAAAGCTCGCTTGTCGCAGTAACAATAGCACGGCTTCGTGCCCTGTGCATGATATTTTTGATCTCAGTTGGACTACTTGACAACTGTAGTGGAAGTCGATCGGTGTCAACCAAGTGTAGGGACGCCGCTACCATTGCATCAAGTATGACAATGAATTTTTCCTGCACTGAACCATACTCGTGTGATCGCACACATCGAATAGACTGTCGGAATGTAGCCTGGTGAATCATGGGGATCCAGTGGTGCAGCTTTGTAAAATAGGCGTCAAGCAATGCTTCGAGCGTGTCGCCTCGTAGGACATCACTTTCCACGGCGTGTGTGACTGAAAAAGTATAGCGACTTTGGTCGCCTGTAGAAGACGCAGCACGGCGGCTGTGATTCTCAGCTGCTAGACGTGGTCGTTTGGCAGGCCGTTCGCTTCCACTATACGTGGAGACATTATCTTGCGATGATGACAATGTCGGCCGTGGAGATGAATACATGGACTGCGACAAAACTGTTATGTTGTCGTTGAGCTTGCTGAGAACTTGAGCTACTGTTTCGAGCGACCCATGAAGTGGTGACAATATGCCCGGGTCCTTTCTTGGCAAGACGGTAGACGATGCATTTCTCAGCGCATCTGGACTGCTGCCAGAAATGGTGTCGTTGCGAGATACGAATGCCAGTCCATCCGAGGTTGAAGAAGCGTCTGCAGACGATTCGAAATCGCCAAGGAGTTTCTCCAATGCGTCTATTGACAAGGTCAGCACGTATCATGGCACATATGATACTAATGTATTGCCGTACCAATGCGCTTCCCAAGGCTCTCGAGCGCACCAGCTTTCAGCCCGGGTTTATTTTTGCGCATATCATATACACATGTGATGCCTGAATTTGTGAGTAAGTGATCATGGCTGTGGTCGAAACGGTCTCCGGAAAAGGTTGGTCCGCACCTAGACTTTGGCACTTTGAGCAAGACGGAGTATCCCTCGAGCATTTCAACTTCCGTTGTCGACAACCATCGCAAGACGGAAGACCGGTCTCCGAAGACACATCGCCAGCTGTTGCTACGGGTGTCTCTTCCATTCTCAAGGAGGCGGGAAAGTTGGGATGCGCATAAGGTCAATTGTTGGGGTGATCTGATGCCTGGTTGGTTGTAAAGTGATGAATCAAGATTCTGGTCGGCTTGTTGAGCAGCTGTTTGGACCAAGTACTCGTAAAGCTTTTGGGGGGAACAATTGTCGCCCGCATGCCCCACATATTGCTACGTAAAAGCTCCAAAAATACGCTAAGCCTCGTTACTACCTCATCCCTGCAGGAACGACTCAGTCTTGACCTTACAGTACTCTATGCTTCAACCCACGATTGCTTATATTACTGAATAAAAAAAGCCGATGTTGCGTCACGATTCAATCTATTTTATGTGAGGCATAGATTTTTGTTTTCTAGAGGGAAGGGAGAAAGAAACGCTGGATTCCGTCCGCGGGGTGAATTCCCCGACCTACTGACAGAGCTAGAGGATTTAGTTTTGTAAGGGGGGGTATCCAGCTTCGGCCATTAATGTACCGCTTACGGCCGACTTTGTCCGACTGGCTTTGTGACTGCGAAAATGAAACCCCGTGGGGTATGAGGACGGCAGCGTCTTTCTCGGGGAGCGAGGAGGCAGGAAGAAAGAGACTCCCACGGACATTAAAAGACCGGTTCGTACTATCACGTTTCCGGTTTTCATTTTAAGTGGTCGGAGGTTATTGAGTTTACTCGTGGCTTGAAAGCTGGGGGTTGCATGAGAATCCGGGGTCAATACATCCAAGAAATATATAATGAGGCCTCGCTCCTTATCAGTCCCTTTTATCCAGTCTTGCCGTCTTCCACACTCTTCAATCATATTTTAAGCTTTCCTTTTTATTCTTTTTTTAAAGCAACAATACACAGGCCACTCCAGAAATGGGCCTGGTGTCAACGATCCGAGGCCTCAAGGCCAGTGGAAACAATGCTAATAGGCAAGTTGCACATGCCGAGGTGGATGAGGCTCGCACCAGTCAACCTGAGTTTGAGAAGGTTGTTTGGTATCGTGAGCCACACCTACGCAAGCTTTACTTGATGTCCTTTTTCCTCTTCATTGCTTCGGCCACCACGGGCTATGATGGCCAGATGGTGAACACGTCGGAGCAGATGGACGCATGGTACGCTTACTTTCCCGAGGCGAGCAACGCCAGCAAGCTCGGCATCCTGATCAACATGTACAATATCGGATCCATTGTCTCCTTCTTTATCGTTCCCTATATGGCAGACAACATAGGACGCAAGATAACCATTATAATCGGCTGTGGTTTCATGATCCTTGGGGCACTGATCGGCGCATTTAGTAATGGATACGGGAGTAAGTGGCTTCACGCCTTGGACGCTCTTATATTTCATCAACGCTGACAGCCCAGTGTACATTGCCGGTCGTTTCATAATGGGATTTGGCAACTCGATGTCTCAGATGTGTTCGCCCATGCTCTTGACTGAGATCTGCCACCCACAGCACCGTGGCCCGGTCACAACTGTCTACAACTGCCTGTGGAGTTTTGGTTCTTTGAGTAAGTCTCGCTTGCCTCCGCCTTTGACACGCTACTGCAATATTTTCTGACGCGTCTCCAAGTGGTCTCTGCGATTGGTTGGGGCACATCCTCCATTTCTGGCAACTGGTCATGGCGGTCCATCACATTTATACAGTGCGTGCCCTCGGTCATCCAGATTAGCGGTATATGGTGGTTTCCCGAGTCACCCCGGTACCTTGTCAGCAAAGACCACATGGATGAAGCCCTCGGTGTTTTAGCAAAACATCATGCCGGCGGCGACACACAGAACGCTACCGTCCAGTACCAGTATCGCGAGATCCGAGAGCTCGTGCACGACCGCAGAACCAAGACCGTCGCCTACAAGGATTTCTTTTCTACCAGGGGCAATCGCTGGCGTCTTCTCATAATTATCTCGCTCGGTGTCTTTTCACAGTACTCGGGCAACGCTGTGTTCTCCAATTACATCAACATTGTCTATAAGGGCGCCGGAATCACGAATCAGAACAAAAAGCTAGCGGTAAGTTGACGCGTTTCACTGATGACCAGGTCCTTACCCTGTTCTGACACACTTGTAAGCTCTCCTGCGGTCAAACTGCTCTCAGTTTGACTGTCGCTGTGACAGCTGCTCTCACTGTCGACCACTATGGCCGTCGTCCTCTCTTCCTCACAGGCTCCTTTGGTGTTTTCCTCTGTTACGGACTTTGGACAGTTGTTGCCGTTGTGTACCAGAACTCGGCCACGAACATGGCAAATGGAACTGTAGTCTACACCAACCAGAGCGCTGGCAATGCCCAGATTGCATTAGTCTGGATGTTCCAGATTTTCTACCACATTGGATTCTCTGGCTTGCTCGTCGCCTATGCACTGGAGATCCTGCCCTTCCACCTGCGTGCAAAGGGCATGACTATCCTCAATATTACCACACAGGCTATCCTAGCCCTGGGCAAGTAAGTCACCTATTCTATTTTTGCTAGTCACGTCTTGTCCAACAAGGCTAACTTACCACAGCCAGACAAACCAGCTGGCCTGGAACAACCTTCCTCACCACTGGAACTTTATGCTGTTCTACACCCTTTGGGACCTTTGCGAATTTATTTTTATCTACTTTGTCTATGTCGAGACCAAGGCTCCCACTTTGGAAGAGGTTGCCCGTATCTTTGATGGCGACGATGCGTCGGCACACATTGACCTTGCGCAAGTCAAGAAAGACACTAACTTGACTCTACATAAAGAGAACGTCCACGAGGAGAATTTTGCTTGAATTATTATTGTTTTTAAGATTGGTATATGGGCTATCATATGCCATGCCACTCAGTGATAAGTTGAAAGGCGAAGGAGAGTTTTGATAATGTCTGTTAGCTGGTAAATTAATTCGAGCGGCGATGGCGACAATATTTACGTTTTGTGTTAGTATAGGGTTTAATATACGAATTAAAAGCTAATTAATTTTCGAATAAAATGATACTCGGTTAAGAAATATCTGCCCGTGATATTGAATATTTAACGGAGGCTCCAGTCAGTTTTGTATATAACGCTGTATTTTTTTTAGTTGATCTGATTATTATGACCTCGACGTTTTCTCAATCCAAAAAACACATCATAATCACGTGAAATATGCAAGCTGGCATACAGTTGTGTTAACGCCGCCATGTTACACAAGCTCTTCCTACAGGGTAGACTTTTTTTATGACAAATAGTTACTAATAGAAAGGCTGTATGTTGATACTAGCCATCCAAGCAAACGAAGACGGGAAATGGCCGAGATTGCCGACATAAAGAAGCAAACACGATAACATGGCAGGTCTCGTTTGGATTGTGGGACTCGGTCCACCATAGCCTATGGAGAACACTGGCGCGTCCTAGTTGACCATAGCCTATAGATAGAAATACGCGGAATAGTTGTACACAAGATTGCCGCTTGGAAAAACAGCGTCTGCTTCTACTTCGTGCCATCGCCGCTCAAAGGAGTAACTTTTTTTCCTCTTCCTTCCACTACAATATCAACAAGACTTGTGCCAGGTTGATGCTATCCCAGTTCGGCGTCCACATCAGCGTCCGTGTATTTACGAGGGCATGCCAACTTACTGAGTACAGAACGGAGTCGCAGATCGCAAAGCAATTTCCACAAACCACAGAAGCAACTTACTGATATGTCTCCTTTCATAAGGAACGAGAAAATGCCCGTCATTCCACTGGTGGCATCACCTGAGGCGCCGACGCTCTTTCACTGGAAGAACACAGACGAGTATGGCTACAAAATACAAGAAGAACTTATGGGCACGAAGCGGCATATGAAGATTGTCATTCTTGGTGCAGGTGCATCGGGCATCAACTTTCTTAAAATGGCGCAAGATCGACTGGAGGGCGTGGAGTTGTTGTGCTTGGAAAAAAACCCCCAGGTAGGCGGCACTTGGTACGAGAACACATACCCAGGGGTAGCATGCGACATTCCCTCAGTATCCTACCAGTTCACGTGGGAGCCATATATCTGGCCTGAATACTACTCATCAGGCGCCGAGATCCAGAAGTACCTGCTCAAAATTGTTAAAAAGTACGAGCTCATGCAGTATATTCGGCTTCAACATATCATCACTGGCGCAGAGTGGTTGGAAGAGGAGGGCAAATGGCACATTACAGCAACAGGACCAAACGGCCAGGTAGTTGAGGAGACGTGTGACGTGTTTATTAACGGTGGAGGCGTCCTCAAGTAAGTATCATACGACTCCCACTTTTCTATAATCACCGCGAGGAAACCTGACCAGATAATTCAGCAATTTTCGGTATCCCAATATCGAGGGATTGCACTCGTTTAATGGCAAGCTCATGCACACGGCACAATGGGACAACACGTACGATATCGCCGGAAAAAAAGTCGCAGTCATCGGTGCTGGGAGCAGTGCAGCACAAGTGGTGCCCAATATCCTGCCTCTGGTCAAGGAGCTACACAACTTCATCAAGTCACCGACATGGATTACAGCAGGTTTTGCGCAGCGTTTCGCTAGTCCTGATGGCGGGAATTTCAAATGTAGGTATTGAATGCAAAGGATGAAGATAGCTTGAGCTGACCATGCTGACGTATAGACTCGGACAAACAAAAAAAGTTTTTGGCCGAAGATAAGGAGGCTTACCTTGAGTACCGAAAGATGATAGAGAGTGAGATAGGCCAGCGATTTCGTTTCTTAATGAACGATGGCCCTGAAGCAGTTGAAGCCCGCAAAGTAAGGGAAAGAATATCACACGAAAATACCATCTGCAAGAATACTGCTAACAAAACAGCATTCGGACGCTGAGATGCGCCGTAAACTTCAGGGAAGTTTGGACATAGCTGAAGCTATAATTCCCAAGGACTTCAACGTTGGTTGTCGCCGGCCGACGCCTGGCGAGGGCTACCTTGAGGCCCTCATAGCGTCAAAGACGACAGTACACAGTAAGCCGATGCAGCGCATCACGGACTCCGGCTTCATAACTCATGACGGCACTGCATACGAAGTGGACGTGATCGTGTGTGCCACGGGTTTCGACACGTCGTGGATCCCTCGCTTTCCGGTGAAGGTCAACGGCAGCGACTTGCGTGATACCTGGGCGAAACAAGGCGCACAGACGTATTTGGGCGTAAGTGTCCCAGACGTGCCCAACTACTTTTTGTCTGTGGGACCAGTGAGTTTTCTACAATCTTCAAAGTCTATCAGATGCCTTTCCGCTCTTCGTGTACTGACGAATTCAGTACGCACCACTAGCCGTCGGCTCGCTATTGCCTGTCATTGAGGTTTACGCAAATTATATTCTGGAGACCGTGGAAAAGATGCAGACCGAAGGCATCAAATCAATAAAACCCAACAAAAAGGCCGTTCAAGCATTCAAGGCACACCACGACCTGTACGTCACACGTACAGCTTGGTCCGGACCCTGCTCATCTTGGTTTAAAAAGGGCGATCCTCATGGCTCCCTGACCATGTACCCAGGCTCCCGGGTTCACTTTTTTGAACTGATGAAGGCTCCACGCTACGAAGATTATGAGTTTGACTACCTGTCTTCCAATCAATGGGCTTTCCTTGGGAACGGATTTCACATACGAGAATTTGATGGACGAGATACGACGTACTGGCTGGGCTTGTTAGGTGGCAAGGATAGACAGCCGAACTTTAACGAAGATATTCTTCGTATTTAAGTTGACAGCAATGCAGAAGGATTCAAGGGCTAAAATCTAAATGATGTGAGCTTTGTTTTCCATATGAATAAAGTATGCATTCTGGTAACTGTACAATTGATTTTTTATACATCACTCTTATACGTTGTTTTTACGGCTAACTCATATTAGACCGAAAACTTCTCTCCCTTTAAATTTTCATCTGTACACAACTGCAATAGAAATAGTGTTAATAAACGGTCTGAATTAGTTGTAGACGGATCCTCCATCCACCTTGTATGCACCTCCGGTCAGATATTGCGCGTCGTTGCTGGCTAGAAATGCAATGATAGCGGCAACATCGTTAGGTTGAGCCCAACGCTGAAGTGGAACATTTAAAAGCATTGAGTTTCTCTCTTCCTCCGGCCACGCCAGCTTAAACATAGGGGAGTCAACGCCGCTCGGATGTATTGTGTTGACTCGGATACCGTGCGGTCCAAGCTCATTGGCGGCGGTAAGAGCCAGCCCTCGCAGGGCAAATTTTGCCATAGAATATGCTGTCATACCGCGGCTAGCACGGAGACCCGATGCTGATGAAGCGAGGATTATGCTTCCACCATGTCCAATGCTCTTCATAGCTCGCCCACAATGCTTGACGCCTAAAAAGGCTGGAGTGCCGCAATGCTGGTTAGAAAGAAATATTAATGATACGAGGGAAATTCTTACCCGAGCGACAGTTTACCGCAAGAACCTTGTCGTACAGTTCAACATCTGTGTCTAATACGCTGGTCCGCGAATAAGACAGGCCCGCGCTTAGAAATGCGCTGTCCAGGCGCCCAAAATGTGACAAGGTCCGTCCTACAAAAGCCTCCGTGTCCGTCTCGGACGTCACGTCAGCCTGGATAAACAGCGTATTCTCCGCCACATCAGGAATGTCAGCCAGCGCCAGCTTTGCACGGGCCAGCTTATTGTTGTCGAGGTCAATTAGGGCCACCCGTGCGCCCTCTAGCAGGAACCGCCTTGATGTCTCCAGCCCGATGTAGCCAGCAGCACCTGTTATGATGGCAACCTGTCCGGCTAGGCGGCTTGGAATGGCACTTGGCGGTTGGAGTGTCATTGTTGTTGCTTGCGCCTTTGCTGTTTTGCTGTTTATATTTATTTTTCCCAGTGGGTTGATTATTCTGGCGGTTTTCTTCCTTCTCGGGCCAGATCACTTTATATAAACAAACGACCCACACTTTTGTAGTCTTGGTGAGGCAGCTCTGTTGACGCCCTCTGCGTCTGATTTGAGTGCACGGCGTTGGAGTTGCTGCTAAGATTTTCCCGATCCATAGTCCATATACTCGGATTTCTTTCCCCGGGCAGATGCCAATTTGTGGGGTAGTCGCGCCAAACCGCACCACAGATGTCCATAGCCGAAAAGGTTTGTGGGGAGCCATGTGCTCGGCTGTGGTGCCGTCGAAGTTACCGGATGGAGCAAGAAGGCGGAGGTGACGGCAGAGTTGGCCTTCCCCATGGGGTCTGCTCCTACCTTTCTTACCACCCAAGTCTAGACCCCTGCCCTCTACTTTTGTCTCCTCTGGCTTTCTCTTTGTCCGCATTTCCCACTGCGGCTACATTGCGGTCATCATTTTTAGGTATAAAGGATGCTCAGCCAGCCCTGTATCCTTTTGTTTCGAGCCTATAGTTGCATCGTGACAGTTTCAAGGCCTGATCCTCAAGTCATTCAAACCATTTATTTCACACGACCATCCCATCATACCCCTCTCAAGTCATACCATCACTCTCCATGGAAAAGGACAGCTCGTTGGCCCAGGCCCACCAGTACGAGGAAGCTGTTGAGGGTTTAGGCTCCAAGGAGATCCAACGAAACCTGCAGAAATCAAATCTCAACGGTTATGAGCCCAGCACGCCGGAGGAAAAATTGTTGCACCGTGCGTTGAACCGACGTCTGGATCTCTTCATCATGGGATTTTGCGCACTCATCTACATTTTCAACGGTCTCGATCGGAGCAATTTGGGCAATGCACAGACAGGGGGTCTGAGTAAGGACTTGGGACTGAAGTCAACAGTCATCAACGAGGCAGCCTCCCTTTTCTATGCCACCTATATTCCGTTTGCGCCAGTATCCACCATCATCGGAAAGAAGGTCGGCCAGCCACTCTGGCTGGGAATCATAGGCATTCTATGGGGCGTCACCACCATCGCCACAGCCTTTGTCAAGACGCGCCCACAGCTTCTGGCCATGAGAATCTTGCTCGGCTTGTTTGAAACCGGCCTATACCCGACTGTTATGTCATACTTGTCCGTTTTCTACCCCCGGTATGATGTGGCCTTCCGCGTTGCCCTGTTCTACTCGTGCTATGCCATTGCTACTGCCTTTGGGGGTCTTATCGCCTACGGCTGCTTCCACATCAACGGCGTGCTGTTCAGCTGGCAATACCTATTCATCATCGAGGGTTCCTGCTCTGTGCTTATAGCGTTGATTACACCATTTTGGCTTCCAAAAGATGTCGGCTCGGCCTGGTTTCTAAACGACGAACAACGCGAATTCGGCGTGAACCGCATGCGCATCGACTCCGCTGCCAACATTAGCGAGGCCAACAAGATCACCAAGCGTGATCTTATCGAGGGCATTCTCGACTGGAAGATGTACTTTTTGTTGTTGCCCAACATTTGCCAGGGTGTCACTGCACTCGGTCTGACCACATTCTTCCCCATCGTGGTACAGGCGCTTGGTTATACGGGCGCCACTGCCAACCTCATGACTGTTCCGCCTTATGTCGCCGGCTGTATTGTTGGACTGACTGTGTCGTACGCCTCGGACCACTATAAGCGCCGCCTGTACGGCCTGCTTGGCGCTCTGATAGTGTCCATCGCCGGACTAAGTCTCACGGTTGGCTTGCCACTTGACGACTACAAAGGTCGCTATGGCGGTTTGGTTCTTTTGGTTGCTGGTAGCTTCATCGGCTCGCCCCTACAGATCTCATGGCTGTCCGGCAACACTCCCGAGCCGGGCATGCGTGTGGTCGTGTTGGGCATCAACGGTTGGGGAAATTTCTCCGGCCTTATTGGCAGTCAGATCTTTCTTTCCAAGTATGGTCCCTCATACCGCACGCCGCTCTTAATTACCTTGGGTCTTGCCGCCGCCGGTTTTGTTCTGTTCACCGCCAATGCCATTGTTTTGCAGATGGTTAACCACCACCGTGCCAAAATCGTGGCTCATATGACACCGGAAGAAATTGCTGAGGAGAACGCCAGTGGCAAGCGTTATGGTGACAAAAAGGTGACATTCGTTTATGGCTGGTAGGGCAGAGAACTCTTGTGGTAGACGTTGACATTTTACGTTAGCGGTGTTGTAGTATCATTCGAGTGTACTTTATCCTATTTTAGTTTGCATTCAAGTCGAGACTTTGAGCCATTGGTGTCTACCGGAAATACAACTTGATAATTTTCACGTAGAGAAACTGCTCAAGACGTCTATAGATTCTAGGCTATTCCTCGCACGCTACCGAAACATCACCTAGCTCTGCAAAAATTCAAGGAGGTGTCTTGTGAACTTCTCCAACCCATCAATAAACGGCACGTGGCCGGCATTTGCAACAATCTTCAGCTCAACGGGTTTGCCTTGTCCACGCTCTAGTCCTTCACGAAGCTCCTCCATGCTTTGCGGTAAATTAGAGTCCTTCTCACCAACCAGTAGAAGCGCTTCGACGCACCCCTTACCAGCAGCCTCTGTGTAGAGGCGCAAGTCGTATGTCGGACTGCTCAGTGCTGCACAGCATGTTTCAAAGCCGTCCATGGAAGTTTCCGAGAGCATAATGTCGCGCATACGAGTTGCTTCGTCTGTATTTTCTGCGATCCATTGGCGGCCAAACCAACGCTGCATTGTCTCTTCAACCAGCCCATTCATGCTTCCAGCTGCTCTCATTGTCTGGACACGTTGCGGGAAAGGATCCGCAGCTCCAACCAACGCTGGTGCACAGGATATCGTGTCACATACCACCAGTTTCTCGACGATACCGGGGTAAAGCGCTGCAAAAATGATTCCTGTAGAGGCACCCATGGACACGCCAACCCACGCAAAGACTGTTTTCAGCCCAAGATACTGCAATAGTGCATAAGCGTCGCCGGCCATCCCAGTAAACGATGTCGAAGCAAGGTCACTGGGTACGCCCGAAGCACCATGACCTGGTTGGTCATATCGCAGCACGCGATATCCTTTGTCGTACAGGACGTTGACGACATGGTCCCATGTACGAAATTGGGCACAGAGTGAGTTGCTGAGCAGCACGAGTGGACTATCTGGCCGTGTTCCTGTAGTAAGGTCGTAAGATATTGATCGGCCATCAGGGAGTGAAAATGCTTTGTATATGGTAGCCATGCTTGTAATGCTGTTGTGACGATGATGTTGCAGATAAAATTGGAAACTAACGTTTGTAAGTAACGCTTTATAGCGGAGAGTCGTACTGCCCTTTTTTTAGTCCGGACAGAAGACCATCGGCTATGGTTAGCGGGCTAAGATCAGGCCTCGGGTAGTTGACTTCCTTGAAATAATCTAATAATGTGCACACAGAAATATATGTGGAGGACTTACGAAATACGCCGTAGATCACAGAAACTACAATATAATATAAAATAAATCAAACAAAGAAAATGATACCATATTCAGTTCAAACGACTACAAGGTTGTCTACATGCCATGCGCACCTCCGTCGACAAAGATCCTAGCACCGTTGACGTAGCTGCTTGCAGCACTGGCCAGGAAAACAGTTATACCACGAAAGTCATCTGGCTTGCCCCATCGACGCGACGGAATGGAGCTGATAATTCGCTCGTTTGAGGCTTTATCGTTAATAAAGCGTGCGGCCAGAGGGGTATCAATCCAGCTGTCGATTGTTAGAAAACACTTGTGGCCTCTTTTGACGTCTTTGAATATGAGCTCTCACCCGGGAAAAATTGCATTCGCTTGTATATTATACGGGCCAAACTCGTTTGCCAGCGAGTTCGTCAGCTGGGCGACGGCTGCTTTGACAGGGCCGTACACAGAAAAAGTAGGAAAGGCTTTGTGTGCTGCCAGAGAGCAGATGTTGATAATTTTCCCGCCACGTTTGTGTTCAATCATGTGTCGTGCCACGCACTGCGAGAGGATCCAGACAGCATTAAAGTTGATTTGGATTATCTGAGCATGGTTAGAGCTACTCTAGGTGACATGGGCTATTGAATTGGTTACCGACTGCGTCTTTATGCTCATCCGTTTCGTGCAGGATGGGGATCGATCCGCTGCTTATACCTGCCACGTTGCAGAGTATATCGATTTCGTGGCCATCATCGAAAACTTTCTGAATGGTCTTGCGAATGGACGATGAGTCTTTGAGGTCGCAATCGTATACGGGAACTTTTCTATTAGTTGCTGCCTCTAGGTCGGCAGGGAAGCTGGATGTGTCGCCGGGGATTTGAAAGATGATAATATCAGCACCGGCATCCACCAAGCCTTGCGTCATGGCGCTGCCGATACCGCCGTTGGCGCCCGTCACCAGGGCTTTTTTACCGGTCAAATTGAATAACGATAATGTAGACTCGGCGGTTGGCGGTGGCATGGGGAGAGGCTCATCTGGGAGCTTGAATTTTGGCAAGACGGCGAGTGGTGCATTGTTGGAGGTCATTGTTCCGGTTGAATCTGAAATAGCAAGTAAAATAATTGATTGGATAAAATATGAGGACAGTAAGTGACGGTAAGTGACGGCACATGTAATATAAAATACAAAACTAGCGGGACGGCATCCAGCCAGACAGTTGCCATCAACATATAACAGCATCTTGCAAATAATGAAGTGCGACAGGACCCTGAGCATCCCGAAAGTCGGCGCGGTCGAGTATGCCGCCCCAGGAGACGCCGAACAAACTGCCCTCCCCACTTTGGTGCGGAGAAAAGCCGCGCTAGGGACTTGCCCATAGCCTTTGGAGCGTCCATAACCGAACAGTATCCGATTTGCGTAGCCTCTGTTCTTAAACAAGTACAGTTGACAGTTGCGTAGTATTTACGAGAGGTGAGATTATTCTTTCAACGCACGGACACTTCTGCTACCTCCCAATAACAAAAACAGACATTACCGCACAATCACAGCACAGCATGTCTGAGCCACACTTTACCCTCTACTCCACCGTTGTTGGTCCTAATGGTACGTACACTGTTTATCGGGCACGATGTATATACATCCTCACTAAAATTACAGGATGGAAGGTTGCTATGGTCCTTGAGGAGCTCGGGCTCACTTACAATACCCTGTGGCCGGATTTTTCAAAGAGTAAGTTAGCAGATATAAGAAGGTGAACATATAACATATATTTACGTTAATAGAGGAGCAAAAGGGGCCCGAGTTCACCAAACTAAATCCCAACGGCCGCATCCCTGTTCTTGTTGACCACAAAAACAACGACTTTACACTGTGGTAGGTCCGGCGGTTATGACTGGGACGCTGGAAATTCTAAAACGAAGCTAATAGTGAAAAATTACCAGGGAGTCAAATGCTATCATAGAGTACCTTGTCGCCAAGTACGACCCGGAACATAGCATCTCGTTTGCCGACTTTGAGAGCCAGCAGTACGTGCGCCAGTGGCTGTACTTTCAGGCATCTGGGCAAGGTCCCTACTACGGCCAGGCAGTGTGGTTTATTAAGAACTGCAACGGCGAGCCCGCCGAGGTTGTGGAGCGCTACACAAACGAGACGAAGCGTGTGCTCAAAGTGTTAGACGGCGTGCTGGCCAGTCGCGAGTGGTTAGTTGGTGGCAAGTTGTCCGTGGCCGACATTTCGTTCTTGCAGTGGAACACCAGTGCCGACCGCATCATTGTTGGGCCCGGGTTTATTGACAAAGAGACGCCTAATGTACGTCGCTGGATGAACACGATGATAGCGCGACCGGCAATCGCCAAAGTCATGGCCAAGCGTGCTGAGATGATGTCTGCGTAGCCGGAGCGGTTACTTTAGTAAAAGGAGATCTATAAAACTATCCAGATGCGTTCATGCTGTTTTACACGGGACAAAAAGATGCAGGATTTGGTTATCAACGTATACCGGTTAGTTTCCGTCTGTTGGGTAATCTTGGTACCCTTTGGTCGCGGTGGATGATAGGATTCACCTAGGTCATATGGTCGCACCTGTCTGTGTTTTAGGAGATTTCTCCCGCCGCTTTAACCTCGTTTAGTTTCGTTTCGCCAAATACAGCCATTGCTGCTAACCTCCGCTGTATACTATTTTCCCCGCACGCCGATGCCCTGTCGTTTAAGAGCCGGTCTCGTCTCCCTACAATACCATTTCTCGCATCTCGGACAAAAACTCTTGGACTCTGACAACCTGTGCGGATCTAGCAAATATGCAAAGGACTTCACCCAGCTCTATCGAGGGAAGCGCGACCACGGCCAAGATAAGACGCAGCCGGCTTGCATGTCAGCGCTGCCATAACAGGCGAGTGCGCTGCGATGCCTCTGCTCAAGGCCCGCCATGCTCGCACTGCGTCGCGAGCAACCTAGCCGCGTCATGCCGTCTCATCGAGTCACGAAAGGTGCGTGGAGAGCGAGGCCGATTCTCTTCACGGACAGCAGAAAGACCCAGTATGTCACCGACGGTGGTGCCAGTTCCAGACACAAATTCTACACGACTACCAGCAGCTTCATCAGCAGCATCGACAGGAAACCAACCAATCTGCCATCAAAGTAGGGTCGCCCGCGACGCGAGCGAAGGCACTGACGACGACACGGCTGCCTGCTCGTTTGCGCAAGGTGTGGCGGACGACATAAGGGCACACAGCAGTCGGTTGGAGACAGCGTGTTCTTACACGCCTTGCGAGACGGATCACTGGACGAAAATCATCACACGAGGCACAGCCACGGTGCCAGACGGAGGGCGCATCACGTACCTGGGCGAGTCGTGGAATCTTTCATACTTTCTACAGTGGACTTTACACGGCGGATCTGTGGCTGGGGAGTCTGGCTATGGCATAAACGCTGCCGGCATTGACAACCCGTCTTCTGATGGACACTCGCCCAGTCTTCATATTTCTGTGCCTCCCACTAACAGCCAGGCCGGGCCGTCCGGGCAAACTCACGGCCCGTGCCAGACGTCGGAATCCGCCACGCGCGCGTCGCAAGAAGCCCCAAATCTCCAAGGTCATCTGCCAGTGGCTGTGCAGCGTGCATTAGTTGATGCCTACTGTCGGCATCACTTGACGCTCTATCCAATCCTATACGAAACCAAGTTAAGAGATACCTTTGAAGCCAAGACCGTTCCGCCGTTGTTACTCGCGGCTGTGTTGTACGCCGGTGCGATTCACACGCCAGACGCTGTCATATACCGTGCGGGCTTTGATAGCCGGCAAGTCTGCCTACGGAAGTTATATATACGAGCCAAAAGTCTTTTTTTTGAAGAAGACGAGGAAAGTGCAAGCGGCACCACGGCCGGCGACAGCGGGCCTCTAGCACGCGTGCAGGCAGCATTTCTTCTGCACCATATGTGGTTCCGACCCAGCTCAACAATGGACTGCTGGACTTGGCTCAGTCTGGCCGTTCGGCTAGCACAGAACATGGGCATGCACCGTAGTACGGCATTGTCATCTTTATGCGACGACGACCGCAAACTGTGGAAGCGGATATGGTGGTCTCTTTATGTAAGGGCGCATTTTCAATTCGTTTGAAGACTGGTAACAAACGAGCGAAATGACTGACAGAAGACATATAGTCCCGCGATTCTCAGCTGGCCAGCGGCGTGGGCAAGCCACTTATCATTAACGATCTTGATTGCGACGTTGAACCGTTGACGATGGACGACTTTGAGAGCCATCATAGCTTTGAAATGCGCCTGTTTGCCATCCACCAGGCGCGCATGGCCGATATCTGTAAGCAAGCCACTATGTCCTATGTATACAGATGAGTAACTTGACTAACGAGTAATAGGCAAGCAGGTTATACGCAGTCGATTTTCGCCCCGGTCTACTGCGCAGTCACTTGACCTGGATGGAGAGAGCAGAGCAACGTTAAATAACGCCCTTGAGGCATGGAAGGCGAACTTGCCAGCACTCCTCACATACACCGGCGCAGAAGATCCGGAGTGTTTACCACTAGAAGCACTGCTTTTAGAGATCATGTATAAGTAAGCCTAACCATGCTCTCGCATATATTTTCTCCAGACTGAACCACGCGCAGTAATATGCTTCTTCTCATCCACAGGCCGCAATTTCTACCGAACAATCAGGCGGCCTCAATTAAAGATGATACGCCGTCGTGGCGGATTGTTTTTTCCGCAGCCAACGTTATCACGAGAGTCACGGCAATTATTATGAATTACAAGTCGATCTATCACTGTCCTATTTTCTAGTAAGTCACTTAAACCGGCTCTTAAACAATACGGTAAAACCTAATATAACAGTAGTACGTCTGCGCTCTTTGGTGCTATGCTTATGCACGTAATCCGTGGCCCGACCGCAGAACATCAGTCCAGTGTCTGCATGATCGCTATGCGCAACTTAGCGACTATGTACTCCAATGCTGAGTGGGTGCAAAACATTTTTCAGACATTGGCTAAAAAGAAGGACACCGGTCATCATACATCGACTTATAACAGCTCGCCTCAGCCAGATTATAATGATGATGGGTCTGCTTTTAATCTATTATCTTTAAGGTCACAGTGTCCACCAAAGACGTCACACGTTCCAGTACATAAAGTACACGGCGAAGATATCGTTTCCTTCCAGTCGGGTTTAACTCCTATCGAAGGGGGTAGCTTAACACAGCTTAACGCAACCACATTCGATACATCCGACTTTAATCATTTAAACCCCGACTTAATAAACTACTGGGAGGATTTTATACGGACGGAAAATAACCTCTTTACGCGTTATACGTTTTAAGTTATAATTATTAAAAAGGGAAATTAATTATTTAATTAAGTATTATATTATTAATTAATTATGAGAAATATTTTTTTTATACTTTTATTTATTTTCTTTTTTTACTTTTTTATTTATAACTTTAATTAAAAAGTATATAAAATGATATATAATATTATAATATATTATTTAACGTTATATATGACGGTTTAAGGCGACAGCACTTGGAAAGGTCGGATTTGGGCGGAAAAAGTCTAATTTTAAATAAAGAAGAAGAAAAAAAAAAGGAAGAAAATTCTGCACTGGTAGACCTTAGTGTCCCGCCGGTGGGTCCCTGGCCGGTCACGTGCCCGTACACGTGACACACACAACATCTGGCACGTGACGTCATCACGTGCCCACTACCGGGCCACCGGCCCGTGACACTAGTAGTCGTTCGGTAAAGCGGGTCGAGTAGGCAGATCCGGTAATAAGCGGAGTATCTTCTCCTACTGTTATAGCTGGGGAGACGGGAGCGGTTTTAATAGGGACAGGCGGAGGAACAGCCGTAATAAGCAGGGTAAGCGGTACCGTAGGTCGGACTATGTCGAGGGCCTTCCGCTCGTTGTAGCGGGCTTCGAAAATCTAATTTTAAGCTTCTTTTAATTATTTCTTTAAGAGGTCGAGTTTAGTTTAAGACGTTGTAAGCTCTTTTCGGCAAGCTTTTAGGTCGGCGGTTTAAGTATAAATACTCGCGGCTTCGGCCCGGAGGGTCTCTTTTAAGGCGAGGGCCTTACTGGCCGTGCTCTTTATGTACGAGTATACGTTTTTAAAGTACTCGAACTAGTCCTCCGGGTGTGCGGTTATATAGTCGCGGAACGAGGCGAAGCTGTCGGTGTTACGGACATGGCCCCACAGGCCTTTATAATAGGCTAGGATAACGCAGCCGACCCTTTAACGGGTACGGAGGAACTATAATACGGAGGCAAGCCTCTTAGTAACAACGGACCAATTAAGAAGTAAGGATGAAGATTATACGGGAAATGATTTAAGGAATGATCAAGGAATAAATTAAGGAGTATAATTATACGGGAAATGATTTAAAGAATAATTAAGGAATAAATTAAGGAGTATAATTATACGGGGAATAATTTAAAGAACGATTAAAGAATAATTATAACTGGGTATATAAGACTAAGCTCTCCTCCCGTAAGGGTAGGAGGAAAGGCTTAGTCGTTACCGGTTGTTTGAAATATATAACTATATAAACTTGTATTTTTATGCGCTTAGTATATAATTACCTTTTATTATGTTAAGCATTGTTAACCGTTATACTTTATTATTGTTTTATAAGAATAAAACCCCCTTTTTAACTTGATTACTTAATAGAGACTTTTATTATTTTTTTAAGAAGTGCTTTTATAATATTAGTAACGACTTTTGTTTAAACTTTAACCGTGTTTTACTTGAATAATACTTAATATTATATCGACCGTTACGGGAAGTATTACGACCTTTATTTAATAAGTTACGAAGATGTAAGTTATATAAAAACGAATCGATAAGTTCGAGGTTTAAAATAAATAAAACGTTAATTAATTATAATAACTTTAATAATTATTATTAGTCGCCGGGAATACGAAAGACCCTTTTAAAATTCCTTTTTTAAAAAAGTACGACGGTAGTTAAGTTAGGTTAAAGGCTTTTTTAATATAGTGCCGCTTATACTTTAAGTATTAAGCTTTTAACTTAAACGATAACGCGGATAAGGTACTTACGACTATAACGTACTTAAAAAGACCGGTTACGGCGTAAGCCTAACTTTATCTCGATAACTACCTTTAATATAAGTATAAGCCGGACGAAATAAACGACGATACGAAAAAAATATTTACCTCGTTCGAGGCCTTTAATAAGATTCTATAAAAAACGTTTAACGACCCCGATATCGACCGGGAATACGAGCGGAAGCTACTCCGCCTTCGTTAAACTAAATCTACATTAGCCTACACTAACGAGTTCCGATAACTGATGGCTTATCTCGACTGGGATAACGAGTTAGCTATAGCCCGATATTACGAGGGCCTTAAGGATAGCGTAAAGGACGAACTTAGTAAGAGTCCTCGGCCAGGACTTTTTACGGAGTATTACGGAATGGTTATCTTTATCGATAACCGATTATACGAGCGGATATTAAAGAAGAAAGGATAACGAGGGTACGAGGGTAAGGATACGAAGAAAAGCTACGGCTGTCACGGGCTGGTGGCCCGATAGTGGGCACGTGACGACATCACGTGCCAGAGGTGACGTGGGTCACGTGCGCGGGCACGCGACCGACCAAGGACCCACTCGTGGGATACTAAAGCCTACCGGTGTAGAATTTTCTTCCTCTTTTTCTTCTTCTTCTTCTTTATTTAAAATTAAACTTTTTTCGTTTAAACCCGACCTTTACAAGTGTTGTCGCCTTAAACCGTTATATTAGTTTAATTTTAGATTATTTGTATTACGGGAAGTACGAGGGAGCGCCCGACTTATAGTATTAACGGAAAGGCCTCCCGAGACACGGATAACGATATAATAAAATAAGTTCCCCCTCGCGACGAGGGAAGCGTTTAAACGGGCGGAGACCTTATAACTTAATTTACGGTTATATTAAAAAGGATAAACGCGTAACTTTAAAAGTAAACGTAAAAGCTCGTATAGTTACGGGCCGAGCGGTAACGGTAAGGTTAACTTTAAAAAAAGGCCGGGACTTAAACCTTTAACCCCGATACCGTGGTTAAAAAACCGACGGTTAAAATAAGACGTCGTCCGAAGGTAAGTTTACCGGACATCTCCCGTTTCTCGGGGTACCGGCGGGACTACGAAAACTAACGTGTAAAGTTATACGTTAAAATTACGGTCGACGGCGACGTTATTAAAAGCCCGAAAGAGCGGTTCGTTTACGTTTACACCCGCCTCGAAAAAAAAGTTTAAACGGCGACGGTGGTTTTTTTTAACGGCTTACCGGACGAGGAGAAGACCCCGGATCGATTTTTAACGTACCTCGACTCGATTTTTTTAAACCCGAACGAGTAAGTACGCGCGCGGGACAGGTTAAGGTCGTTGCGTTAACGTGCGGACGAGTCGTTCGTTACCTTTTTACCTCGGTTCGAGGGATAGTTATTTAAAAGCGGCTTAAGGAGCTCGGGTAGTGACGCGACGTAAATCACTTGGTTAAAGGGGGCGATTAACGACGAGATAACCCGGGTAATAATAAACCACGCTACCCCGACGACTTACGTTATATATAAGGCTTAACTACTCACCGTCGGCTCCCGCCTCGATAGTTTACGCTCCCGCCGCGCGGGTTGGCCCCGCGATAACGGAAAAGGCGACCTTATAAACTTATAGGTAAGCCGAGCGGCCCCGGATAAAGAGCGGGCCGTAAAGGATCGGCGTACGTGTTTTAAGTGCGGTAAGACCGGTTATATTTAACGTAACTGCCGGGGAAAAAACGGTAAGGATACCGGGGAAGGGCAGCCTCGCCGCGACGGCACCCGCGTCTTTTAAAGCCACGTCGATAACGACGACGATAAAAAGGTATCGGGCGACGATTAAAAGTCGGGAAAAAAGTAGCCTTAAACTAAAAACGCGGTTAAAAGCGAGGAAGCTTAAAGGGGGAGGTAAGGTTAAACGAAAAAAGAATATACGTCGACGTTATAATTAACGGAGGGTATAATATATAAACATTCACCGACTCGGGATACTTTTACTTCGCGACGATAACCGAGCGTACCGTAAAAAAATTAAAAATTAAAACGGAACGGATTAAGCCGCGGAGGTTACGATAAGTCGTAAACGAGGGGGCCGGAGCGCCTACTATTAACGAAGTTACGACCTTTTACGCGGACGTAAGTGGTTGTTTAATAATAATTAAAGCTTACGTAATCCCGGACTAAGAAAAGGCGGTGATTTTCGGTTTAAGATAAATAAAGAAGAATAAGGCGGTGATCGACCCCGTAAAGAATAAGCTTATATTACGGGCGCGAGGAGGGGTCGCAGTAACCGTAAACAGCCGTAAAAGGAGGGGCTTTAATATAGCGACTTACGCGTCGGTGCGTATTATATAACGATTAATCGACGCGAACGAAGTCGTCGAAGTCGCGGTGGTAACGCTTATAAACGTTTAAACGGCTTTAAAAAAATAATAAACGACGCTCGAAACGATTAAAGACGTACGGACCCGACTTCCGGCCTGGTTATAAAACTTAACTAACGCGTTCGATAAATAAAAAGCGAAGAAACTCCCGCCGCACCGCTTAAAAGTCGACTATAAGGTTAACTTATTAACCGACGAAACGGGGCGGGAAAGGGAGATCCCCGCGTCGCCGTTATACCGGCGGTCGAAAGAAGAGTTATTAATAATAAGAAAGACGATCGTCGACTTTTAAGAATAAGGATTAATCCGGTAAAGTAAATCCGTTTTAAGCGCCCCGGTGTTTTTCGTAAAAAAAGCCGACGGGAGTCTCCGCTTTTACGTAAACTACCGTAAGTTAAACGGAGTCACCCGTACCGACGCGTACCCGCTTCCGTTAATCACCGAGACTTTACGTACGGTCGCGCGTTACCGTTAAGTGTTAAAAGTAAACGTCGTCTTAACGTTTCACCGGATTCGTATAACTCCGGGTTATAAAAGGAAGACCGTATTTAATATTATTACGGGGTCGTACGAGTAGTTAATTATACCGTTTAATTTAAAAGGGGCCTTTACATCTTTTTAACGGTATATTAATTAAGTATTACGCGAGTTATTCGACGACGGTGTAATAACTTTCGTCGACGACGTGGCGATTTACTCCGATAAGACGAAAGGGGAGTATTAAACCTTAATTCGTCGAGTGGTGAAAAAGTTTTAAAAAGCGGGCCTTTATCACAGACCAGCCCGGCAGGTATACTACCGCCGTACACCGCCTAACCTTTAAACCCTGTATTTAGTCTAACTTTCACCTATATCTTGTATTGTAGCTCCTCGAGCTACGTCTTCGTCTTCACCCTGTCCCCTACCTGTGCTTATTTAGTCAGAATATTACCACTGCCTGCCTAGCTCGTCCCCGCCTACTAGTCACCAGCCTGCCCGCCGTGACATTACGTAGCTTTTACCTATAGGCGTCGACGAGATGACCCCCTTACCGAAACCCCCGATAATGCCTTCGGGCCCCGAAGACTTTACCACCCACGTCTCCGAAAACCCGCTCGCCTAGGCCAGCTATTTCCAAGCCACCTACGAACTTTTACGCCGGCAAGAAGGCGAGTTAACCGACCTACGCGCCTCCCTAACCGACACCCAAAGCCGGCTCGAGGAGAGCCGCCGCTCCGTCGACTCCTTAAATAACCAACTCGTAAAAGCCCGTGTCTAACTACACTAAGCCACGCGCTTAACACTCCCGATTATACCGACGCCCCCGACTAACACCACCCCGGTTTCTTTTATTAACGTGCCCGAAGGCCTAGCTTTAACTTCGACTCCTTTTATTACTCTCGAATCTGCCGCCTCCCGCCTTTTTAAACGACTCCCCGATCTTAATAAGTTTAATAACACCCCCACCGACCTTCGCCGTTTTACGATATAAATCCGCCGGAAAATAACGGTAAACCGAGACCGTTACCCGACTCTTATTACCCGTATCGTTTACGTCGCCGACCGCTTTAAAGGCGCCGCTTACGTTTTAGTCCTCCCGCACCTCGATAACCCCCGCCGTATCCCGGACTACCAAGCCGTACTCACCCTTTTAAATAAGGCGTACGGTGACCTTGACCGTGTTAACCGCGCCCGCCGGGAACTATACCGCCTCCGTTAAACTTATAAAGACTTTAACGCCCACCTCGCCGAGTTTTAACGCCTCGCCTTAAAAGGAAAGATAAACGAGGGAGGGCTCTCGTCACTCTTAAAAAACAGCCTGTCCCGGGAGTTGTAGTCTATATTACTCCACCACTCACCGCCCGCCGCCTAAACCTTCGCCGAGTTTACGACCTTCTTTTAAAACCTCGATAATCGTTAACGTCGTTATATATAATTAACCACCACCCGCGAGCCACGGAACCCTCGGCCCGCTTAAAGCCACGCCGACCAACCCGTTAAACCCACCGCCCGACCGATCGCCACCCGCGACGCGGACGCGATAAACTTATTTAATTAACGCCGAAACACGCGCCGCGAGCGCGGCGAATATTACCGTTATAACTCGAAAAACCACCTTATCGCCTCTTACCTTAAATTAAACACCCGTCCTTAACGCCTTTTAAGCCTCCGCCACGCCACCGCCCCCGAACTTTAAAACGTCGTCGCCCGCCGACCCTTTTACGGCCGACGTAGTTTACGCCGCAGCTCCCGCTCCTCCCGCCTTTCGTCGCGGTCGTCCGGCCACTCTTTTTAGTCTTCGAAAAAAGGGACTCGTTTAAAGTAAGTCGTATTCAGGCCTTGCCCGTTGCGCCCCCCCGTCTTTTAATCCGCTTTTTGTCCGCCGCCGTTTATAAACTTTTTATTAAAAAAGAATATAACCAACGATCCGACTTAATAATCCTGCCCGCCGAATTAACCGTCCGAGACCGACGTTTTCCGACCTACGCCCTCGTTAACACCGGTGTTAAGGGTAAATACTTTATCGATTAAAGCTAAGCGCGCGAGCGCCAGCTACCGATGTGGCCACTACGACGCCCTTTCGAAATCGAGGTGTTCGACGGCCGAACCGCCGAGAGCGGGACTTGCTCTTATTATATCCGGGGCCAGCTACGTATTTAAGACCACGTATAAAAAAACGCCTTATTTTTCGTTACGTAGCTCGCCCACTACCCGATCGTGTTAAGGATGCCCTGGTTTAAATAACACGACCCGACCGTCCGTTTCGTTAGCTATACGTTATCTTTCGACAACGAATACTGCCGTTAACACTATAACGTGTCTAACCGCCCCGAAAAGTTAAAAGCGTTATATAACGTCCCCGTTAAAGCCCGCCCACGTGCGTACGCGGACCGGCCCGAGGCTTTATTTACCCGAGACATCGCCCCCGCCTTTTTACGCGCCGCGACCTTATACGCGAAACGCCGCGAACACCGCTTATACACCGTTACCGTCGAATAAATCGACCACTTGTTAAAGGACCAACGCCCGACTCCCGCCCATTAAGAACTAAACCCGTTACTTGACGAGATCGCCGACTTCTCCGACGTTTTCTCGTTTAAGGAGGTTGAGAAGCTACCCCCGCACCGCCCGTACGACCACCACATACCGCTAGTAAACGGGAAGACTCCGCCGTTCGGCCCGCTGTACGCGATGTCCCGTACCGAGCTACTAGCTTTAAAAGAGTGGTTAAAAAAGAACTTACGTAAAAGATTTATCCGCCCGAGCTCCTCCCCCGTCGCCTCGCCCGTCTTATTTATTTAAAAGTTTAACGGCGGCCTACGTTTTTACGTAGACTACCGCGCACTTAACGCCGTCATAGTTAAGGACCGCTACCCGTTACCGCTTGTAAAGGAAACCTTAAATAACTTGTTTAAAATACGTTACTTCTCCAAGATCGATATTATATCCGCTTTTAATAATATCCGTGTCCGGTAAGGAGAGGAGTACTTAACCGCCTTTTAAACCCGCTTCGGCCTGTACGAAAGCTTAATTATACCGTTTAAGCTAACCGGCGCGCCCGCCACGTTTTAACGATATATTAACGACGCCCTTCGCGAACACTTAAATATATTTTACACCGCTTACTTAAACGATATCTTAATTTACAACCGCTCCCGATAAAAATACACCGAACACCTCCGCCTAGTCTTATAAGCCTTACGTAAGGCAAGACTATTCGTAAAAATATTTAAGTGCGAATTCTACGTTCCCGAAACCAAGTTTTTCGGCCTTTTAATTAACTGTGGCGGAGTCCGTATAAATCCCGAGAAGATTATTACGATCGTTAACTGGTAAACCCCGAAGAAGCTTACCGACGTATAAGCTTTTATCGGCTTCGGTAACTTTTACCGCCGGTTTATATAAGATTACTCGAAGGTAATTAACCCGCTCGTTAACTTAATTAAAAAAAACGTCCCGTTCTATTAATCCTCCGCTTACGAAGCCGCTTTTTAAACTTTAAAGGTTAAGTTTACGTCTACACCTGTCTTAACCTACTTCGATTAAAGTAAGGACGTCGTTTTAAAAACCGACGCGTCGGACTACGTGTCCGTTAGTGTGTTATCGCAGCGCGACGACGACGGAGTCCTCCGCCTTATTACCTTTTTCTCGAAAAAGTATACCACCACCGAGTGTAATTACGAGATTTACGATAAGGAGTTACTCGTTATCATCCGTTACTTCGAAAAATAACGCCTTAAATTAAAAGGCACCCCGTCCCCGATTTAGGTTATTACCGACCACCGAAACTTAAAATACTTTACGATAACGAAGCTATTAAACCGCCGTTAAGCCCGCTAGTCCGAATTCTTATCCCGTTTTAACTTTTAAATCATTTACCGCCTTAAAAAACAAGGAGCGAAGCCCGACGCGTTAACTAAAAGGTTAAAGGACCTCCCGGAGGAGGGGGATAATCGCCTCCACTATTAAAGTTAAGTCGTATTAAAAAGTTATAACTTAACCCCGTGTTTACGTTTAAAGGTAATAACCCTGCCCGATAACTTAAAAGATTAAATGTCTCGAGCGTACGAAACGGACGAGATAGTCCGCTCGATTTAAACCGCACTCCGAACCTCGGCCGACCGCCACCCGTTAATTACACTCGTAAAATACGAAGAGCGAGACGGCCGCTTATATTATTAAAACCGTTTATACGTGCCCGACAGCTTAAACTTAAAAGTAAAACTATTACGCCGTTACTACGACGCCCCCGTCGCCGGCCACCCGGGCCGCGCGAAGACGTACGACCTTTTATCCCGAGAATTTTACTGGCCCGGCATGTTATATTATATAACCTAGTGGGTGAGGAAGTGTTAAATATACCGAAGAAGTAACCCGTCCCGTAAAGGCCACTAAGGCCTTTTAAAACCCTTACCGATCCTCGAACGCGCTTGGTAATATATCTCGATAAACTTTATTACGCACCTGCCCGCGAGCGGCAAGCACGACGCGATCCTCGTTATAGTCGACCGCTTAATTAAAATACGCCACTTTATCCCTTGTTAAAGGACCTGTAACGCCGAAGAGACCGCCCGCTTATATACCCACCACGTATAAAAGCTGTACGGCCTGCCCCGGTTAGTCGTGTCCGACCGCGGAAGTTAATTCGTGTCCGAATTTTAAAGACACCTAATAAGACGTTTAAAGATCATTAATACCTTATCGATTACGTACCACCCCGAGACAGACGGTTAAACCGAGAGAGCTAACGCCGGCTTAAAATAATACTTACGCGCGTACGTATCTTACTTATAAGACGACTAAAAAGAATGGTTGCCGTTAACCGAATTCGCTATTAACTCTCAAACCTCCGAAAACACCGGCCTGTCGCCGTTCTTTTTAACGTACGGCTTCCACCCTTAGATAAGGTTCGAACCCATCGACCTGTCTACCCCGTCCGCCGCTTAAAGAGATTCCGAGCGGTTCGCCGCCCGAATAAAAGAGATCCTCGACTACGCCCGCTCCGAACTAGTCGTTGCCTAAGCCCGTTATAAGTCTTAAGCGAACCGCCACCGCCGTCTTACCCGCCGCTTCCGAGTAGGCCAGTACGTCTAACTCGACGCCCGTAACGTCCGCACCGCCCGCCCGTAAAAAAAGTTAGACTAGAAAAACCTCGGCCCGTTCCGCGTCGCCGAAGTGGTTAACACCCACGCTTACCGCCTCGACCTACCGTCTTCGATAAGGATTCACCCGGTCTTTTACGTAAACCGCCTAAAACCTGCCGACAACGAACCCTTACCCGGCTAAAGGCTTAACCCACCGCCATACGTCGAGGTGGCCGGCGGAGAAGAATACGAGGTAAAAGAAATCCTCGACTCTTACTAGGAGACCCGCGGCCGTAGAGGCCGCCGTTTAAAGTACGTGGTTAAGTAGGTGGGCTACGACGAGCCTACCGCAGAGCCCGCCGCGTACCTAGAGAACGCCGCGCAGCTGGTGTAAAACTTTCACCGCCGTTACCCCTATAAGCCTGGACCCCGGCCTTGACAGAGCTCGGCCGTGGAGGAGGGGAGTAATATCACAGACTAGCCCGGCAGGTATACTGCCGCCGTACACCGCCTAACCCTTGAACCTTGTATTTAGTCTGACTTCTACCTGCATCCTGTATTATAACTCCTCGAGCTACGTCTTCGTCTTCACCCTGTCCCCTACCTGTGTTTATTTAGTTAAAATATTACCACTGCCTGCCTGGCTCGTCCCCGCCTACCAGTCACCAGCCTGCCCGCCGTGACAGCCTTTAACTAAATTAAAAAAAGTACGAATTTTTAACGACGGCTTTAAAGTTTTTAAGCTACGTAGTACGGCCCAGAGTTAGTTTTTATATAGATCTCGATAAGGTAAGGGCGATTAAAGAATAAAAGGCTCCGATAACCGTTAAAGGGGTAAAAGGGTTCCTCGGCTTTATAAACTTTTACCGAGGATTTATCCCCGACTACTCCGAAATCGCGGGACCGTTCACCGACTTAATAAAAAAAGGGGCGACGTTTAATTAAAGACCGTAATATTAAAAAGCGTTCGACCGACTACGGATAACGGCGATCCGAAAACTTACGTTAACCGTATAAGTCTTAAAAAAGGAGACTTTAATAAAAGCTAACTCCTCCGGATGGGTATAAGGTATTACTCTCCTTTAAAAAGGCGATAATGGGAAGTGGCATCCGGTGGCGTACTACTCGAAAAAGTTATAACCGGCCTAGTGTAACTACCCGATCTACGATAAGGAAATGTTAACCGTTATCTTTATAATTAAGGAGTGGCGGGTAAAGTTACGCGGTTATCCGTTTAAGGTATATATAAACCACCGAAACCTTATTTACTTCCGCGAGAAACGTTTATTAAATAAACGGTAATTACGTTAAACGGAAGACTTATTAAATTACGATTACGAGTTAATATACCGCTTAAGCCGTTTATAAACGCTTTTTAACGCGTTATCGAGAAGAGACTAAGATATGCCTGCCGAAAGGGACTCGCGGTTAACGGAGAGGTCCGTTTAAATGTTAAAAGGGGCGTTAAGTCGTTAACGTTTACGGGGAGCTTAAAATACGAGCCGGGCGGAACCCGAACGGGCCGTGTTATCGACCGAAGGAGTTTACGTAGGAGCGTGCGGAGACGAAGACGGTGAAAGGGAAGGTCCGGCTTTTACGTACGACGAGTTACCCTCGCCGTTTAACGACGACGAGTTAACGAAGTTATAGAGCGAAGGGTTAAACGGGAATCGGCGTTATTAAAAATTACGGCAGCTAGTCTAAAAGGGCGAGAGGGCAATCCCGGCGGGTTAAAAACTAAAACTATCTTTATCGGAGTGCGGCTTCGACGGGTAAGGTCGTTTAACGTAACGCGATAAGATTTAAATCCCGGCTTAAAAGCCTTTACGTACGACGATTATTTAACGTATACACGATACGCTATTAACGGGACACCCCGGTAAAAAAAATACCCGGATTTTAATCGCCCGGCGTTATACGTGGCCGGGCCTTACGTAAGACGTCCGACGTTTCGTCCGTAATTACCGTTTATATTCGGCATCGAAGTTATAACGCGACTAACGCCGGGGTTTATTACGGCCGCTCCCGGTGCCGGAAAAGCCGTGGTAAAAGCTATCGGTCGATTTTATAATACACCTTCTTTTAAACGATAAATGTCGGGATATTATAATAGTAATAAACCGCCTTAATAAAGCCGTAGTATTTACCCTTATAAAAAAAATTACGTTAACGAGAGTAACGAACGCGCTTTTATAAAACGTCTTTTAATACTACGGCCTACCCCGCGTAATAGTCTCGGATAAGAGATTATAATTCGTAAACGACTTTTAAACCGAAGTGTGTAAACGTTTAAAAATACGGCGACGACTGTCGACAACGTATCACCTTTAAATAAATAATATAACGGAACGAGCAAATTAAAAGTTAAAGGCTTACTTACGGGTGTTTATATTATACGTATAAGACGATTAAATATCGATCTTACTTTAAACGATAATCGCGCTTAATAACCGCGATAGTTCGACCACGGGCTTAAACCCTTTCTTTATATTTTATAACTTCCACTTCGACCCGATACCAACCCGCGAGGACACCGAGGTGGGGGACGCGCCGACAATTACGGACTAGGTAAATAAGTTAGTAACGAAGTGGTAAGATGCCGCCGCGTTTACATACGCCGTTATAACGGAGGCGTAAGATCTTTAAATACGTTAGGCGGATAAACGTCGTACGGCCGCGGAGGTTTTTTAAGTCGGGGACCGGGTATCGTTACGACTACGTTATATCTCGACGGATCGACCGGCGAAAAAGCTCGATTAAGTGGCGTTACCGTATAAGGTAATTAAACTAGTGGGCTTTTACGCGGTACGCTTAAACACACCACTTAAAATTCACCCCGTCTTCCACGTCGACTTAATACGCCGCTTAGTTAACGACCCGCTTTTAACTTAATAATAACTCTTCGACGAACCCCTACCGGTTTATATCGACGGGGAACACGAGTAAACCGTGGTTAAGATCGTAAATTACCGACGACGCGGCCGCGGTTAATAATTAAAAGTTAAATAAACCGGCTACGCCGAGCCCACCTAAAAACCGCTAACGGCGGTGTCGGACACGGCGGCGTTCGAGGCGTACGAGGCTTCGTTAAAGACGATCCCGTGGTCCCGGACACCTGGATCGTGAGACGAATGGGGGCGCGACGGGCGCTATACTTAAGTTAAGTTTTCTCACGGTAACCAACGACCCCCGCTGACGACGGGGCGAGGCGCCTCCGATCACGTACGGAGCCTTTATAAGAGGGGGGGGCGATTATTACGGGCTGGTGGCCCGATAGTGGGCACGTGACGACATCACGTGCCAGAGGTGACGTGGGTCACGTGCGCGGGCACGCGACCGACCAAGGACCCACTCGTGGGATATTAAAGCCTACCGGTGTAGAATTTTCTTCCTCTTTTTCTTCTTCTTCTTCTTTATTTAAAATTAAACTTTTTTCGCTTAAACCCGACCTTTGTAAGTGTTGTCGTTTTAAACCGTCACACCGACAAGTCTTATATTACACTAGTTAAAATTCTTATCCGGTTTGTTATGGGGGGTAGTTTTATTATTATAAAAGACTTTTTATTTATTTTTATTATAATTTTTACGTTGTTTTATTTTTTATTTTTTTTTTTTATTTGTAAATAAAAAAATAATACGTTTTTTTTCTCTTTTTTTTTTCTCTTCCTCCCTTTACCTTTTTTTTATTTTTTTTTTACTTTTTATTTATATATAACTTATTAATATAACCGGTGTAATAAATGTGGTAAATGTAGTGAGTGTAACCGGTGTAGTAAATGTAGTAAATGTAATAAGTGTAGCCGGTGTGGTAAATGTAGTGAGTGTAGCGGGTGTAGCGGGTGTGGCGGATATGGTAAGTGTAGTGTTTATAAGTGTATTAATACTTTTGTTTAAATTAAAGCTTTTTATTTATTAATTATTTTTTCGGTTTAATATAACGCGTACTCCTTTATAAAAATAACCTTTTTTTCGTCTTTTCCTTTTTTTTTTATTTATTTACGTAACGTGCCTTTTTCCTTAATAAAGCTCCCTTTTTATTAGTCGGCCGGGAGCTATTATCTTTAAGTGGTTATCCTCGCACTTATATAACGACCGATAACACGTTTAACCCCGGATAAAGGGCACGGCTGTCACGGCGGGTAAGCGGGTGGCTAGTAGGCGGGGACGAGGTAAGTAAATAATAATATTATTATAGTATAATAAACACAGGTAAAGGGTAGGATAAAGACGAAAACGTAACTTAAAAAGTTATAATACAAAATATAAGCGGATATTAAATTAAATATAAGATTTAAAAGCTAAACGGTGTGTAATAGCAGAATACTAGTTTAAAAACTAAACGGTGTATAACGGTAGGATACTTATTCGGGGGCTAGTCTATAATATATATAATATTATAACGGAGGCCTTATTAGTCATCTTAGTGATCCTTTAATATCTTTTCGTAGTCGAATCCGTAGTCGTTATTATCGTCGTTAATATATAAAAGCGCGGCCTAGTCGGCCAGCTTTAAAGCTTCCCGGGTCTCGGCCGGCAAATTATTAATATCGAAGTCGCGCGTTAAGTTATCGCGGTAAAGGGCTTATACGCGCCGGACGGCGTCTTATCTTTATAACGTATATAACGGATCTAGCGCGCCGAGTACGGTAAGGCCCGGCGCGGCCGAAGCCGAAAAGGACGATAAAAAGGAATATATAATCGCCGGCGAGAGGTCGGGCGGGACGCTACGCAACGGTCTTTATCGCGAGCCGCACGTGTTAACGCGCGGCCGGTTTTTTTATTATAGGCGGTTAAATTAAGCGAGTAAAAGCCGGTCCGGCAGGCGGTTTTAATAACAGTCGAGGTAAAAAAGGCCCGTGTCGTTATACCGGGGCCTTTAATCGGCGCCGATAATAAGGTCCGGTATAATAGTCAACTAACCCGAGGATATATAAGGCCCGGGCGCGGGCGAGGCCCGAATCGTTATCGTCGGCGGCGGCGGCGGCTGCTATCGTTATTATAGTTAACGGTAACGGTGTCGGTGTCGGTGTCGGTGGCAGACTCGGCAACGGTTAAATGTAACGGGTGTGGCGGATGTAGTGAATGTGGTAAATGTGGTAAATGTTAAAAGGGATAATAAATTTATCGCGATTAAATATAAGTTTTAACCACGTGACTATAATTACCTCATCCCACGTGATTTAAATCTTAAAATACTAATGTGGTGAGTGGGGTGTTTATATAAGTGTGTTAATACCCTTGTTTAAATTAAAGCTTTTTATTTATTAACTTTTTTTTTCGGTCTAATACGACGCGTATCCCCTTATAAGAGTGGCCCCTTTCTCGTTTAACGCGTACTCCCTTATAAAAGTGGCCTTTTTCTCGTTTAACGCGTACTCTTTTATAAAAGTAACCCCTTTTTCGTCTTTTCCTCTCTTTCTTTTTCTTTCTTTCCTTTCTTTTTATCTCCTCTCTTTTTATATCTTATCTTCGTGTCTCCTTTTCCGGTCTTTTTTTTTTACCTTTTCTTTTTATCTCCTTTTTTTATCTCCTTTTTTTATATCCTTTTTTATTATAAACTAGCCCGGTAAGCATTCTACCGTTATACACCGCCCAGCCTTTAAATCTTATATTTAATCTAACCTTTACCTATATTTTATATTATAACTCCTCGAGTTACGTCTTCGTCTTTAACCTGCCCCTTACCTACGCCTATTATACGATAATAGTATTATTACTTACCTACCTCGTCCCCGCCTATTAACCTCCCGCTTACCCGCCGTAATATTTTTTTTATCTTCTTTTTTTATTTCCTTTTATTTTATTTTAATTTTTTTTTCTTTTTCCCCTCGTTTTATTTATATAAAAAATTAAATACGCCGCGTTAATTAGTTTAACTATTAAAAAGGTAATAAAAAGTTAAAAAAAGACCTTAGTTATATAATTATTTTCGTATTTTAACCTCGATTAAAGTTTAATCGGGCTCGTTTATAAAGGCCACGACCTGCATCAAAAGTTTAATCGGGGTGGTGGGGCGACCTCGATCAAAGTTTGATCGGGCTCGTTTATAAAGGCCACGACCTGTATCAAAAGTTTGATCGGGGTGGTGGGGCGACCTCGATCAAAGTTTGATCGGGCTCGTCTGTGGAGGCCACGACCTGCATCAAAAGTTTAATCAGGCTTTAATACCCCAAATACCTTAAAAGCTAACGCTACGGGCCCAGTAATATACCTTAAAAGCTAACGCTACGGGCCCAGTAATATACCTTAAAAGCTAACGCTACGGGCCCAGTAACGTATTGTGCACAGCATCGATCTGTGTTGCGCACTGACGCATCGTTTTATGATGGGTCTGGCACATACTTTAAGTGTCCCTTTGGCCCCTGGCCAGACTCTTCCAGTCTCGCAGTCGGATTATGCTTCGCAATCTCCACCGCTGAGCGAAGATGATGATTGGGACGTAGAGGAAATTTAAGGAGCCCGGAAACGAGGACGGGGTTACCAAGTCCTCGTCAAGTGGGTTGGCTATAAGGAACCGACCTGGGAACCGCTGAAGAACTTGTTGGGAAAGGATGTATTGACCGCCTACGAAGGCAGCATGGGAATATCGTGTCATGAGCCAAGCTCCTTGAAGGACGAAGGAAAACGTTAAGTAGTGGTGGTTAAGGCGCTAGCTAGCGATGAGAAGGCGGCCTTCCGAGAGAAAGACTACTGAGGAATTGAGGAATATAAAAGGACAGATCAGTATTTATGCGATCATCTATTTGACGTGACGGGAAAAATATCAATGTCTACTGTTCATAATGTCCCTGCCCATCTTTCAGACTCACCACCTTCCCATCCTCAACTACACCCCAAGGAGACGCCAATGTTCCCGGGTCATCCTCCTTCAACTTCATGTGGTCTGTTCGACCTCTCGAAATAGACCCCGCAAACCAAAGAGATCCTCATCAACATTACATCCTAGCTGGATTTCGCTAAAGTTCGCAATTGCCATGAATGACATGCAACTGAAAACGAGCATATCGACATCCTTAGCAAAGACGGTTGCTCCGGAAGCAAGCAAGAACCGCACCGCGGTCTCGCGTTGATGCCGCGCAGCCAACAGTAAGGGAGTGTAGTCATCCCTATCCCTAGAATCAATGTTCACAGCCACCCTCAATCAAAAATCTCATGATGGGTTCATGCCGGCGCTGTCGACGGAGATAGTGTTGCACGGTCCCTTGAGCGTATGTCGCTTACTGACAGCAGCGGCGAAGGCAGAGAGTCGGCCTCGGCCTCGTCTGCACCGCGTCGGAAGTCTCGCCGCGCTATCAGAGGAAAAGGGAACAGAGAGGACTAGTTTTGCATATACAAGACATCGGATGGCGCGTATACCCGTAGGACTTATACCATTTGTCTCGGTGCCACTGCCCCGTGGTCAATAGTCTTGTGGTCACTCGTGTCCTGCCGTGATTTTTCGTGGCCAACCGTGGCCACGTGCTTACAACATTGCCACGGCTTGGCAGGTTGTAACAGGTTTCCCCTCCTCCATGGTCGTTGTCCCAACGACCGTATTGATGCGCTCAGTAGTCGCTTTCCGGGTAAGGAGGCTGTCGTGTTGGTGGTGCCCATTCGATAGTCCTGTCGGAGTTGACATGGTAGTACTGTCTGGCTGTTTCGCTCCATTGCTAATACGGCTCTTCTTGTTCGCTTCGTGCTTGTTCAGTGTCATGCCCGCTGCTGCTGCCTTTGCGCGATAGAGGGGGTTTGTGCTTTTTGCTCTTGCTGGTTGAGTCCTTAGTCGGCGGTGGGCGAGATTTCGCCGCTTCGGAGGCTCGTTTCCTGCTTTCTTCCAAAAGAGTGTCCAATGATTCTCGAATCTCCTTTAAACGCTTGTCCTTTCCCCAGTCGATGATGTTCTTGACGTGCTTGCGGAATTCGATGTAGTCATGGGGTTTCTGGAGTAGAAAGCTGTCGACTTTCTGCATGTAGTAGTCTAATTCGTTATGCTTCCACGAGACGTAGAGTCGTGCGACTTCGCCGTTCATGGCGATACTGAACGCCGTGCTGTCAACTGGTTTAACCTTGTTGCTCTTACACTTCCTTAATTGGTCGTTAAGGCGTTCGGCGATGTTGATGCAGGATGTAGATCCTCCAAGGCATTGATTCGTTGCTACCCAGAGATCTCCGCCATTACCCTTAAATTCGATGACGAAGAACGGGTATATTAATCCTTGGTTGTTGGCCACTGGCTCATCTCCCATCGAGATAAGCTGCGTCTGCTGGTCGGGGAATGCGTGATGACGACTATATCCGTACAGCATGTCGGGAATTGGGTTGCTGACTTTAAATTGTGGTCTGGCGTTAGGGACGGCATGTTTAGACATCGGCTGTCTGTCGCTGCGTCTCAGGTCGTCTTTTTCGCCGGGTTTGGGGAACACTCTGTCCTTGAAGTAGTCCTCTACTTCTGGCTCGTCGAGACCTCTCCTCTCAAGGGCGTCCAAGGCCATGTCTTGGTACACGTCGTCAGGCGACGGCCCAGGAGAATCACGCTTTTTGCGTGCGTAATCAACAACGTTGGCGACGTGTTCAGGGAATGGCTCGTAACGAGGACGCATGTAAACATGGTTTGACGCCAGGTTCAAATCTCGGTACAGGGGGCCCTCAACTAGGGCTCTTGACGATCGGCTCGAGCCAACGTCTGACGGGGCGACTGATCCGCAGGATAGACTAGGCGTCGGTGGCACGGCGTATCCATCTGCATCTCGGTTGTAGGCCATCTGCGGTGCTGATCTCGTGAGGTTTCTCGAGACGAGGTCGTCGCTCGAGGCGTAAAGGTAGCTGTCTGAACGGCAGCGTTTTTCTCGGTCTGATCCGATAGACTCGAGCCACTCGGAAATTGTGTCGGTTAATCCGACGTGGTCTTCGAGAAACGAGGCTTTAAGGCGCTTCGGCGCCGGTTGCTGCAGGTTCGTCTCGAACAGTCGTGCTCGTTTCGCGGCAGGTAATAAAGGGGTCTCGAGACTCGTGTCGAGCCGCCTTTTCGTGGTCTGCGAGGGTCCGTCCATGATGAAGAAGAGAGAAACTCTTGTAGGGCTTGGGTTGGCCGGCCAAACGGGTCTAATATGCAACGCTCCTTGTCGCGGGAATTGTTTTCGGTGAGGTCATTGTTGGACGCGACGAAATTTTACGGCAGGAGGTTGGGGCGGCTACCAACGATTGGTCCTCCGTAATTCCGGTCGTGCGGGGTTACTCACGTAACCGTCCAATTAGGTAGCGCCGCGGGTAGTACTGTGCCAGCATGCCCTGCGCGTTGGTCAGGTGGCTGAGCGGTTCCCACGTATTTTCGTCGTTGCTCTGTTTGTGGTCCTTTTCCGCGGTGATCGAGGATCTTTCTCGACCTCGTGTTCTTCTTCGTCTTCGAGCTCTGTAGTCTTGCCGAGCTGTGCCCGTGGTTCCAAGAGCGAAATATGAAAAATGGGCAGGTGCAGCATCGAGCGCGAACTGCTGGCTTGTCAGACGGCGGATGCTCATCCGAGCCTCGTCCAAAGCAGTACGAAGGTGTGTGCAGTGGACATTTCTCATCCTCAACAGTCATGCGATGCCGCCGAAATGGCGGCCGTTCCTGCCTCAGCTCCCATTTCCACACCGCTTGGTTTGGACTTGCGGCTATTTGCACGAGGCTGGTTCACAAAGACACTGCCGATAGAGGATTCGTCAGGCCAGCCGCCAACATACGACCTCTCGGGGTGATAAGCCGTCTACGCCCGAATTGTAAGGCGATAGCGTCGCAAAGTAAGCAGGTTACACATCACCTGTTCTCGAACAGATCCCTGTTGTCAACGCGCGAACACATCGCTTCCGCGCACACTTCACATGTCAGACTCATCCAGAATCAAGGTGAACAAGCCATCTGCCACGTGTAGTCTTATGAATACGTCTATATTGACAGCAACTAGCCCGCCATGGCCAAGTCTCGCTTTGAATCGGAGCAGTACACGTCCGAGGCATTCGTCGAAAGTGTGGGCGGAGTTCTATTCCGTCTGTCTTCCCGAGAGATCTGCGTACTTCATCTTCTGAAACGCGACGAGTATGTGCTGGCCAAGGGACGGCGCAACTGCGGAGAGGCTCGCCAGTTCACAGCCCTGCGCGAGGTCAGTGAGGAAACCGGCTTTACCTGCCGCCTTCTTCCCTTGAATATGTACACTCGTGCCCCGCCAGCGGTGGAAACCGAGCAGTTGGACGACCAGGCGCGCCTCTACACCAGCATTTGCGAGCCTTTTACCCTACAAGTTCGCCACCTTGGTGAAGGTCAAATCAAGCTCATTTGGTGGTTTGTCGCCGCTGTGGACGAGGAGGTGCCACCGAAGGAGAGGCCGGAAAGTGAGAGGTACTCGGTAGAATTTCACAGCTATACCGAGGTTCTGGACAGATTGACGTTCCAGATGGATCGCGAGATGGTCAAGAAAGCCATCGAAATTGTGGAGAACACATATACGAAATGAAATGGAGATGGTGGGACGTCCAATAGTTGTGGTTCAGCGTCTGAATGGAGCAGGCGGCGACAAGACGATTGACGCGAAGCTACATATGAGACTTGAGTGCCTCAGTTCCCCCTCACGTAACAGCCATCCTTCGCACGTGTCAGATCTTGAAGCTATTCCCGGCTCAGACCCTGCTGCCGCATCAAGGCCTCAGCTTTCAACCCAACTTTCTTGTATGTAGTCCCTGCCCTCCCGCCTGCACCGGTGCCAAGCCCTTGCCCTCCGAGAATGACATAGACTTTGAAAGTGGTCCATTGTTGTCCAGCACGAGATCTGCGTACGACCGTATGTCCATAGCGCCCCGTTTCAGTTTCAACCCGTCATGACTGATCAGTTGCTCCAGAGGCACCAGCGATCTCTCTCGTCGCTGGCTATCGCTTGTGTCGATGAACACGACCTGGAATTTCTCGCCGAGCCACATCTTGAGATACTTTGTAACAGAGTCGCGGTGGAGGCTCTCGATGGTGAGCAGTCGAAGCCAGTAATGGCTTCTCTGGAACCGGTCGAGTTCGTGGAGCAAGTACAGTGCTTGCTCCTTCTCCGACAAGTCGTAGATCGACAGCCGAAGCGCCTCACTACTCATGTTGTTGAAGTAGGCAATCTTGGCACGGAATGCCAGCTTTGTCCCGAATTTGGCGCAAAAGGCTTCGGCAATGGTGCTTTTGCCACACTCGGAGAGCCCGCCGAATGCGTAAATGCCGACCAGATGATGCATCATCGGTTGGAAGAGTGGATTGGCTGTCTTTTCGAGGATGATTTTACGAAGGTGATTCTGGACGCCTCCGATGCTGTTGGTCGCGGTGACGTGAATGATGTGCTGGTAGGCCCCCGCGAGCTCCTGTCTCCGCGGTTCAGATTGAAGCAACCGTTGGTACTGACTGTACCTTTCGTCGTCGGGGTCGCTTTCTCGGCTCATGGTAATTCGAACTGATTCGTCCAGAGTCCTTCCATGCTTCATGAGAACTGCCATATTCTCCGGAGGAAGACGAAGGCCATACTTGTCGAGGATGCCGTCGAGGATTCTTCTGGCATTGGCCAGATCCTCGTCCTCGTCCTTCATAGCAATGACCGCGACCGCGACAGCCTCAAACATGACAATGCCTCGATCAAAGACAGCCATGGTTGCATTCTTTCCTGCCGTAGCATTACGGTGTCTGCGAGCCAAAGCTCCAAAAATCGTAGAGACAAACTCCACAGGCGTCGAACCCCACCACCACTCCTTCAAGCGGCCTTGACGATGCAACTCAGCCATTATCTCATCACTGTCGTGAAGACCGCCAACCTTGGATATCGTAAAGTGGGCGGGAAGGAGTTCAAGCTGCGTCGTCTTCCCGACATTGTCAGGCCCGTTGAGTGAGATGGTGAACACCATGTTGCCAAGAGGGAGGGCAGATGGTCGGACTAGAAAGTGCCGTAGTAGACTACCGGTCAATAAAGACGTCGATTTAAAGAATTTGTCGGTCGTCGAGCGCCACAACCAACGACTCCTTCGCCTTTTGCCGTAGGCAGCAGCCCGGCGCCATGGTTGCCTTGGCGCGACGAATTGGTTGGTTGTGAAGCACTGAGGCTAGCAGCAGAATGTTAGGCTGCAACCAACAACTATGGAGGGCCATAACCAGCACCGACCGGGTCTGGCGCCCTCCTTTGTAGGCATAAATGGACCCCCAGCCAGCCGCGCAACAAAGATTGCAACAGCGCGTGGCCCAATTCAAAGCTACCCTAGATTTGAAACCCAGCCTCGGTCTCTTTCCGTCAGGCCTTAGCAGCGTCCTCTAATGATGGCATCTTCCCACCTTGATTTCCTCGAAGTTGGGAAGGCGTTCGTTGATCTAAGTCGCATCCCAACCCTACCGGCAATTCTCGCCATCTTTTTTGGAGGCAGCAACCTATATTCCGAGAAAGGCGACCGCAAGGATCGTGCTGACTGGGATGGCGTCATCGTTGTTCGCACCAAACTCGACATCTTCACTCTGGTGAACCAGAGGCGCGGGGATCTGTTAGCGCTCTTGGGTAAAAAGGTCGGATTTAGGCGGAAAAAGTATAATTTTAGATAAAGAAAAAGAAGAAGAAAAAAAAGAGGAAGAAAATTCTACACCGGTAGACCTTAGTATCCCGCAGGTGGGTCCCTGGCCGGTCACGTGCCCGTACACGTGACTCACACAACATCTGGCACGTGATGACGTCACGTGCCCACTACCGGGCCACCAGCCCGTAATAAAATTAAATAACTCGAGGGATTAAATAAGCTTACGACGGCGCGAGGAGTTATTAATAACGGAGCGTTTCGTAACACGCCCGGTGTCACAAACCAGCCCGGTAAACATTTTACCGCTACACACCGCCCAACCCTTAAATCTTGTATTTAGTCTAACCTCTACCTACATTTTATATTATAACTCCTCGAGCTACGTCTTCGTCTTTAACCTGTCCCCTACTTACACTTTTTAAAAAACTAGTTATAAATAATATATTATTACTTACCGACTCGTCCCCGCCTACCCGACCTTTTACCTGCCCGCCGTAATATTACATAACTCTTTCTTATAAGTGCCGACGAGATGTTTAACCGCCCGATACCCCCGTTCTTACCCGACTATTATAAAAACACTTTTTAAAAAGATAGTAAAAGTCTTTATTAAGTGATTAGGCTAAAAAAAAGGTTTTATTCTTATAAATATTACGGCGGGTAGGTTAGTGACTAATAAGCGGGGACGAGCTAGGCAGGCAGTGGTAATATTTTAATTAAATAGGTATAAGTAAAAGATAAGGTAAAGACGAAGACGTAACTCGAAGAGCTATAATACAAGATATAAGCGGAAGTTAGATTAAATATAAGGTTTAAAGGTTAAGCGGTGTACGGCGGTAGTATACTTACCGGGCTAGTTTATAATATTACTCCCCTCTTTTACGGCCGAGCTCCGTTAAGGCCGGAGTCTAGGCTTATAAGGGTAACGGCGGTGAAAGTTTTATATTAGTTACGCGGCGTTCTTTAAGTACGCGGCGTATTACGGGCTGGTGGCCCGATAGTGGGCACGTAACGATATTACGTGCTAAAGGTGACGTGGGTCACGTGCGCGGGCACGCGACCGACCAAGGACCCACTCGTAGGATATTAAAGCTTACCGGTGTAAAATTTTCTTCCTTTTTTTTCTTCTTCTTTTTTTTTATTTAAAATTAAACTTTTTTCGCTTAAACCCGACCTTTATAAGTGTTATCGCCTTAAACCGTTACACGCTCCCTCGTACTTCCCGTAATATAAATAATTTAAAATTAAACTAATATAACGGTTTAAAGCGATAACACTTATAAAGGTCGGGTTTAAACGAAAAAAGTTTAATTTTAAATAAAGAAGAAGAAAAAGAAAAAAAAAGAAGAAAATTTTACACCGGTAAGCTTTAATATCCCACTACCCCCCATAACAAACCGGATAAAAATTTTAACTAATATAGTGTAAAACTTATCGGATTTAATTAGGATCCACTATAACCCTAGTCGACTTCTCATCTAAATTATTTAAATCAAATTAAATGTATCTCAACAATAAAACATCGTACGAAGATACACTCGACGGGAAAATAAAGACAATCGTAATGCGAAACAGAATACTAAGTTTTTAACCCGTACGACATGTTTTCGTTAAGAAATGCGTAACATTATTTCGATAAGGTAGCGGACGAAAAGTGGAGACGAGACAATCACGTGATTTATAAATCTACGTTTATCGTATATATTATATATAAAAAGAGCACCTTATATATAAAGATTATAAGTAAAGCTGTTCGTACGACACTATACATGGCTTAATAAAAATATGTGGTGCCGTACCTTTTACGGTAGTGTACGAAGGTCGTGGGCTCGATTTTTCGCTTTCTCTTCTTTTTTTAATTGTTAAAGTATATTTTTCGTAAAGAGCACTTTAAAAAGAGCACTTTATATACGGAGACTGTAGTTAAAGCTATTACGTACGACACTATATATAACTTAACGGGATTGTATAGTGCCGTACTTTTTACGGCAGCGTACGAAGGTCGTGGGTTCGATTTTATCTTCTTTTTTTTTTTTAGTTGTTAAAGTATATTTTTCGTAAAGAGCACTCCGGAGAGAGCACCGGAGATTGTAATAAAGGTTATTTCGTACGACACCACATATAACTTAACGGGAATGTATAGTGTCGTACCTTTTACGGTAGTGTACGAAGGTCGTAGGCTCGATTTTTCGCTTTCTCTTCTTTTTTTAATTATTAAAGTATGTTTTTCGTAAAAAGCACTCCGAAAAGAGCACTTTATATACGGAGACTACAGTTAAGGCTATTACGTACGACACCGTACATAGTTTAACGGGATTATATAGTGCCGTACTTTTTACAGTAACGTACGAAGGTCGTGGGTTCGATTTTATCTTCTTTTTTTTTAATAAATAAATTTAAAGATATTATTACCTTACACTTATCTCGTACGGTAACGCGATAAAAGTGTTAAATAAACAAGTATAAAAACACTACTACCTTACAACCATCTCGTACGGTAACGCGATAAAAGTGTTAAATAAACAAGTATAAAAACACTACTACCTTACAACTATCTCGTACGGTAACGCGACAAGAGTGTTAAATGGACAAGTATAAAAACACTACTGCCTTATAACCATCTCGTACGGTAACGCGATAAAAGTGTTAAATGGACAAGTATAAAGATATTACTACCTCACAGCCATCTCGTACGGTAGCGCGATAAGAGTGTTAAATGGACAAGTATAAAAACATTACTACTTTACAACTATCTCGTACGGTAACGCGATAAGAGTGTTAAATAAACAAGTATAAAGATACTACTGCCTTACAACCATCTCGTACGGTAACGTAAAAAAGGCGCCACTTATTATACGTCCACGTCGTTCCTTCCTCTTTTACGGAAAAGGCGGGGTAAAACGCGTTACGTATAAATAATCATTCACGTAAATAAAAAAAGTAAGTCGCGTACGCTAGGCTCTCGTACGGGCGCCATTCATTACGCGTCCCACCTCGCTCCTTCCTCTCTTACGGAAAGGCGGGGTATCGTACGTTAATAACGTAAATAAATCATTTCCTTTTTCTCCCCCCTTACATTTCTTTTTTTTTTTTTTATAACACTACGACTATCACTATTAACTTTCCCCCCCCCCCCTTTATTATACGACGCCTTTTTTTTCTTTTTTATCGCTTAATCTTTACTATACCCTTAAAACCGATCACCTCGTATAAGAATGGCCGCGACCGCGGCGGCCGCGATAATAGTTAAGACGAGGACGACGTAACCGTATCCGCGGTATATAAATAATTTACCTTAATTTATTTCTTTAAATTAAATCTTTAATAGTTATTAACGATTAACGTTTTTTATTAAACGTACGACGGACCACCTCTACCGCCGCTTACGCCTAACGCTTTAACGAATACGCCCCCCGACTTAATCGTTATTCGTACGAGGAACCCCGCCGTCTTACGGCCATTTACGCATAATCCGGCGTAACGTACTTTATTAACAGAGCCAAGCGGCGACGTGCTCGTATTCCGGGGGGCCGTACGGCCTTAATAAGTTTTTTCGCATCGGCCTTTATATATTAACGCGTTACTTATTATTAAAGCCGGATTAGTCTTATAAAACGAGGCCTATCTTTAATGTATAATAAAAGCCGTACGAGGGGGGGGCTTTCCCCGCCCATTCTTTATTTACGTTCGAGCAGGCTCCCACTTTAAGGGGGCCTGCTCGAACTGTAAGTGGCCCGACGCCGGGGCGTCGTGCTCGTTCTTAGTTAAGGAGAGCGTCCGCGTCCACGGACGCGCAGCGTTAAGATCGGTTGGGAACTTATTAACGTTAGACGACGACAACAGGCCGACGGCGCCCGTTAACTCGTACGAGGACGAGGACGACGACGACGTCGAGTGGCTCCCCTCCCCGGGGTTAACACCGGGCCCGGCCCCGGGGCTTATCGTACGAGTAAGATAAGGTAGCGCGCCGCGTCGTTAAAGAAACACGTACGAGGATTAAGGTAATCGTAACCCCGCCTTTATACCTTAAATCATTATTATTATTAATAACTTTAAGGGCGGCGGCCGCGAGCCGCCTCGTACGATAAGCAGCCGTGGCCGCGGCGGCGGCGGTGGCGGCCGTGGCGGCCGTGGCGGCGGCGGCGGCGGCGGCCGTGGCGGCCGTGGCGGCCGTAGTCGTGTTCGTACTTTATTAAGATTTAATTGCCCGCTTAGTTAAAAAGATAGGTTATTAATAAAAGGCACGCGCGTATAAGACGGGTAAGTGATATAATATATGTATAACGGGAGATAGGAATCGGCTGTGTAATATTATATACGAGGATTTACGAGGAGGGATAATGGTTTTATACGAAGACTTAAGTTATAAGATTATAAATCGTACGAGAGTTTAATTAATAATTTTTTTTTACTTATATTTTATATCCGTAAATAACTCGTACGAGATAGTTAGTAATATATAATAAATTTATTCACTTATATCTTTAACGATAAATAAAACGAAAAAAGAAAAATAATAATTATATATACGTAAATAAATTTATATTTTATATTCGTAAATAACTCGTACGAGATGGATAGTAATAAATAACGCCCGTATAAAAAAAAAATATAATGTCACAGGCTAGTGGCCCGATAGTGGGCACGTGACGACATCACGTGCTAAAAGTGACGTGGGTCACGTGCGCGGGCACGCGACCGACCAAGGACCCACTCGTAAGATACTAAAGCCTACCGGTGCAGAATTTTCTTCCTCTTTTTCTTCTTCTTCTCTATTTAAAATTAAACTCTTTTCGCTTAAAACCGACCTTTATAAGTGTTGTCGCCTTAAACCGTCACATTAATCTAATTTTAAATCATTTATATTACGGGAAGCACGAGGGAGCGCCCGATTTATAATATTAACGGAAAAGCCTCCCGAGACACGGATAACGACATAATAAAACAAGTTCCCCTTCGCGACGAGGGAAGCGTTTAAGCGGGCGGAGACCTTATAGCTTAATTTACGGTTATATTAGAAAGGATAAACGCGTAGCTTTAAAAGTAAACGTAAGAGCTCGTATAGCTGCGGGCCGAGCGGTAACGGCAGGGTTAACTTTAAGTAAAGGCCGGGACTTAAACCCTTAACCCCGACACCGTGGTTAAAAAGCCGATAGTTAAGGTAGGACGTCGCCCGAGGGTAAGTTTGCCGGATATCTCCCGTTTCTCGGGGTACCGGCGGGATTACGAGAATTAACGTATAAAGTTATACGCTAAAATTACGGTCGACGGCGACGTTATTAAGGGCCCGAAGGAGCGGTTCGCCTACGTTTACACCCGCCTCGAAGAGAGAGCTTAAACGGCGACGGTGGCTTTCTTTAACGGCTTACCGGACGAGGAAAAAACCCCGGATCGATTTTTAACGTACCTCGACTCGATTTTCCTAAACCCGAACGAGTAAGCACGCGCGCGGGACAGGCTAAGGTCGCTGCGCTAACGTACGGACGAGTCGTTCGTTACCTTCTTACCTCGGTTTAAAGGATGGTTATTTAAAAGCGGTTTAAAGAGCTCGGGTGGTGACGCGACGTAAATCACTTAACTAAAGGGGGCGATTAACGACGAGATAGCCCGGGCAATGGTAAGCCACGCTACCCCGGCGACTTACGTTATATATAAGGCTTAATTACTCACCGTCGGCTCCCGCCTCGATAGCTTACGCTCCCGCCGCGCGGGCTGGCCCCGCGATAACGGAAAAGGCGACCCGATAAACTTACGGGTAAGCCGAGCGGCCCCGGATAAAAAGCGGGCCGTAAAGGATCGGCGCACGTGTTTTAAGTGCGGTAAGACCGGCTACATTTAACGTAACTACCGGGGAAAAAGCGGTAAAAACACCGGGGAGGGGTAACCTCGCCGCGACGGCACCCGCGTTTTTTAAAGCTACGTCGATAACGACGACGATAAAAAGGTATCGGGCGACGATTAAAAGTCGGGAAAAAAGTAGCCTCGGATTAAAGACGCGGTTAAAAGTAAGGAAGCTTAAAAGGGGAGGCAAGGTTAAACGAAAAGGGAATGTACGTCGACGTTATAATTAACGGAGGGTATAATATATAAGTATTCACCGACTCGGGATACCTTTACTTTACGACGATAACCGAGCGCACCGTAAAAAAATTAAAAATTAAAACGGAACGGATTAAGCTACGGAGGTTACGATAAGTCGTAGACGAGGGGGCCGGAGCGCTTATTATTAACGAAGTCGCGACCTTTTACGCGGACGTGGGTAATTATTTAACAACAGTCACAACGTACGTAATCCCGGACTAAAAAAAAGTAGTAATTCTCGGCTTAAGATAGATAAGGAAAAATAAGGCGGTGATCGACCCCGTAAAGAATAAGCTTATACTACGGGCACGAGGAGGGGTCGTAGTAACCGTAAGCAGCCGTAAGAGGAGGGGCTTTAATATAACGACTTACGCGTCGGTACGCACTATATAACGATTAATCGACGCGAACGAAGTCGTCGAAGTCGCGGTAGTAACGCTTATAAACGTTTAAACGGCCTTAAAAAAATAATAAACGACGTTTAAAACGATCGAAAACGTACGGACCCGACTTCCGGCTTAATTACGAGACTTAATTAACGCGTTCGATAAATAAAAGGCGAAAAAACTCCCGCCGCACCGCTTAAAAGTCGACTACGAGGTTAATTTATTAACCGACGAAGCGGGGCGGGAAAGGGAGATCCCCGCGTCGCCGTTATACCGGCGGTCGAGGGAAGAGTTATTAGTGATAAAAAAGACGATCGTCGACCTTTAAAAATAAGGATTGATCCGGTAAAGTAAATCCGCTTTAAGCGCCCCGGTGCTTTTCGTGAAGAAAGCCGACGGGAGTCTCCGCTTTTACGTAGACTACCGTAAGTTGAACGGAGTTACCCGTACCGACGCGTACCCGCTTCCGTTGATTACCGAGACTTTACGTACGGTCGCGCGCCACCGTTAAGTATCGAAAGTGGACGTCGTCTCGGCGTTTCACCGGATTCGTATAACTCTGGGTTATAAAAAGAAGACCGTATTTAACACTATTACGGGGTCGTACGAGTGGTTAATTATACCGTTTAATTTAAAAGGGGCTTTTATATCCTTTTAACGGTATATTAATTAAGTATTACGCGAGTTACTCGACGACGGCGTAATAGCTTTCGTCGACGACGTAACGATTTACTCCGATAAGACGAAAGGGGAGTATTAAACCTTAATTCGTCGAGTGGTAAAAAAGCTTTAAAAAACGGGCCTTTAACTAAATTAAAAAAAGTACGAATTCTTAACGACGGCTCCGAAGTTCTTAAGTTACGTAGTGCGGCCCGGAGTCGGTCTTTACATAAATCCCGATAAGGTGAGAGCGATTAAAAAATAAAAAGCTCCGACGACCGTTAAAGGGGTAAAGGGGTTCCTCGGCTTTACAAGCTTTTACCGAGAATTTATCCCCGACTACTCCGAAATCGCGGGACCGCTCACCGACCTAATAAAAAAGGGGGCGGCGTTTAAATAAGGACCGTAATGTTAAAAAGCGTTCGACCGACTACGGATAACGGCGATCCGGGAACCTACGTTAACCGTATAAGTCTTAAGAAAGAAGACCTTAGTGGAAGCTAACTTTTTCGGATAAGCATAAAGTGTTACCCTTTTTTAAAAAGGCGATAATAAAAAGTGGCATCCGGTGGCGTACTACTCGAAAAAGCTGTAACCGGCCTAGTATAACTACCCGATCTACGATAAGGAAATATTAACCGTTGTCTCCGCAATTAAAAAGTGGCGGGTAAAGTTACACGGCTATCCGTTTAAAGTATATATAAACCACCGAAACCTTATTTACTTCCGCGAGAAACGCTTATTAAATAAACGGCAGCTACGTTAAGCGGAGGACTTATTAAACTACGACTACGAGTTAATACACCGCCTAAACCGTTTATAAACGCTCTTTAACGCGTTATCGAAAAAAAACTAAGATATACCTGCCGAAAGGGACTCGCGGTTAACGGAGAGGTCCGTTTAAATGTTAAAAGGGGCGTTAAGTCGTTAACGTTTACGGGGAGCCTAAGATACGAGCCGGGCGGAACCCGAGCGGGCCGTGTTATCGACCGAGGGAGTCCGCGTAAGAGCGTACGGAGACGAAGACGGTAAAGGGGAGGGTCCGGCTTTTACGTACGACGAGTTACCCTCGCCGTTTAACGACGACGAGTTAACGAAGTTATAAAACGACGGGTTAAACGGAAATCGGCGGTATTAAAAATTACGGTAGCTGGTTTAAGAGGGCGAGAGGGCAATCCCGGCGGGTTAAAAACTAAAACTATCCTTATCGGAGTGCGGCTTCGACAGGTAAGGTCGTTTAACGTGGCGCGACAAGATTTAAATCCCGGCTTAAAAGCCTTTACGTACGACGATTATTTAACGTATATACGATACGCCATTAACGGGACACCCCGGTAAAAAAAATACCCGGATTTTAATCGCCCGGCGTTATACGTGGCCGGGCCTTACGTAAGACGTCCGCCGTTTCGTCCGTAATTACCGCTTATACTCGGTATCGAAGTTATAACGCGACTAACGCCGGGGTCTACTACGGCCGCTCCCGGTGCCGGAAAGGCCGTGGTAAGAGTTATCGGTCGATTTTATAACACACCTCCCTTTAAACGATAGATGTCGGGATATTATAATAGTGATAAACCGCCTTAATAAGGCCGTGGTATTTACCTTTATAAAAGAAACTACGTTAACGAGAGTAACGAACGCGCTCTTACGAGACGTCTTTTAACACCACGGCCTGCCCCGCGTAATAGTCTCGGACAAGGGACTATAATTCGTAAGCGACTTTTAAGCCGAGGTGTGTAAACGCTTAAGGATACGACGACGACTGTCGATAACGCATCACCTTTAAATAAATAATATAACGGAACGAGCGAATTAAAAGTTAAAAGCTTACTTACGGGTATTTACATTATACGTATAAGACGATTAAGCGTCGATCTTACCTTAAACGATAATCGCGCTTAATAACCGCGATAGCTCGACCACGGGTTTAAACCTTTTTTTTATACTTTATAACTTCCACTTCGACCCGATACCAGCCCGCGAAGACACCGAGGTGGGGGACGCGCCGATAACTACGGACTAGGTAAATAAGCTAGTGACGAAGTGGTAAGATGCCGCCGCGTTTGTACACGCCGTTATAACGGAGGCGTAAGATCTTTAAACACGTTAAGCGGATAAACGTCGTACGGCCGCGGAGGTTTTCCAAGTCGGAGACCGGGTGTCGCTACGATTACGTTATATTTTAACGGATCGACCGGCGAAAAAGCTCGACTAAGTGGCGTTACCGTATAAGGTGATTAGACTAGTAGGCTCCCACGCGGTACGCTTAAACACACCACTTAAAATTCACCCCGTCTTCCACGTCGACTTAATACGCCGCTTAACTAACGACCCGCTTTTAACTTAATAATAACTCTTCGACGAACCCTTACCGGTTTATATCGACGGGGAATACGAGTAAACCGTAGCTAAGATCGTAAATCACCGACGACGCGGCCGCGGTTAACAATTAAGGGTTAAATAGACCGGCTACGCCGAGCCCACCTAAAAACCGTTAACGGCGGTGTCGGACACGGCGGCGCTCGAAGCGTACGAGGCCTCGTTAAAGACGATCCCGTAGTCCCGGACACCTGGATCGTAAGACGAATAAAAGGCGCGACGGGCACCATACTCGAATTAAGTTTTCTTACGGTAACTAATAACCCCGTTAACGACGGGGCGAGGCGCCTCCGATCACGCACGGAGCCTTTACGGGAGGGGGGGGCGATTATCACGGGCTAGTGGCCCGATAGTGGGCACGTAACGACATCACGTGCCAAAAGTGACGTGGGTCACGTGCGCGGGCACGCGACCGACCAAAGACCCACTCGTGGGATACTAAAGCCTACCGGTACAGAATTTTCTTCCTCTTTTTCTTCTTCTTCTTTATCTAAAATTAAACTCTTTTCGCCCAAAACCGACCTTTATAAGTGCTGTCGCCTTAAACCGTTATATATAAAGGTATAAGATACCCTTACTTTTTTCTCGCCGTAATATTTATAAATAAGCCCACAACCACTATCTTTATTACCGTACGAAGATAAAAACTATCGGTATAAAGATATAAAAGATTACGACAACGACGACTAGGCTTTAATCCCGTACGACCCGGACTAATATTAAAACGATCACTTCGACGATTAAGTTATTATCCCGTACGACTTAAACTTAAACTATAATTAACACTAACCCGATAATAATTAAAACGACAACGAAAAGGTTATTATTATTATCGACGACGACGACGATAATAATAACTAGGTAAACGGAAACGGCGAGCTTATTTTTTCGTACGATAACCGCTTTTAAATCCCGCCGCCGATTATTATAGGCCGCCCGGCTCCGGACGAGGGATAAATTTAAGTCCTTTATATCGGTGGTTAATAACTCGCCCCGTAATGCTATAATAATATTTAAAAAAACCTACTTAACTAACCGGGACGCGACGTTATAATCCGGTACGGAATAATTACACTTAAGAAAATTCGTACGCACCGGCCTAGTTATATTAACGCGCTTTTAGTTACGAGCCGTGGCCGGGTTTAAAGTCGTCTCCCGTATAATATTTATCTTTAACGGGCCGAGAAAAGCCCGTACGGTCGCCCGTGGCCGTTTTTAGCTTACGTACGTTTAATTAGATCTTTTTACGGCTGTTACGCGAACTGTAAGTTTTAAAACCGTTACATAAAATACAGTCGGCGCGATAAACTAAACGACGGATCGGATAATAACGACGGTAAACGTCGGGCTATTACGAACACAAGTAAGTCGGTCTCGCAGGCTATCTTAATTAAATAAAGCGCGTACGAAAGTAAAAATATTTACTATATAAAGATAAGAAAAAGGCCGTACGGGATAAAGAAAACGGAGGGAAAAAAATAAAAAAAAAAGATCCTACTAACCAAGGTATACGTCGTAAATCGTACGAAAAGAATTAACAATTTAATTTTATTCGCGCGAGGTAAAGAAATAAACTAAACAAATGGCCGTACGAGGTGGAAAAATAAATCAAACAGGTAGCCGTACTAAGGTGGAGAAACAAATTAAACAAGTGGCCGTACATAATAAGAAAACAAATCAGATAAATTAACCGTACGAGGTGGAGAAATAAATTAAACAAATAGCCGTATATAGTAAGAAAACAAATTAAATAAATGGCCGTACGAGGTGGAGAAATAAATTAGACAGGTAGCCGTACTAAGGTGGAGAAATAAATCAGACAAGTGGCCGTATATAGTAAAAAAATAAATTAAATAAATTAACCGTACGAGGTAAAGAAATAAATTAAATAAATAACCGTACGAGGTGGAGAAATAAATTAAACAAGTGGCCGTATATAATAAGAAAATAAATTAAATAAATGGCCGTACGAGGTAAAGAAATAAATTAAATAAGTAACCGTACTTAAGTGGAGAAATAAATTAAATAAATAACTGTACGAGGTGGAGAAACAAATTAAATAAATAACCGTACGAGGTGGAAAAACAAATTAAACACACTTTAAAACTATAATAAAAAAAACGAATCCGATAAAGGGTCGTACGGTGTAAAAAAATAAATTAAATACATTACGAGGTAAAGATATAATAACCACCTTTTAACTATCGTACACGCGACAACTTTTAATAATATAAACGGTATTTTCTTATATAATATTTCAACCTTTTATTTACCTCGTTATAAGTTAAGTATCTCTTTATCTTATAAGACGGCCTTTAATAAAGTAACCTATTAACTTTTATAATAAACGTTGTTTTCGTACGATAAAAAAGTTTATTTTCCATTTAAAGTTTTAAGTGGCCATTTATACACGTTATAATAAGGTTATCACCGGCAAACAACTTAAACACCACGTTATAAATATACACGGTAAAGGGTAATCGTCTTCTATTAACACCCATCTCGTACGAGAATAAAAAAAAGCCTATCCGACGCTCGTATACGACCAATAAAATACAAAGCCCCTTCTCGCTACCTGCTTCGACGAGCCGCCTACTACGGTCCCTTTCCTCGACGGCCCGTACGAAGACGGGAAGCTTTACCCTATATATAACCTCTTTTTCCGTACGGTAAATAGTATTTAAAAACACTTCCGTACGAAGCACGGTTAGACTAACACTTGGTCGCGTAAACGCCCCGTAAAAAAGACTAGTTAAGTACGCGACGTACCGTAAGTAAACCACGTACGTTATTAACGTTTATAGTCGTCCGGCCCGGTTAATATATACTTCCCCGTCTCGTCCGTCGACGTTTCGACAGCTTTAACCCAGGCCCCGGCCGCTTAATAATAACCACCGTACGGCGGCCTTTTTAACGCGATCCGGAACCGGGTATACGCCCTCCGCGAAACGCGCGAGCAGCCACGGCGTTTAATTCGGTCTGCCGTATAAAACGAGTGGGAATAACCGGATCGGTGGTTATCTCGTACGGGATAACCGCGGTATCTCGACGGTTAAGACGTATAATAGCTAACTTAAATAAAAAAGCTCGAAGACGCGGACGTAACCTTACAAGTATTATAAAAGATAGTCGACGACCTCGTACGAGACGTAAAATCGCTCGTCCGGTATACGGATAATACCGGGGTATTATACGAGCTGGCCCGGAAGGACGCGGGCGTATTTAAACTAACTACCCCTTTTACCTTAACCCGTTAAAACGCCACGCTCGAAAAGTATACCACGATATAAAAGTAGATTTTAACTATCCTCGTACGTAACGATAACGTACGCGCCTTAATTAACTCGCCCGACGACGCGTTTAGTCTTACGTACGACGAGGTTATAATACTTTTACGGGCCCGGCCGAAGCGGCCGTATAACGACGTTACGTTATACTTTTTAATGTTTTAATATTTAACATTATTATCGTCGCCGTACGAGGACAACCTTTTTTACTCGCGCTTACTCTTTACGATAGTAGTTTTAACCGTACGGGTAAATGACAGCTTCCTCCGCCCGTAACACTACACGCGGCACATCTCCGCCGTGCTTACGTTAAGCCGGTTATTTATATTATAAGCGTCGCGGTACGAGCTTTAATAAGCTATCGAAAAAGGCGAGGGATAATAAATAAGCTTATTCCGAATCGTACGGTAAAAGGTAAAAGGTTATTTACTATACCGTACGAGCGGCGAGCGGCGGTATCCGATCGACTAATTAACGGAGATTTTTAACTTTAACCGGGGTTAGATTAAAAACACGGCCGCGTAAAGTGTCGTACGTATTTTTCTTTTTACTATCGTTAGTTTTTTTTTATTAATTTTTTTTTTTTTTTAAATCGACTAGGACGGGTATACGATTTAACTCGACATTATCTCGTTTACAATATAATAACTTCGAGTCTCCGTATATAATATAATCACCGAGCTTGAGACGTAGCTGGCCGCGTTATTATTTTTAAATGGGCCGTACGAAGACCGCGCGTATTGTCACGGGTTGGTGGCCCGATAGTGGGCACGTGACGACATCACGTGCCAAAAGTGACGTGGGTCACGTGCGCGGGCACGCGACCGACTAAAGACCCACTCGTGGGATACTAAAGCTTACCGGTGTAGAATTTTCTTCCTCTTTTTCTTCTTTTTCTTTATTTAAAATTAGACTTTTTTCACCTAAAACCGACCTTTACAAGTGTTATCGCTTTAAACCGTCACATTAGTCTAATTTTAGATTATTTATATTACGGGAAGTACGAAAGAGCGCCCGATTTATAATATTAACGGAAAGGCCTCCCGAGACACGGATAACGATATAATAAAACAAGTTCCCCTTCGCGACGAGGGAAGCGTTTAAGCGGGCGGAGACCTTATAACCTAATTCACGGTTATATTAAAAAAGATAAACGCGCAGCTTTAAAAGTAAACGTAAGAGCTCGTATAGTTACGGGCCGAGCGGTAACGGCAGGGTTAACCTTAAGTAAAGGCCGGGACTTAAACCCTTAACCCCGACACCGTAGTTAAAAAGCCGACAGTTAAGGTGGGACGTCGTTTAAGGGCAAGTTTACCGGACATCTCCCGTTTCTCGGGGTACCGGCGGGACTACGAAAACTAACGTGTAAAGTTATACGTTAAAATTACGGTCGACGGCGACGTTATTAAAGGCCCGAAGGAGCGGTTCGCTTACGTTTACACCCGCCTCGAAAAGAGAGTTTAAACGGCGACGGTGGCTTTTTTTAACGGCTTACCGGACGAGGAGAAGACCCCGGATCGATTTTTAACGTACCTCGACTCGATTTTTTTAAACCCGAACGAGTAAGCACGCGCGCGGGACAAGTTAAGGTCGTTACGTTAACGTACGGACGAGTCGTTCGTTACTTTTCTACCTCGGTTCGAGGGATGGTTGTTTAAAAGCGGTTTAAGGAGCTCGGGTAGTGACGCGACGTAAATCACTTAATTAAAAAGGGCGATTAACGACGAGATGGCCCGGGTAATAATAAGCCACGTTACCCCGGCGACTTACGTTATATATAAAGCTTAATTACTTACCGTCGGCTCCCGCCTCGATAGCTTACGCTCCCGCCGCGCGGGCTAACCCCGCGATAACGGAAAAGGCGACCCGATAAACTTACGGGTAGGCCGAGCGGCCCCGAATAAGGAGCGGGCCGTAAAGGATCGGCGCACGTGTTTTAAATACGGTAAGACCGGCCATATTTAACGTAACTGCCGGGGAAAAAACGGTAAGGATACCGGGGAGGGGCAGCCTCGCCGCGACGGCACCCGCGTTTTTTAAAGTTACGTCGATAACGACGACGATAAAAAAGTATCGGGCGACGATTAAAAGTCGGGAAAAAAGTAACCTCGGATTAAAGACGCGGTTAAGGGTAAGGAAGTTTAAAAGGGAAGGTAAGGTTAAACGAAAAAAAAATATACGTCGACGTTATAATTAACGAAGGGTATAATATATAAGTATTCACCGACTCGGGATGCCTTTACTTCGCGACGATAGCCGAGCGCACCGTAAAAAAATTAAAAATTAAAACGGAACGGATTAAACCGCGGAGGTTACGATAAGTCGTAAACGAGGGGGCCGGAGCGTTTATTATTAACGAAGTCGCGACCTTTTACGCGGACGTGGGTGGTTATTTAATAATAGTTATAACGTACGTGATCCCGGACTAAAAAAAGGTAGTGATTCTCGGCTTAGGATAAATGAGGAAGAATAAGGCGGTGATCGACCCCGTAAAGAATAAGCTTGTGTTACGGGTACGAGGAGGGGTCGTAGTAGCCGTGAGCAGCCGTAAGAGGAGGGGCTTTAATATAACGACTTGCGCGTCGGTGCGCATTATATAACGATTAATCGACGCGAACGAAGTCGTCGAGGTCGCGGTAGTAACGTTTATAAACGTTTAAACGGCCTTAAAAAGATAATAAACGACGTTTAAAACGATCGAAAACGTGCGGACCCGACTTCCGGCCTGGTTACGAGACTTAGCTAGCGCGTTCGATAAATAAAAGGCGAAGAAACTCCCGCCGCACCGTTTAAAAGTCGACCACGAGGTTAACTTATTAACCGACGAAGCGGGGCGGGAAAGGGAGATCCCCGCGTCGCCGTTATACCGGCGGTCGAGGGAAGAGTTATTAGTGATAAAAAAGACGATCGTCGACCTTTAAGAACAAGGACTGATCCGGTAAAGTAAATCCGCTTTAAACGCCCCGGTGCTTTTCGTAAAGAAAGCCGACGGGAGTCTCCGTTTTTACGTAAACTACCGTAAGTTAAACGGAGTCACCCGTACCGACGCGTACCCGCTTCCGTTAATCACCGAAACTTTACGTACGGTCGCGCGCCACCGTTAAATGTCGAAAGTAAACGTTATCTCGGCGTTTTACCGGATTTGTATAACTTCGGATTATAAGGGGAAGACCGTATTTAATACTACTACGGGGTCGTACGAGTGGTTAGTTATACCGTTTAATTTAAAAAGGGCTTTTATATCCTTTTAACGGTATATTAACTAGGTATTACGCGAGCTGCTCGACGACGGCGTAATAACTTTCGTCGACGACGTGGCGATCTACTCCGATAAAACGAAAGGGGAGTATTAAACTTTAATTCGTCGAATAGTGAAAAAGCTTTAAAAAGCGGGCCTTTAATTAAATTAAAAAAAGTACGAATTTTTAACGACGGCTCCGAAGTTCTTAAGCTACGTAGTGCGGCCCGGAGTCGGTCTTTATATAAATCCCGACAAGGTAAGGGCGATTAAAGAATAAAAAGCTCCGACGACCGTTAAAAGGGTAAAAAGGTTCCTCGGCTTTACAAGCTTTTACCGAGAATTTATCCCCGACTACTCCGAAATCGCGGGACCGCTCACCGACTTAATAAAGAAGGGGGCGGCGTTTAAATAAGGACCGTAATGTTAAAAAGCGTTCGACCGACTACGGATAGCGGCGATCCGGGAACCTACGTTAACCGTATAAGTTTTAAAAAGGGAGACCTTAATAAAAGCTAACTCCTCCGGATAAGTATAAGGTGTTGCCCTCTTTTAAAAAGGCGATGATAAAAAGTGGCATCCGGTGGCGTACTACTCGAAAAAGCTACAGCCGGCTTAATATAACTACCCGATCTACGATAAGGAAATATTAACCGTTGTCTCCGTAATTAAAGAGTGGCGGGTAAAGTTACGCGATTATCCGTTTAAAGTATACACGGACCACCGAAACCTTATTTACTTCCGCGAGAAACGTTTATTAAATAAGCGGCAGCTACGTTAGGCGGAGGACTTATTAAACTACGACTACGAGTTAATACACCGCTTAAGCCGTTTATAAACGCTCTTTAACGCGTTATCGAAAAGAGACTAAGACATACCTGCCGAAGGGGACTCGCGGTTAACGGAGAGGTCCGTTTAAATGTTAAAAAAAGCGTTAAATCGTTAACGTTTACGGGGAGCTTAAAATACGAGCCGGGCGGAACCCGAGCGGGCCGTGTTATCGACCGAGGGAGTCCGCGTAAGAGCGTACGGAGACGAAAACGGTAAAGGGGAGGGTCCGGCTCTTACGTACGACGAGTTACCCTCGCCGTTTAACGACGACGAGTTAACGAAGTTATAAAGCGACGGGTTAAACGGGAATCGGCGGTATTAAAAATTACGGCAGTTAGTTTAAAAGGGCGAGAGGGTAATCCCGGCGGGTTAAAAACTAAAACTATCTTTATCGGAGTGCGGCTTTAACGGGTAAGGTCGTTTAACGTAGCGCGATAAGATTTAAATCCCGGCCTAAAAGCCTTTACGTACGACGATTATTTAACGTATATACGATACGTTATTAACGGGACACCCCGGTAAAAAAAATACTTAAATTTTAATCGCCCGGCGTTATACGTGGCCGGGCCTTACGTAAAACGTCCGCCGTTTCGTCCGTAATTACCGCTTATACTCGGTATTAAAGTTATAACGCGACTAACGCCGGGGTTTATTACGGCCGCTCCCGGTGCCGGAAAGGCCGTGGTAAGAGCTGTCGGTTAATTTTATAACATACCTCCCTTTAAACGATAAATGTCGGGATATTATAATAGTGATAGACCGCCTTAATAAAGCCGTGGTATTTACTTTTATAAAAAAAACTACGTTAACGAGAGTGGCGAACGCGCTTTTACGAGACGTCTTTTAACACCACGGCCTGCCCCGCGTAATAATCTCGGATAAAGGACTATAATTCGTAAGCGACTTTTAAGCCGAGGTGTATAAACGCTTAAAGATACGACGACGACTATCGATAACGTATTACCTTTAAATAAATAATGTAACGGAACGAACGAATTAAAAGTTAAAGGCTTACTTACGGGTGTTTATATTATACGTATAAGACGACTAGGCGTCGATTTTACCTTAAGCGATGATCGCGTTTAACAACCGCGATAACTCGACCACGGGCTTAAGCTTTTTCTTTATACTTTATAGCTTTCACTTCGACCCGATACTAACCCGCGAGGACACCGAGATGGGGGACGCGCCGACAACTACGGATTAAGTAAATAAGTTAATGACGAAGTGGTAAGATACCGCCGCGTTTATACACGCCGTTATAACGGAGGCGTAAGATCTTTAAGCACGTTAAGCGGACAAACGTCGTACGGCCGCGGAGGTTTTCCGGGTCGGAGACCGGGTGTCGTTACGACTACGTTATATCTCGACGGATCGACCGGCGAAAAAGCTTAATTAAGTGGCGTTACCGTATAAGGTGATTAAACTAATAAGCTTTTACGCGGTACGTTTAAATACACTATTTAAAATTCACCCCGTCTTCCACGTCGATTTAATACGCCGCTTAATTAACGACCCGTTCTTAACCTAATAATAACTCTTCGACGAACCCTTACCGGTTTATATCGACGGGGAATACGAGTAAACCGTGGTTAAGATCGTAAATCACCGACGACGCGGCCGCGGTTGGTAATTAAGGGTTAAATAAACCGGTTACGCCGAGCCTACTTAAGAACCGTTAACGGCGGTGTCGGACACGGCGGCGTTCGAGGCGTACGAGGCCTCGTTAAGGACGATCCCGTGGTCCCGGACACTTAAATCGTGAGACGAATAAGGGGCGCGACGGGCACTATACTCGAGTTAAGTTTTCTTACGGTAACTAACAACCCCGTTAACGACGGGGCGAGGCGCCTCCGATCACGCACGGAGCCTTTACGGGAGGGGGGGGCGATTATCACGGGCTAGTGGCCCGATAGTGGGCACGTGACGACATCACGTGCCAAAAGTGACGTGGGTCACGTGCGCGGGCACGCGACCGACCAAGGACCCACTCGTGGGATACTAAAGCCTACCGGTGTAAAATTTTCTTCCTTTTTTTCTTCTTCTTCTTTATTTAAAATTAAACTCTTTTCGCCTAAAACCGACCTTTGCAAGTGTTGTCGCCTTAAACCGTTACACGTATCTCGATATAGCCCGGATTAAGGACGACCGTAACGTCGACGCGGTCGGCGAGTCTTTTTTAACCCACCCGGCCAACCGATAGCTTAACGCTTCGTACGAGACGTTATTAACCCGCGTGCTAACCTCGTTAACGCACCGGCGGGTTTAATGCGTGGCTCCGTCTACCTCGTACACGGTAAACGAAAAGATCCCGTTTTAACGCGAGGCGATTTCGTCGTACGAACACGCCGTATAAAACTTTCTTCGCTTACTTCTCGTCGTGGCCTATCTTACGGGGGGCCAGTTAAGGCGCTCGTTAAAGTTACTTAACGTCCGATATTATAATACGGCCGAGGGCGGCGTACGAAATATCTTTCTCTCGTAAAGGTATATTATCTTTACCACGTAAAATACGAAAATAAACCGGTCTCTTTCCCACGACGACGTAATCTACCGCTTTTAAACGCCGCGCGTCAACGAAGTGATCGTATAATATTTAACTTATATCGTGCCGTTCTTAAATATACTTTACGAGCTAGGTTTATTAAGTCTTAACCGGACCTCGTACGACGAGCACGGGATCTCGATGCCTTATTTTTAAAGCTAGGTGGACGAGATTAAAGCGGCCCGGCCGTAAACGAGGGAGACGCTATCACAGCAGCTCCGTACGGCGTCGGCTCTCCACGTTAAGTGTGCCTTTTCGGTGGCTTAATAACGGTATCTCGCGATTACGATTACGAACCGGTATCTCCGCGACCTTATTCCCGATAATAACCACGCGATTAAAAAAAGAAAACGTATCGGCGCCTCGTACGACGGGGAGGACGGGCACGAAAGCGGTTTAAAGTTAAAAGACGACGACCCGTACGACGTTTAAGCAACTTATTTTAACCGCACCGCGGGCACGACGTACGCGCGTTTTATCTTTTAAAGCATTAACGGGACGGCGTACGGCTAAAACCGGTATTACCGCGTATTAATAACGTAACATAACTTTCTTAGTATCGGCGCGCCCGGCACGTCTCGTACGACGGCCGGTTAAACGTTTAACGACGACGAGGACGTACGGGATAACCGTATACGCGCTTTAATTAACGCGGATTTTAACACCGGTCTCTCTCTCGTAGCCGGACGGGGCGCTCGTTTCCGGGGGCGGCAACGCGAGGTCTTATCGCATGTCGTACGAGGCGTAAGCCCGCTACTTTAATTAACCGGCACCGGGAGCGGGAAGAGCCTAACGTTCTTACTCCCGGCGGTCTTTTAACCCGACGGCGTTTCGGTCGTCTTTATACCGCTTCTCGCTTTTTAAAACGACCTCGTACGCCGGTGTCGAGATATTAACGTACGATATACTATTTAAATAAACGCGTACAACCACCCCGACGCCACGGTCGTCTTTTACACGCCGGAGAACGTAACGAACACACGGTTTACGTCGTTCGTACGGCAGCTCGTACGGCTCTCGCGGCTCGACCGCGTCGTATACGACGAGTGCTACACGGTCCTCGACAGCCGTACGTCTTTCCGGCCGGCCATTTAAACCGTGTTTCGTACGATATTAAAGCTCTTTATATAATACGTTTGGTTAACGGCCACGTTAACGCCGGCGGACGAGCTTACGTTCTTTTAACGGGTTAATATATAATAAAACACGGTCACGCTTATACGGGAATAAATACGGCGGGCGAATCTCGAGTACGGCGTGCACACGTATTAAAAAGGACCGGAATAAAAGGCCGTAGTGCGGCGGCTTGCCGAGTTTACGCGTACGATACGGTACCGTACGATTATATTTTATTCGTCCGTCGCGGCCGTCGAAAAGATTACGCGTCTCGTACGAAAGACGGAGTTTCACGTTAAGTCCGGCGTGGATATCGAGGTTAAATAAACTATCGTACGGACGTAGGCTTAAGACGACGACTACAACCTTATCGTCGCCACCAGCGCTTTAAACGTCGGCCTAAACGTCCCGGACGTGACCTTAGTCGTCTATTACGGCGCTCCTTAAACGTTACGGGACTTTACTTAAAAGAGCGGGCGCGCCGGCCGTACGGGGCAACACTCGTTCTCGGTCGTGCTCGCCGCCGCGTAAAAGGTCGACCGGGCTAAATACGAGAAGCCCGACCTGTACGCGTACTTAAAGGAGACGGACTACTTTCGTACGGTCTTATCCCGGCACCTGGACGGCGTGTACGACGACAGCCGTTGCGGCGACGCGGACGTGCCTTACCAACGGTGTTTATCTCGTACGAGGAAAACACCTATCGACCTTTTCTTTACGCTTTCACCCGGGCCGTTTAAAGGGAGTTCCGACTTGGAAGACGACTTGGCCCTTCCGCGGCCGGCTTCACCGACCCTTGTATCCAACCATGCTTGTACGGAATAAGCGGCGGCCGCCCGGCGGTAAACGGAGTAAAATAAACATCGTACGAAAGATTAAGCTGTCTTATACGAAATATTATAAAATATCGAATATAAAATCGCGGATTATATGTTTTACGTTTATAAAGAACGTACGGCGAGCCGGCCTTTTATTACCTACGCTTACGGCTGTCCGTATAAGTACGTCGAGAAGAACATTCGGCGTCTTCGTACGGTATTATATAAGACGTTACCGGAGCCCGTACGAAGGCAATATTACTAAACTTATTAGTTCCCCGAGTTTTTTTATTTCCGTACGACCCGGGATAACGGCGTTTATATAAGTAAGTAGTTTTTTTCTCTCTTTATTTACCTAATAAAGAGATTAAAAATAAAGGTAGATGTCTTAAAACTTTAGGAGGACGCACGAGGGGTATTTATTTCCGGCGTTAAAAAAAGCGAGATTTAACGCGGGACGTACGAAGGGTGTAAAGCGTTATCGGTTAGTCGGATTCGGTTTACAAATCTTAATATTATTAAGCCGTTACGGATTGTTTTTTTAAGGTACGAGGAGACGAGTTAAATTAAGAATTTAAAGGAGGTGTAGTTTTATACGAAGTAAAAGAGAAGAATTAAATCCGTTTTTAATAAAATAAATTTCGTACGGTAAATATAAAAAAAAAAGTAAAAAAAATAAATAAAAAAAAGTAAAAAAATAAAAAAAAGTTATAATTTATTATACGAGGTTAAAAAAAAAGTTAAATTTATTTTTAAAAAAATATATTTTATACGATATATATAAAAAATAAAAATAATAAAAAAAAAATATTTAAAAAAATAATTAAAAATTAATATTATTATTAAAATAAAAAAGTAATAAAAAAGTAAAACCGTTTTTTAAAATAATTAAAAAACCGTAAAAAAATAAAAAAATAAAAAATAAAATATATTTAAAAAATTAAAAAACGTTTTTAAAAATAAAAAAATAATAAAAAAATAATAAAAGAATTAAAAAATAAAAAACCTTTTTAAAAATAAAAAAGTAAAAAACCTTTTAAAAATAAAAAAATAAACTTATTATAAAAAAATAATTAAAAAACTTTTAAAAAAATTAAAAAATAAAGTAAAACCGCCCTTAAAAAAAATAATAAAAAACCTTTAAAAAAATAAAAAAATAAAAAGTAAAAAAAATTAAAAAAAATTAAAAAATTAAAAAATAAAGTAAAACCGCCCCCGAAAAAAATAATAAAAAACCTTTAAAAAAATAAAAAAATAAAAAAATAAAAAGTAAAAAAAAAATAAAAATAAAAAAATAAAACCGTATTTAAAAAAAACAATAAAAAAACCTTTAAAAAAAATAAAAAAAATAAAAAAAGTAAAAAATAAAAAAAAAAATAAAAAAATAAAAATAAAAAATAAAACCATACCCGAAAAAAATAATAAAAAAACCTTTAAAAAAAATAAAAAAAAAAAAAAAAAAAGTAAAAAATAAAAAAAAAATAAAACCGCACCCGAAAAAAGCAATAAAAAAACTACCCCCCATAACAAACCGGATGAGAATTTTAACTAGTGTAGTGTAAGACTTGTCGGATTTGATTAGGATCCACTATAACCCTGGTCGACTTCTCATCTGAATTATTTAAATCAGATTAGATGTATCTTAACAACAAAGCATCGTACGAAGATGCACTCGACGGGAAAATAAAGACAATCGTAATGCGAAATAGAATACTAAGTTTTTAACCCGTACGACATGTTTTCGTTAAGAAATGCGTAACACTATTTCGATAGGGTAGCGGACGAAAAGTGGAGACGAAACAATTACGTAATTTATAAATTTACGTTTATCGTATATATTATATATAAAAAAAGCACTTTATATATAAAGATTATAAGTAAAGCTGTTCGTACGATATTATATATAACTTAATAAAAATATATAGTACCGTACCTTTTACGGTAGTGTACGAAGGTCGTAAGCTCGATTTTTCGCTTTTTTTTTTTTTTTTAGTTATTAAAGTATGTTTTTCGTAAAAAGCACTTTAAAAAGAGCACTTTATATACGGAGACTGTAGTTAAAGCTATTACGTACGACACTATATATAGCTTAACGGGATTGTGTGGTGCCGTACTTTTTGCGGCAGCGTACGAAGGTCGTGGGTTTGATTTTGTTTTCTTTTTTTTTTTTAATTGTTAAAGTATATTTTTCGTAAAAAGTATTCCGGAGAGAGTACCGAAGACTGTAATAAAGGTTGTTTCGTACGACACTATATATAACTTAACGGGAATATATAGTGTCGTACCTTTTACGGTAGTGTACGAAGGTCGTAGGCTCGATTTTTCGCTTTCTCTTCTTTTTTTAGTTATTAAAGTATATTTTTCGTAAAAAGTACTCCGGAGAGAGTACTTTATATACGGAGACTGCAGTTAAGGTTGTTACGTACGATACCGTATATAGTTTAACGGGATTATATAGTGCCGTACTTTTTACGGTAGCGTACGAAGGTCGTGGGTTCGATTTTATCTTTTCTTTTTTTTTTAGTTGTTAAAGGATGTTTTTCGTAAAGAGTACTCCGGAGAGAGTACTTTATATACGGAGACTATAGTTAAGGTTATTACGTACGACACTATATATGGCTTAACGGGATTATATGGTGCCGTACTTTTTTACGGTAGTGTACGAAGGTCGTGGATTCGATTTTTTGTCTTTTTTTTTTTTAATAAATAAATTTAAAAATATTATTACCTTACACTTATCTCGTACGGTAACGCGATAAAAGTGTTAAATAAATAAGTATAAAAACATTATTATTTTACAACCATTTCGTACGGTAACGCGATAAGAGTGTTAAATAAATAAATATAAAGACATTATTATTTTACAGCTATCTCGTACGGTAACGCGATAAGAGTGTTAAATAGATAAGTATAAAAACACTACTGCCTTACAGCCATCTCGTACGGTAGCGCGATAAGAGTGTTAAATAAATAAATATAAAAATATTATTACTTTATAGCTATCTTGTACGGTAGCGTAAAAAAGGCGCCACTTATTATACGTTTACGTCGCTCCTTCCTTTTTTACGGAAAAGGCGGGGTAAAACGCGTTACGTATAAACAATTATTTACGTAAATAAAAAAAATAAGTCGCGTACGTTAAGCTTTCATACGGGCGTTATTTATTACGCGTCTTACCTCGCTCCTTCTTTTTTTACGGAAAGGCGGGGTATCGTACGTTAGTAACGTAAATAAATTATTTTTTTTTTCTCCCCTTTTATATTTTTTTTTTTTTTTTTATAATATTACGACTATCACTATTAACTTTCCCCCCCCCCCCTTTTATTATACGACGCCTTTTTTTTTCTTTTTTATCGTTTAATCCTTACTATATTACTAGGCCCGTAACGTTAGCTTTTAAGGTATTTAAGGTATTAAAGCTTGATTAAACTTTTAATACAAGTCGTGGCCTCCATAGACGAGCCCGATTAAACTTTAATCGAGGTCGCCCCACCACCCCGATCAAACTTTTGATGTAGGTCGTGGCTTTTATAAACGAGCCCGATTAAACTTTAATCGAGGTCGCCTTACCACCCCGATTAAACTTTTAATATAGGTCGTGGCCTTTATAGACGAGCCCGATTAAACTTTAATCGAGGTTAAAACACGAAAATAATTATATAACTAAGGTCTTTTTTTTAACTTTTTATTGCCTTTTTAATAGTTAAACCAATTAACGCGGCGCACTTGATTTTTTATATAAATAAGACGAGGGGAAAAAGAAAAAAAAATTAAAATAAAATAAAAAAAAATAAAAAAAGAAGATAAAAAAAATGTTACGGCGGGCAGGCGGGAGGTTGGTAGGCGGGGACGAGGCAGGTAGGCAGTAGTACTATTATCGTGTAATAGGCGTAGGTAAAGGGTAAGTTAAAGACGAAAACGTAACTCGAAGAGTTATAATATAAGATATAAACAAAGGTTAAATTAAATATAAGATTTAAAGGTTAAACGGTGTGTAACGGTAAAATACTTACCGGGCTAGTTTATAATAAAAAAAAATATAAAAAAAGGAGATAAAAAAAAGAGATAAAAAAAAGAGGTAAAAAGAAGAGACCGGAAGAGGAGATACGAAAATAAAATATAAAAAAAGAGGAGATAAAAAAAAAGGAAAGAAAGAAAGAGAAAGAGAAGAAAAGACGAGAAAAGGGTTGCTTTTATAAAGGAGTACGCGTTAAATAAAAAAGGGGCCACTTTTATAAGGGAGTACGCGTTAAACGAGAAAGGGGCCACTTTTATAAGGGGACACGCGTCGTGTTAGACCGAAAAAAAAAGTTAATAAATAAAAAGCTTTAATTTAAACAAGGGTATTAACACACTTATATAAACACCCCACTTACCACATTAATATTTTAAGATTTAAATTACGTGGGATAAGGTAATTATAATTACGTAGTTAAAACTTATGTTTAGTCGCGATAAATTTATTATCCTTTTTAACATTTACCACATTTACTACATTCACTATATCCGCCACACCCGCCACACTTAACCGTTACCGAGTTTACCACCGATACCGATACCGATACCGTTACCGTTAACTATAATAACGACAGCAGCCGCCGCCGCCGCCGACGACAACGATTCGGGCCTCGCCCGCGCCCGGGCTTTATATATCCTCGGGTTAGTTAATTGTTATACCGGACCTTATTATCAGCGCCGATTAAAGGCCCCGGTATAACGATACGGGCCTTTTTTACCTCGACTGTTATTAAGACCGCTTACCGGACCGGCCTTTACTCGCTTAGTTTGACCGCCTGTAATAAGAAAACCGGCCGCGCGTTAATACGTGCGGCTCGCGATAAAGACCGTTGCGTAACGTCCCGCCCGACCTCTCGCCGGCGATTATATATTCTTTTTTATCGTTTTTTTCGGCTTCGGCCGCGCCGGGCCTTACCGTACTCGGCGCGTTAAATCCGTTATATACGTTGTAAAGATAAAACGCCGTCCGGCGCGTGTAAGCCCTTTACCGCGATAACTTAACGCGCGACCTCGATATTAATAACTTGCCGGCCGAGACCCGGGAAGCTTTAAAGTTGGCCGACTAGGCCGCGCTTTTATATATTAACGACGATAATAACGATTACGGATTCGACTACGAAAAGATATTAAAAGATTATTAAAATAATTAATAAAGCCTCCGTTATAATGTTATATATGTTATAAACCAGCCCTTAAATAAGTATCTTACCGTTACACACCGTTTAATCTTTAAATTAATATTTTACCACTGTATACCGCTTAACCCTTAAATCTTATATTTAGTTTAATATCCGTTTATATTTTATATTATAACTTTTTAAGCTACGTTTTCGTCTTTATCTTACCCCTTACTTATATTTATTATATTATAATAATATTATTACTTGCTTACCTCGTCCCCGCCTATTAACCACCCGCCTACCCGCCGTAACAACCGTGCCCTTTATCCGGGGCTAGACGTGTTATCGGTCGTTATATAAGTACGAGGATAGCCACTTAAAGATAACAACTCCCGGCCGACTAATAAAAAAAGAGCTTTATTAAGGAAAAGGGTACGTTACGTAAATAAATAAAAAAGAGAGGAAAAGACGAGAAAAGGGTTACTTTTATAAAAGAGTACGCGTCGTATTAAACCGAAAAAAATAATTAATAAATAAAAAGCTTTAATTTAAATAAAGATATTAATATACTTGTAAACACTACATTTACTATATCCGCCACACCCGCCACACCCGCCACACCCGCCACACTTACTACATTTACTATACCGGTTACACTTATTATATTTATTATATTTACTACACCGGTTACACTTATTACATTTACTATATTTATTACACCGATTATATTAATAAGTTATATATAAATAAAAAGTAAAAAAAAGATAAAAAAAGGGTAAAGGGAGGAAGAGAAAGAAAAAAAGAGAAAAAAAACGTATTATTTTTTTATTTACAAATAAAAAAAAAAAGAAAAATAAAAAATAAAATAACGTAAAAATTATAATAAAAATAAATAAAAAGTCTTTTATAATAATAAAACTTAACGAAAAAAAAATAAATAAATAATATTTTCGTATAAAAAAAACATATAAAAATATAATACCGTTCGTAACGAACGTTTAAGCTTGCCCACCGGTAACCCCTTCCGCTTCGTCGCCGTTATCAAGCTCTTTAACCGTGCTTTACGAGTACGCGGCCGGCTTAAACCGAACGTTTAATAAGTCGTAAATAAAGATACGTTATAACGGGCGTGCGCCGCCCTCCACCGCCAGCCGTACGCCTAACACGTGTAAAGGAGTGGGGGCCGGCGACAGAGTGTAGTGTAGTGTAGTGTAGTGTAGTGTAGTGTAGTGTAGTGTAGTGTAGTGTAGTGTAGTGCTAGTGTAGTGTAGTGTAGTGTAGTGCAGTGTAGTGTAGTGTAGTGTAGTGTAGTGTAGTGTAGTGTAGTGTAGTGTAGTGTAGTGTAGTGTAGTGTAGTGTAGTGTAGTGTAGTGTAGTGTAGTGTAGTGTAGTGTA
>JADHKR010000109.1:0-10235 GCA_019925305.1 Sporothrix cf. nigrograna | reverse complement strand
CCCCTTCTCTTTCTCCCCTTCTCTTTCTCCCCTTCTCTTTCTCCCCTTCTCTTTCTCCCCTTCTCTTTCTCCCCTTCTCTTTCTCCCCTTCTCTTTCTCCCCTTCTCTTTCTCCCCTTCTCTTTCCCCTTCCTCTCCTGCTCCCCCGAAGCGTCTCGATATCTGCAGCGGTTGACTCAGGCATTGACTCTTGGATAGGGTTCGTCTGCCTCGGCCGCCTGTTTTGCCTGCTTTCCTGCCAGTCGTTGTATATTCGTTTGTCTTGCCGAAAAAATAAATAAAAAAATAAAAAGAATTACAAACATCGTACGTCCTCGAGAAAAGAAATCCTATTTTCCTTTTTCGTCTTCTACACCGCGTCCCGTTTCCGCTGTTTGTCTTCTTTCTGTTGCCGCCTCCCACGCACAGCCCAGACGCTGTCCTCAGTCCGACTCGTCCTCTTCCTTGGCCGTGTACTGGTAGGCCGGCGTCACCTTGGGCTGGCCGGCCGCCGCCGCGTCGCCGGCTGCCGCCGCAGCCACGTACGGGTTGGCTATGCTCTCGCTGCCCTCGACGGGGTGCAGCGTTGTGATGTGGGTGCCGCGGATGACGGCCAGGCCGAGCGAGCGGGACTTGGTCTCGCCCTCGGCGTCTGCGTCGTGTTAGCGGATGGCCGGAGCCGCGACGGGGGAGGGGAGGGGAGGGGGGGGAGGGGGAGGGGGACGGGGACGGGGACGGGGACGGGGACAGGGACAGGGACGGGGACGTACTGCGCATCTTTTCCTGGGCGTCGTCGAGCACCATGTTGAGCAGCGGGTCGAAGCCTTTGAGAATGCCCGAGACTGGGCGGTTAGCTGTGCGCTGGAAAGACACAAAAAAAGGCAAAGAGGCAAAAAAGCCGACATCGCCGACCCGACATCGCAATGCTCACCCTCCCGGCCGCCGTTGAACTTGACGTAAATCTCCCGGTCCATGTACTGGCTCAGGTCCAGGATGCTCTCCTTGCGGGGCGCTTCCCGCTCGCCCGGGCCGCCGTGGCCGCCCCGGTGGAAGCTGCCGCCCCGGCCGCCCTCGCCGCCGCCGCCGCGCCCGCCGCCGCGCTGGTAGTTGCCCCGGTCGCCGCCCCGGCCGCCGCCGCCGCGCGCGTGCTGTCCGCGCCCGCCACCGGCCCCGCCGCGGCCGCGGTACTCGTTGCCGCCCCGGCCGCCGCCGCCGCTGTTGTTGCCGCCGCCCCCTCTCGACGCCGGGCTGTACCGGCCACGGAACGGTGTGGACATGGCGGCAGACGTGGGAAGAAGTAAGCGAAAAGCGAGAAGAGAGAAAGGCGAGAAAAGGTGGGGGAGAGGCTGGCTCGTGCCGTGGCCTGCTTGCGCGTCGTGGAGGCGAGATGGCGCGCGCGCTTGCTCTCGTGTCGCCAAGGGCTGTGCTCGGCCAGAGAGACGAATGTCGCGGTGCAGAGGGCGTGGGCGGGCTGCGGTGTTGCTGCCGTCAAAGTCGATGCTGTGGGGGAGCTTTGGACACAAACGGCAAAACGACAAAAATGGGTCGCAAACTGGCTGGTGCGGTTTGCAGCCAGCAGCAAGACCTGTCCAACCGCGACGAGCGAGGCGCGAGAAGAAGCAGACGGTCGCTCTGGTATCGCCAGGGCTCTTGAGAAGACGGGCCAAGAGCAGAGCAGCACGGAAAAGGCTGTCGAGCCAATGTCGCAGAGATTCGTCTAGCGGATATGCATTTAACAGAAACGGCACGTGACCACGCTCCGCGGTGTTGCTGGGAAACTACGAAACCAAGCTTACTTTTTTTGAAAACGCGCCCGGCCGAGCTCCGTTTCTTCAGCTCACGCACGCTGTTTACCGACCACCACCGCATCGCATCGACCAACGCGCGCCGAGACGCTCGAGAATCCCGACCTCTTTTTTTTTCACGATTGCTGCGGCGCCGCGACGTTTCTTTTCCCTCGTCCTCTCCGCCTCCCATGGCGCCGTTGGTGCTGCACAACGTGCCCGACGATGAGCTGTATACGGGCGCCGACGGCGTGACGCGGCCGTTTGCCGTCGTCGGCGCAGCAGACGAGTGCGTTGCCCGGCACGGCCCCCCAGACGGTGGTACTTGGCATGGTTGCTGACGAAACGCAGGCGCCGATCGGCACGGCTACGGCGGCAGGCGACGGCAACACACGGGTCGTTTGGCCGGGCACGGTCACGCGGGCGGGCGGGCTCGGTGGGCCCGGGGCGGGCGAAGCAGCAGGCGGCCAAGCCGGCGGTGACGACGACGACAATGGCGGCCGACGAGATGTTTGGCAACTGGAAGAAGGAGCAGGAAGTGCTGTCGCAGCAGCAGCAGCAGCAGCAGCAGCACGCGCCGGCCGAGGGCCGCGACGCGCCGGCAGACGACATGCTGGACGTGGGCCTGGGGCCGGGTGCAGGAGCCGGTACCGGTGCCGGTGCCGGTGCAGGCGCAGGCAGTGCGGGCGGCGCCGACGACAGCGCGGCGGCGGAGACGCTGCAGACGAAGCCGGCCAAGCAGCCGACCGAGGTGGTGCTGCGCGGCTACCGGTCGGCCGACTACCAGTACGCGGCGCTGCAGCACTACGAGCAGATTGCCGGGCGCATCTGCGAGGACTACCCGCGCGACCCGCCGATCGGCAGCCGGCGCTACCGGTCGAGCCTGCGGGACAGCGCGGCGCGCAGCGCGGCGACGCTTGCGTCGCACGGGCGGGCGGCGCTGACGGCGGCGGAGCGGCAGGCGGTGATGCGGGCGGCGGGCGGGCAGCACTGGGTCAAGGTGACGTTTGAGTCGGCGCAGGCGGCGGACGCGGCGCTGTACGCGTCGCCGCAGAGCGTGCTGGGGTGCCTGGTGACGGCGGAGCCGTACCGGGGCGTGCCGCTGCCGGCGGGCGACGACGTGGCCGTGCCCGACCCCAACGCGCTGGACGAGCACGAGCAGGGCCGGCACCACCCGGCGCAGCACGCGGGCGGCGACCAGGGCTTTGGGCGGTACGCGGCGTCGTCGCAGACGGCGGACTCGGGCACCGTCACGCACGAGGACCCGTTTGCCACGCGGCCGTCGACGGCGGGGTCGGCGGCGGCGCCCGCGCCGCCGCCGGGGGGGCTGAGCCGCCGGCAAGCGTGGGCCGGCCGCGAGGAGACGCAAGCACAAACGCAAACACAGGCCACGGCGCAGGCGCAGCCGCCCGCGGACGCGTACTGCCGGCGGATCCCGACGGCGCGGCGGGCGACGCTCAAGGCGCCGGAGCTGGCGCTGCTGCCGAGCGAGTCGACGATGCGGCGGGTGGCCAAGCGGCTGCCGCTGCTGCACCGGCTGACGGGGACGATTATCGGCAACCAGGTGCCGCGGCTGGAGAGCGGGCTGTTTGACTGGGACAAGGCGAGCCTGTACTGGAAGCTGATCTGGTGGCTGGACAGCCTGTTTGGGCTGTTTGGGGGGGAGATTCTGGACGCCAACAAGGAGTAGGGGGCTGTACGACTAGGCTGATTTACTGGTTTATTGTCTAGCATTGACAGCGGTCTCCGCTGATCTTTGACAGCTATGCGTATGCAACAGTCCGACTCCCCCTAGTTGTTCTCCTTGACAAACTTGCTGTTCTTGACCGTGTACAGGCTCAGGTACTCGTCCACAGGCATGCTGTCGACCTTGCTGGCGTCGGTGCTGAGCTTGACGAGCTCCTCGACGCGCTCCGCGCTAAAGTGCGGCGCCAGGTGGCGCTGGAACTTTGCGAGGATGACGGGCTTGGCCTCCTCGCGGCGCAGCGGGTGGCCGAGCGGCGCCTCGACGGCGACCTCGGGCAGCACGGTGCCGTCGTTGAGCTCGACGGTCAGGGCGTTGGAGATGGTGCGCTTGGCGGCGTCGTGGTAGTCGGCGGTGAACTGGGGGTCCTCGACGCAGGAGATCTTCTTGCGCAGGGCGTCGAGCGCGGGCGAGGTGGCGGCCTCGGAGTCGTCGAGGTAGTCGCTGGCGGTCAGGCGGCCGTACTGCAGCATGACGGCGCTCATGTACTGCACGCAGTGGTCGCGGTCGGCAAAGTTGTTGAGCGGCGCAAACTGCTTGTCGATGATGCGGATGCAGGCCTCGTGCGTGCGGCAGGTCACGGCCTTGATGTCGGCGGCGGACTTGCCGGCCGCGCGCAGCTGGTGGTGGATCTTCTCGGCGGCCTCGACGGCCGTCTGCGCGTGGAACTCGGCCGGGTACGACACCTTGAAGAGCACGTTCTCCATGACGTAGCTGCCGTAGGGCCGGTTGAACGCAAACGGCTTGCCGCCAAAGAGCACGTCGTAGAAGCCCCAGACCGGCGCCGTCAGCACCGTGGGCACGCCCTTCTCGCCCTGGCGCACGCGCAGCACGTTGGTGACGGCGCGCTGGCAGGCGTCGCCGGCGGCCCACGACTTGCGCGACATGGTGTTGGGCGAGTGGCGGTACGTGCGCAGCGCCTGGCCGTCGACAAAGGCCTGCGACACGGACGCGGCGATGCCCTCCTTGCCGAGGCCGAGCATGTCGGCCACGACGGCCGCCGAGGCCACCTTGACCAGCAGCACGTGGTCCAGCCCGACCTTGTTGAACGAGTTGAGGATGGCCAGGTTGCCCTGGATCTCGTGCGCCTTGGTGGCGTAGGCCAGCACGTCGCGCACCGTGACGATGCGGCCGCCGGCCAGCGGCGCCGCCGTGCCGCTCTTGTTGGTGCGGTTGATCCAGTCGGCCACGGCCAGGATCGCGCCCAGGTTGTCCGACGGGTGGCCCCACTCGGCCGCCAGCCAGCAGTCGTTGTAGTCGAGCCAGCGGATCATGGCGCCGATGTTGAACGCGCCGTTGACGGGGTCCAGCTCGTAGTGCGTGCCGGGCACGCGCACGCCGTGCGGCACCACCGTGCCGTCGACCACGGGGCCCAGCATCTTGGTGCACTCGGGGAACCGCAGCGCCTCAAGGCCGCAGCCGAGCGTGTCCAGGAGGATCCATCGGGCGGTGTCGAGCTGCAGGTCAGCGAGACGGCTACGACACGACGACACAACACGGCACGTACCGCCAGCTCCGAGGTCACCGGCTTCTGCACAAACTCGGCAATGTCGTCAATCTCCTTGTCGTACGGCATGTTGGACGGCGCGGCGGGGGCCGAGGAGTAGGCGCGGCGGGGGAAGGCCTGGGGGGGCTGTCGCGGGGCGAGCACGGACGAGGACGGGGCCGGGGCCGACGCCTGCAGCAGCGCGGACGAGAGGACGGCGACGGAGCGGGTCTGGGGCCGCAGCACGCGGGAGGCAAGGCGAAGGCTGCGCGTGGCAGAGGACATGGCTGTGCGTGTGAGAAAGGTGGAGGGGGGGGGGGGGGGAGAAGAAGGGGGAGAGGAGAGGTGAGAGAGGAGAGGAGGGGATGAAAGAGGAAGGCGCACTATATGAACAAGAGGCAGGAGCGATCTCGGCTGGCGATGGTTGACGGCAGGAGCGAGAAAAAAACTCAAAAGGATGCAAAACTCACAAAGAAAAGAAGGAAAAGAAAGAGTTGCCGACCTCGGGTCTAGGGCTAGCCACCGTGACAAAAATAGCTTCCTCGGTTGGAGTCTGCACGGGGGACTGGATGCGTGGCGTGGCGTTGCGGTTGAAGCTGCCCTGCGACTGCCTCGTGGAAATGGTTTACCGCGGCAAGCCGAGACGGCCCACCCGGCAACTTTCTCGGTTGCCCGCCAGGAAGGCGCGAACGACTTGGGCGCGAGACTTGGCAGCGCGATACGTGCATATGTGTCTATCCGATCCGCTCACCCTGGCGCATTGTATGAAATGTCTTGCTGACGCGTCTCCGTCTTCAGTCTGTCTGTCCGTCCGTCTAGACTCGTATGCTCTTCACCTCGTCTGCCTCTCGTCACAGCAACGTCTCACTCGGGCACTTTCCATCTACACTGCCTATTGGCACAGCTCTGCCCCAACTTGCTCCAAACGACCCCACCACCCCGCTGATTGGCCAATCCAGACGACCCCTCTTCCCCGCCAATCAACTCCGCGTAGACCCTGAACGGCACTCGTATACAACTGTAAATACGAGGTAGCCTTTCGGCGCCCTCAGGACGACTCCGCGCGGCGGTGGCTTTTCCGGGCTGTAGGCGGCTGCCACCCTTCCTCCAGGTTTATGGTCGAGGCCGTGACAACGGAGAAGGCGGCCGACAAGCTGCAGCGCCAACGTAGTATGCGCATCGGACCATCGACACATTGCATCACGTGCTCGCGGAGGACTTGACCCAAGTAGTGCATTCATAAATCATAAAACTATCTGCTGTCCTCTGGCACTCCATCGCCCGTTACAGGCACCACCCGTCACTACCACCCGTCACTGGCACACCGCCCCCCCCCCCCCTAGTTGCTGATGGGCGTCCACCGCGCCAGGTGGCCGACCGGCTCGCCGGCGTTGCGCACAATGCACAGCCGGTCCTTGTCCGCGTCCGCGTCCCGGACAAGCGTCTCGGCCAGCTTCTGGGCCGCGACGTGGCCGATGCCAAAGCCCTTGCCGCTCTGGAAGCGGTGCGCCCCGCTCGTCACGAACCCGAGCAGGTCGCCGCGGCCGGGGATGGGCGGGTGCCCGCCGCGGCCGCGGCCGTCCGCCGGCCGCGGGTAGGGCAGCCTCTCGGTCAGCAGCGACTGCGCCAGCAGCGCCTTGCGCGTGGCCAGGTCGGCGCCCGCGGGCATTCTGCTCGGCTGCGGCCGGCGAGCGGGGCCGGCGCCGGTTCGATCGGCGACGGCCAGCCACTGGGCCCGCTCGGCCGCGTCGGCCGGCAGCCGGTAGACGCGCGCCCGCGCGCCGGGCACGCCGCCCCAGAGCAGATGCACGGAAATGGTCAGCAGCGGGTAGAAGCACGTCCAGGGGCCGGCCTGCTGCCGGCGCACCGCGTCGGCGGCCTCGCAGACGTTGGCCCACGTGACGTGCTGCATGTGGAGCACAACAACGTCCTTTTTGATGCCGGGGCGCAGCGCCTTGAACTGGACGGTTTCGCGGATGCTGCGCACGTCGTCGTCGCTGTCCGTGTCCATGTCGTCGTCGATGTCGTCGTTGTCGTCCCGTTCCTCAATGTCCATGTCCTTGTCCGTGTTGTCCTTGCCACCACCGTCGTCCTCCTCGTCCTCGTCCTCGTCCTCCTCCTCCCCCTCCTCCTCGTCGTCGCTGAGGTACGTGAGCGCCAACTCCCGCTTGACCTCCCTGACGCCAAACAGAAACTCCCAGTCGCAGGCGTGCCCGGAGCCGAGCTCGCCTGCCGGCTCGCCCGCGTGCAGGGCCAGCTTGTCCCAGGCCGCGCGCTTCGCCGGCGGCTTCTTGCTCCACTCCCACTCGAGCTGCCCCCGCGTGTGCAGCTCCCAGTCCCAGCCGGCCGGCGTGCCCGGAAAGTCGGCGGGGAACCACGGCCGCCCGCGCTCGAGCGCCATGTGGTGCTCCTCCTCGATGCCCGCCACCAGCGGCCGCTGGCCGTTGGGCAGCTGCTGCACGTTGAGCCGCTGCCAGATGGCCGTGATGCACGCGCGCGGCGCCAGCAGCGTCCACGTGGGGCTGGCCGTCGACGGCGCCCGCGCCGCGCGCGGGTCGGCCACGGCGGGCACCGCCGACGCGCCGTCGACGGCCGCCAGGATGACGGGGATGGGGTGGCACCGGTCGTTGGCCTCCAGCAGCAGACGCTCGCCCGTCGCCAGCTTGCCGCGCCGCTTGTCCAGCACGGCCTGCGGCAGCATCTTGTTGGATGCGTGGCGCGCCAGCGGGTCGAACAGGCCGGACGGCCGGCGCCCGCTGCCCGCGGGCCACGCCCGGGCCGCCGCGAGGGGAGACAAGAAGGACGGTCCTGGCGTCGCCGCCGCCGGCTCGTCCAGCCGCGGGTCCTGAATGTTAAACGCCAGCATGGCGCCGCTGGCCGCCGCCAGCGCGGTCGTGTCCATGCTGCGCAGCTTCAGAAACTCCTTTGCCTGCTCCTCCATCGGGTGCGTCCGCGTCTCGTGCGGGTACAGCGCGGCCGCCAGCACGTCGAGCGCGGCGCTGCCCGCGACGCTGATGCTGCCCACCTCGAGCCGAAAGTCGCGGACCACCACGAGCAGCCGCTTGCGCGCAATCGCGTTGTTGAGGGCCGTCCACACGTGCGAGAAGAGCGTCGGGTGCACGCGCACAAAGCAGGCCGCCTCGTCGTCGTCGTCAAACTCGTTGTCGTCGTCGCCGTCGTCGCCCGTGCGCGCCGGGTTGAAAAAGAGCGTCAGCGCGCCGCAGTGGCCGGGCCCGCCGAGCTCCGGCCCGTCGTCGCGCACGTGCCTGTGCTGGTACAGGAACGAGCGCGGCAGCTTCGCGTCGACGCACGTGGCCCCCCGCCGCACGCTCCGCGTCAGCACGTGGCCCGCGACGACCGCGCGCAGCGCCTCGCACACGTCCTCGCCCGGGCCCCGCAGCTGGATCACCGCGTGGTAGCTCGAGTCCCAGCCCACGCACAGGCCCGGCCGCTGGCTCGCCGCGCGCAGCGACATGCGGTACGTCTTGTTGGACGGCGTGCGCACCACCACCGTGCTCCACAGCAGCCCGGGGCACTCCATCTGCCCGCGCTTGGCCTGCCAGCGGTGCGTCGGCAGCCGCAGCATGCCGAGCGACAGCGGCGGGCGCGCGCGCGTCGGCGGCGCCATGGTCTCCTCCTCGGCAATCACCAGCTCGCCGTCCGAGAGCTCAATGTCGCTGACGTACGCCGTAAAGTTGCCCCGCGCCCGCTTCCGGGCGTTGTCGCGCACCCACAAGCGCGCACGCCGCTTCTGCTTCCGCCGCGCCTGCCCCTCGGCCACGCTCGGCGTGTTGTCCGCCGCCTGGTCGCGCCGGCTCTGCTGCCGCAGCCGCCGCGGCAGCCGCCGCGCGTTGTGGCTGGCCGTGCGCCGCCGCATGCTGCGCGGCACGCGCTGGAACGCTTTTTCCGTGCGGTTGTCGCGCCAGTCCTTGATCGTCGTGTGCAGGTCCTTGATCTCGCGGTCCAGCGAGGTAAGGAACGCAGAGAGGTCGAGCGAGTCGACCGGTCCGCGGGGGGTAGCCATGAGGGTGAGGGGGGGAGGAAGAGAGGATAGAGAAGAGACAGAAAGAGACAGAGCAAGATCAAGAGGCAGAGCAAGAGGAAGAGCAAGAGGCAGAGCAAGAGGAAGAGCAAGAGGAAGAGAAAGAGGAAGAGAAAGGAAGAGAAAGGAAGAGAAAGAGAAAGAGAAAAGAAAGAGGATGGAGAGGAAGAATGAGAAAGAGAACAAAGAGCAGTCGGCCAGAAGAAACAAGCTTATCCTCGCAAGCCAGATTCTCACGCGGTGGTTAATGGAGGAGAAGTGTAACGAAGGACGAGGGTGGGATGTCCAGCCTGTTTGCTTGCTTCCGTTTGCTTGCGTTTGCTTCGAATGTTGGACGCAGTGGGTCCACTTTTATACGCCTCTGATTGGTGCAAGCTTGCAAACTCTGTACTTGCAATGCAAGTAGCGGGACAGGTTGGCTTACGTGATCATGTATGTCTTGCTTGTATGTCACGTGATTATACACAGGCCCCCAACCAACAACACCACACGCAGTCACTGTAAATGAGTGACAGGCGCAAAGACAAAAAATCAAAATCAAAACGGAAAAGACATTGTGACAAATAGAATGACAACCAAAAACTACAAAAAAAAACATTAACCGGCCTCCCCTAAGATGCATCGACTGGACGGCTGCCGTCTCCGCGCATGTAGGGGCGCCCGCCGGTCTCCCGTTGGCCTGCCCGCTGTCCGCCGTGGCCGGGACGACATCCTCGGGCCCGGTGCCGGAAAAGTCAAAGTCCGGGTTCTGTCGCCGTTGATTATGGTTTTCAGGTGGATGGGCTGCCGTCGTCCATGTCCTCGGTGGCCTTCAGAGGCCGGCCGCCGGAGCGGGCGTGCGTGGCGCGCAGCAGCCGGCGGATGGCAATCTCGGCGTGGATGGTGCACATGTAAAAGAGAATCTTGACCATGGGCTGCAGCGACGAACGGACACGCCCATGGCCACGGCCTGTGGTCGGCGAAGATGTAGCTGTGTATAAAGCAGACGCTGAGGCTGGATGCTGGATGCCATTGAGGGTTCTATGTGTTGTGTTTCTTTTTCTTTTTTTTTTATTTTATTTTATTTTATTTTATTTTATTTTATTTTATTTTCTTTTATTTTATTTTATTTTATTTTATTTTATTTTATTTTATTTTATTTTATTTTATTTTATTTTATTTTATTTTATTTTATTTTATTTTATTTTATTTTATTTTATTT
>JADHKR010000108.1:0-23066 GCA_019925305.1 Sporothrix cf. nigrograna | reverse complement strand
TCCCAACATCCTTGTTACAGCCATTTTGCACCCCGTCCGATTTTCCTTTTCCGTTATAGACCCCCCCCACACCCCCCCCCCCCCCCCCCCCCCCCCCCCCCCCCTAGTCCTTGTCTAGACGCACGGCCGGGTTCTTCTTGATAAAGTTGAGGTCGACCTTGTGGCCGAGCAGCTCGCGGATGTTGGAGATGCCGTACTTGATCATGGTGGGCCGCTCCAGGCTCAGGCCCCAGCCGTAGACGCGCATGTCGCGCGGCAGGCCCATGGCCTCGAGCATCTCGGGGCGGAACATGCCGCTGTTGCCAATCTCGACGAGCTTGTTGAGGCCCTTGTGGAAGCTGAAGATCTCCATGCTGGGCTCGGTGTAGGGGTTGTAGGCGGGCTTGAACTTGAGGTCCTCGAGGCCCATCTTGCCAAAGAAAATCTCCATAAACTCCATGAGGCCGCCCAGCGTCAGCCCGTAGTCGGCAATGACGCCCTCGACCTGGTGGAACTCGGCCAGGTGCGTGGCGTCGACCGACTCGTTGCGGAACACGCGGTCGATGGAAAAGTAGCGCGCGGGCGGCGGGCGGCCGTCGGCGCCCTTCTTGGCCGCCAGCCGGTACAGCATGGCCGCCGAGATGGCCGTCGTGTGCGTGCGCAGCACCAGCTTGAGGCTCTCGTCGGCGGACCAGGGGTAGCGGTAGCCGATGGAGTCGTACTTGCCCGTCTCGTGCACCTGGCGCACATTGTCCCAGTAGGCGGCGTAGTCCTTGGTGTCGTCGGCGCTCTCGGCGCGCGGCGGGTCCGCGCGCGGCGGGTCGGCAATGTAGAACGTGTCCTGCAGGTCGCGCGCCGGGTGCTGCTGCGGCACAAAGAGCGTGTCAAAGTTCCAGAAGCCCGACTCGACAAAGCGGTCCGTGGGCATCTCCTCAAAGCCCATTTCGAAAAAGATCTGCCGGAACTCGTGCCGCACCTTGTTGAGCGGGTGCAGCGCGCCGGCGTTCTGGTCGGCGCCCAGCGCCGCAAAGTTGTACGGCTTGAAGGCGGCCGTCTTCCACGCGCCCGACGCCAGCATGTCGGCCGTCAGGTCCGTCTCCTCGCGCACCATTTCCAGCGCAAACTTGCTGTCCTTGCGCACGCGGAAGCTCACCACCTTTTGCAGCCGCACCAGCTTGCGCTTGCGCAGCTCCGCCAGCGCCTTGGCGTCGGCCAGCGTGTGGTCGCGCTGGATCGCCTGCAGCTGCTGCCGCGTCGTGTCCGTGATGGCCGCCGCCACGGCCCGGAACCGGCCGTCGCCCGTCTTGGCAATCCACTTTTCGCGAAAGGCCTTGCCCTGGCCCAGCTTGGTCACCTGCTTGTCGCCCACGGCCTGCTCCAGCTCCGCCAGCGTCAGGCCCGCCACCGCCTGCCGCAGCGCCTCGAACACGCGCGCCTCGTGGCTGCCGCTGGCCGCAATCTGCTCGCCCTCGGCCTCGAGCACGTACTCGTCGCGCTCCAGCGTCTCGTACGCCACCATCGCGCGCGACCGTAACCGGTCCAGCGCCGCCTTGATGTCCGTCGCCTTTTCCAGCGGGAACGCCTCGCTCGTCACCAGCACGTCGACGTCGGCCAGCGCATGCAGCACCGCCGTCGTCAGGTCGTCTTTGGAAGACATGGTGGGGGGGGAGGGGGGGAGCAGGCTGCTCGCAAACGGGGGTTGCGTGTCGCGGGTTGTGTGTCGCGGGTGTCGCGCAGTGCGTCGGCTCGCCTGGCTGCAAATAGGGTCCGGTGGTGTCCCGCACAGCAGTGACTCACGATGCAGAGACGATGCTGAGCTGTGATTTTCGAGGCCCAAAAACACCCCGCGGCTGCGGCAGGCTGTCTAGCGTCGTTGCGGGTTAGTGTTTTTCCACGCCGGCGTCATACTCACTTTGTACCTGTACGTAGTCCGGTAAGGCTGGCGTCTTACGAGGCAGGCGCAATCCACCGCACCTGCCGTAGCAATCCGGCCGCGTTTGCCTCCTTTTCTCAACATCACGACTTTGACATTGACCGATCCTTTACGTCGAACACCAACACCGCCCCTCTCCCTCCCCCCCTACCTGCGCGACACACGCCACTGCGCACGCCCCAACATGCGGTAGCGTGCCGCCCGGCAGCCTCGCGGCCTCTCCATCGACGGCGAGACATTGCATCGCACATCTTTTCTTTTCCGCTCCGACGCCGCGATGAACGGCGCGGGCGCGGCGGCCGGCGACGGCGGCGGCGGCAGCGGCAGCGGCAGCGGCAGCGGCAGCAGGGGCCACCGCGCGCGCAGGAGCCGGGCCAACACGGCGACGCGGGCGCGCGAGGGCCGGTCGGGCGTGGCGGCCAAGGTGCGCGAGGGCGTCAAGAAGAAGCTGGGCTTCTACACGGACATGATGGGCCAGCTGGACATGGTCGTGTTTGCGGAGCTGTGCGTGCTGTACTACATGGACTGCTCGTTTTTCCGCTTCGCGGCGCGCGCGGTGCCGCACTCGTTTTTCCTGTCGCCCAAGGCCGAGGACTTTGTGATTGCGCTGGACGCGCGGCGGCCGCACGTCTTTGCCATTTTCGTGCCCAACTTTTTGTGCCTGCTGGCGCACTCGCTGGGCGCGCTGCCGGCGGCCGCCGAGGCGCAGCGCGGCTACCTGCACGGCGGCGTCGTCATCGACTTTGTCGGCCAGAAGGCGCCGTCGTCGGCGCTGGCGCTCGTGGCCCTCGACCTGTTTGTGCTGGCCGTGCAGTGCCTGATGCTGGCCATGCACGCGGAGCGCGAGAAGCTGCGCCGCCTGGTGTCGCCGGTGCGCGCGGCGGTGGCGGCCACGGCCGTCGCGCGCGCCGGCGGCAGTCCGGCGCCGGCCGCGGCCGCGGCCGCCACGGCGCAGGAGCTCGACGCCATGGAGCGGGGGGACGCCGCAGACGCCCCGGCCACCGGCACGCCCGACGAGGACGAGCGGCTGCACAACATTGACCTTGCGGGGCCGTCCGGCGCGGCGGCGAGCCCGGAGGCGGCGGCCGAGCAGGTGCTGGACGCGCTGAGCGCCGGCGCCAACGTGGGCGACTTTTATGTGGTGCACGCGATCCGGCAGGCCATGCAGGAGAAGACGGGCCCGACGGCGGCCGCGGCGTCGCTGCAGTCGATTGGCTACGCCTACACGCTGGCGCGGCTGGCCGCCGAGCGCAGGACGCGCGCGCGGGCGGCCACGGCGCGGTAGGCGCCCGCAGGGCGGCGTGGCGGGCGTCTGTTTCCTTGCTCGCGCTGATGCTGTGAACCGTCTCACTGTCTTTGGTATTCCGAATTCTATACAGCCAAAAGAGCAAATAAGCAAACAACCAACCAAACGCCGTGCTTTTCCATTCTGTCCCGTGCTTCCCTCTCACGCCACCTTGCGGCCCACGTTGCCCAGGCCTGTGCCCTTGATCGACACAACCACGTCGTTGCGGTCGTCGTCGTCGCCGTCGTCGCCGCTCAGAATGTCTGCCTCGGCCGGCCGCAGACCCCAGCTGCTGGCGCCAAACGCCTTGAGGTCCCGCGCGAGGCCCATGACCTCCTCGGCGACGACGACGTCGCGGCCCAGGCGCAGGCGGCCCACGTCCTCGGAGCCCATGGCCATGAGGGTCAGCAGCGTGGGCGCGGCCGTGCGGCTGGCGCAGCCGCCCTGGGCAATGGCCTCGAGCAGGCGGTGCGCGCACTGCACGCCCAGGTCCTCGGGCAGCACGCCGCCCTGGGGCGGGCTGACGACGTCGGCGGCGTAGACGACGCCGCTGACGGTGGACTCGGCGACGAGGCACATGCCGAAGCCGATGCCGGGCTTTTCGCCGGCGGCGCCGTCGGGGCCGTCGCGGCTGGGCGGCGCCTCGGCAATCTTGATCTCGCCGGTCAGGGCGTTGAGCACGCCGCGCGCGGCGTGGATCATGCGCTTGTTGTTGGAGGCGGAGACGCCGACGGCGTAGGCGACGCCGGCGATGCGCTTGATGCGGCCGGCGCCGCGGTGCAGGTGCAGCGTCTTGGGCAGGCGCACCTGGCTGGCAAAGCGCAGCTCGACGACGCCGTGGCCGCGGCGGTCGCCGGCGCCGGCGCAGCTGCGCCGGCGGATGTCGAGCTCGATGCGGGCGGGCGGGATGCCAAAGAGGCCGTAGAGCGGCAGCACGGCCAGGCGGAAGGCGTCGGCCGAGATGTCGGCGTCGGTGGCGGACGTGATGACGCCGGGGCCGGCGAAGCGCACGTTGACGTGCGCCTTGGAAAAGGGCGCCAGCAGCGCCAGCGGCAGCAGAAAGTACGAGATGCCGCGCGTGCAGCCGGCGGGGATGTGGTGCTCAATCACGTCGTCCTCGGTGGCGCCGGCGCCGGCCACAGTGCCCGTGATGAGGCCCGGGTGGAACGTCATGGTCGTGCCGGTGTACGAGATCTGGAAGGCGCTGCCGTTGGTGACGGCGTCGAGCAGCCGCAGCAGCGACACCTCGTGCGGCGCCAGGCCGGGATGCGTCGGCGACGCGCTCCGGATGCCGGAGATGTGGACGGGGCGGCCGGTCAGCGTGGCCAGGACGAGGCGCTGCGCGAGGAACCGGTGGCCGGTGAAGCGCACAAAGTCGGAGCCGGACGGGCCGGCCATGGCGGAGGAGGTTGGAGGAGGTTGGAGGAGGTTGGAGGAGGTGGGAGGAGGCGGAGGGAGATGAAGGGAGGTGGTCAGTAGCAGGTCGCGGGCGAAGCGTCGTCGCGGGCGAAGGCGTCGTCGTGATATTAAAAAAAAAAAAAGCGATAAAAAATGATAAGATAACGATTCTGCCAAAGGCGGTGAGCCTCCCCCACAAAAACGCCTTATCGAAGCTCGATAAGAACCTGCTGTGACTGCCGTTTAGCCTGAAAAATTAACATCACCGACGACACCCATCTGTGCACCGCGATGCCACCGACGTCGCTCCTCGCCGACATGAGCCTGCGGCGCCCGTTTGTGTGCCGGTCGTGCCTGGCCAGCCTGCGGGCGGCCCGGCCACCGGCACGGCCGTGGACCGCGGCGCTGTCGATGCCGCCCACGATGCCGCCCACGACACCACCCACGACGGTTGCGGCGCGGACGCTGACGCGGCAGGCGGCCGGCGTGCGCGGCCGGCCGCGGCCGAGGGCGCCGGCGCGGCCGCAGCCAACACCGCAGGCGCGCGTGCCGCGGCAGACGGACGAGGCGGCGCTGCCGGCGTCGTTTCCGACCATGGCGGAGGTGCAGCAGGCGATGCGGGCGGACGGGCGCCGCGAGTACGGCGGCGACGACGACGTCAGCGTGCGGTACTTTGACGAGGACGCGCGCGGGCGGCTCGTGCCGTCGACGGCGACGGGCCTGTCTGCGGCGGAGGAGGCGCAGATTGACCAGCTCGAGCACGCGCTGGCCACGACGCAGCGCATGATGAAGAACGTCATGGGCAGCACGGCGACGGGCAAGGGCGAGCCGGCGCGGCGGCCGCCGGCGCGGCGGCTGCGGCGGCACGGCATCGTGCGGGAGGTGGAGAGCGAGCTGGCGGGCGAGGCGGGCGAGGCGGCCGACGCGCGCATCGACGACACGGGCATGACGGTCACGGCGCGGCGGCACATCAAGAACCTCAACAACGTGCTGCGGCCGGCCGGGCGGCGGCTGCAGGCACGCGGCAGCGGCGGCAGCAGCAGCGGCGCCGGCGCCGGCGTGGACACCAAGCTCATCACGGCGCTGTGGAGCCGGTACGGCGCGGCACGCACGGCGCTGGGCGAGGCGTGGGGCAACGTGCCGCGGGCGGTGTGGGACGTGCTGTGGACGGTGCTGGCGTGGCGCGACGGGCAGGACGGCGTGCGCAACCCGCGGCGCGCGTCGCACGTCTACTATCTGGCCAAGGACATGCAGGCGGCCGGCGTGGCGCTGACGGACGCGCAGCAGCTGCTGGCCATGGAGGCCATGTTTGTCGCGGGCTGGCCGGCGGCGGCGCTGGAGAACTGGCGGCGCGGCGCGGCGACGCTGGGCGCGCGGCCGGCCACGGCGGTCGACTACTGGGAGCTGGGCGTGCGCATGTGTGCGCGGCAGGGCGACCTGGAGCGCGCCGAGCGCGCGGCGGACCACCTGTTCAGCGGGGCGTTTGAGCAGGCGCTGGCGGCGGCCGGCGGCGGCGGCGGTGACGGTGGCCCGGCCGGCCGGACGCGCGGCGACCCGCGCGTGCTCTTGGCGCTCATCCAGAGCGCAGCCGCCGCCGACGCCAAGGACAAGGCGTGGGAGACGTACCGGCGGCTGCGGGCGCTGCTGGCGGCACACGCCGGCGACGGCGCGCCCGGCATGACGATCGAGGACTACGACCGCGTGGTGGCGTGCTTCCTGACGGCCAACCACACCGAGTACGCCTTTGACGTGTTTGTCGACATGATGTTCTCGGGCGCGCTGGACGTGCACCGGACGCCGGCCGGCCGGCCGCGGCGGCTGCCGTCGGCCGTGGCCAACCACTTCTTCTTTGGCAAGTGGCTCAAGCGGCTGATCGGCGCGGGCGACCTCGACGGCGCGTTCCGCGTGCTGCAGTTCATGCAGGCGCGCGGCATCATGACGGCGGCCGTGCAGGTCAACGGGCTGCTGGGCGCGTGGCTGCGGTCGGGCGCCGCCGACGACCAGGCGCGCGCCGACGCGCTGGCGTGGCGCATGGTGGCGTCGCGGCAGCTGTTTGTGGCGCTGCGGCGGCGCGAGCAGCAGATGGCGTGGCCGCTGCAGCTGCGGGCGGGCCCCGGCGATACCGGATCCGGGTCCGGGGCCGGATCCGGCGACACCGACGACCTCGCCTTTGTCCCCCGCGCCACGCTCGAGACGTTCCTGCTCATGGCCGACAACTACAAGAACCGCGGCCAGCTGGCGCGCCTGGAGCAGCTGTGGGCGGCCTTCCGCGCCTGCGAGATGCGCTCCAGCGACGCCTTTATGATGAACCAGCTGCTCGAGTCGTACGTGCGCGAGAACCGCGGCGCCGAGGCGCGCGCGCTGTACGGCGAGCTCGTGCGCGGCCCGCAGCGCATCGTGCCCAACGCGCACACGTTCCTGCTGCTGTTCCGCTCGCTCGGCGTGCACCGCGCCGTCTACTGGGCGCTGGCCGACGACGAGCGCCGCGCCGCCGGCGCCGCCTGCCGCCGCCTCGTCGCCGACATGGTGCAGCTGGCGCCGCGCGCGTTTGCGCCGCAGCCCGGCGCCGGCGTCGTCGACGCGCGCGAGGCCTCCTTCTACCAGGCGCTCGGCCGCCTCGTGCTGCACTCGCTGCGCAAGGCCGGCGACTACGTCGGCCTGTGCGCCGTGCTGCCGGCCCTGCAGCCGCTGCTCGGCGCCGGCCCGCGCGGCCCGCGCTTCGCCGTCACCACCAGCCTCGCCGTCGAGCTCGTGGCCGAGACGTCCGAGCTCAAGCGCGACACGCCCGCCGTCCGCCACCGCATCCTCAAGGCCAGCGAGGTCGTCGACGTGCTGCTGCGCGAGATGCAGGCCGGCCGTCTCGCCGTGCCGGGCCGGCGGGGCGCAGACGGCGGCGAGGACAGCCTCCACAGCGACCTGGCCGGCGTCGTGGCGCACTTTTACCGCATCAAGTGCCGCGGCGTCTCGGACGACGCGTTTGCCGCGCTGCACGACGCCGCCGTCGACGAGATGGGCGTGCGCGGCTTTCTGTGACTTTTTTTCAGGCTACATAGTCACTTCATAGCCATATATCGTCTTACTTCCATAGTCACTTCATAGTCATAGATCGCTTCTCATCTAATCGTGGTCTTCCTCCGTCCTCCCCGGACAGCCCGCCAGCTCGCTGTCGGGGTACGCCGCCTTGCACCAGAAGCAGTAGCGCCGGTTCTGCCGCATCCAGTCCACCACCTGCTGCAGCCGCTCCCGGGGCTCGAGCGCGTTGAACGCGTCCAGCTCGTCGTCCTTGTCGTCGCCGTCCGCGCCGTCGCCGTCCTCGCCGTCCTCGCCGTCCAGCGGGATGCTCCCTCTGAGGCCGCGGGCCAGAAACGACGTCTTGCCGGGTCCCTTGCCTTGCGCGAGCCGGTCGTCGCCGTCGTCGTCGTCGTCGTCGTCGCCGTCGCTGCCGCCCGCTGTCTCGTAGTCTGCGCTGCTTCCCCCACCCGCTCGCCGCAGCCGCTCGTCCAGCAGCCGCTGCGCCTGGATCCGCGCCGCCCGCTCGTGCTCCTTGGCCCGCCTCGCCTTGACCATGCCGCGCCACAGCACGTTGACCTCTTTGAGCGGCGTCTCGTCGTCGTCGTCGTCATCGCCGCCGCCATCACCGCCGTCACCGCCGCCCGCCATCCGCTCCGCAACAACCTGCGCGGCGTGGATCTGCCGCTCCAGCCGGCCGGCCTCCCGTTCCTGCCGCAGCCGCTCCCGGTAGGCCAGGGGGTCCATGTCGTCGAGCCGCAGCCGCTTTGCGCTGACCGCCTCGTCTTCCGCCCGCTCCCGCTCCTTGTCCGCCTCCCCGGCCGCGCCGATGCCGGCCCGGTCCCGCTTGACCTGGATCCGAATGGGCTCGGTGACCGGCCGGTCCTCGGCCGTCCCTCCGTCCCCTGTCGCGTTTTCTGTACCGTCCCCGCCTCTCCGCTTGCCCAGCGCCTGGCCCGCCACGAACCCCATCTTGGCCATCATGGCCAGGCCCTTGTTGACGGGCCGCGCCGGCTGCGCCACCGCCGGCGCTGGCGCCCGCCACTTGGACGCGTTTGCGCTTTTCGTGTCGCCCGCGTCGAGCAGCGACCGGCCGAGGGCGGCCTCGCGCTCGGCGTCGGCCGCCCGGGCCAGCTCGGCCTTGGACGGCATGCGGCCGCGCTCGCGGCCCTGGCGCTCGAGCCGCATGCGCCGCTGCAGCGACGTCTCGGCCTTGCTCTTTTTGCTGGCGGACGGGCCGTCGTCCTCAAACACCATGGTCATGTAGTCGTCCTCGTCGGCCATTGTGGTGGTCTGCGTCTCTTCGTGCTGTGTGCCTGCGTGCTCTGTATTGCCACCGGATCACAATGGACGTTGTTTTTAGACGAAGGTTGACCGTGCGGATTACGTTGTGCCCTATCTGATTCGCTATTTGCACTGTTTGTTGCCCCACCGGACAACTACGAGTACTGTCTTAACTCAGTTAAATGATCATGCTCTGCGCCTACCATGCAAAAGGAGCTGAATACAAAGGATAAGAAAAGAAAGCCAATGCAAAACCGCCGTGCCGTACCGATTTTGATATGTACATGAGAAAGAGAGGGAAAGGCTACGTCTATAAGATGTATGAGATGAGAACGAATCGAGAACGGTAGGAGGAAAGGCGTGAAAGAAAGGGCGAAAGAAAGCGTAAAGAAAGGGACGTGACAAGGAGACGACGAGACGAGACGAGGTCGATTTAAAGTTTGGCGCGCGTCGCTCCTGCCTATTTGGGCGCGACGTTGGGCGACAGGTAGGCGCCGAGGCTGCACAGTTAGCAGGAAGGAGCGCGTCTTCTCCCCAGCGGGAAGGACCTACCCGATAATGACATAGCAGGCGCACATCAGCGCGCCCTTGAGGCCGCAGGTGCGCAGCTTGCGGTCGCCGTCGCTGGACACGAGCAGGCCGACGAGCAGGGCGGTGCCGACGAGGGCGGCCATCTCAAAGACGCTAAAGGTGAGCGACAGGCTGCGGTTGAGGATCCAGCCGGCGCCGACGGTCAGCGGCGTGACGCAGAGGGCGATCTGGATGGACGAGCCGATGGCGACGGAGATGGCGAGGTCGAGCTTGTCGCGCAGCGCCACGGACACGACGGTGACGTACTCGGCAATGTTGCCGACAATGGGCAGGATGATGAGGCCAATGACCGACTCGGACAGGTGGCCCTGGTGCGTGACGTCGTCGATCGTGTCCACGAGGAACTCGGCGTTGACCGACATGAGGCCCGACGCCACGATGAGCACCAGCACGGCCATGACGAACTCGCCGCGCGGCCGCTTGCGCCGCCCGCCGCCGCCCAGCGCCGCCGCCGGCCGCGCCGCCGCGCCCAGCAGGCTGGCGTGGTCCGACGCGCCGCCGCTGCTCTCGAGGCTGGCGCGCTGCGCCTGTTGTGCCTGCTGCTGCGCTTGTTGCGCCTGCTGCTGGTTGTCGCGCATCACGTGCAGCGCCGTGAGCCCGGAGCGCACCAGGCCGGGGCCGGCCAGCGCGGCGAACGCGGGGTCGAGCGACGCCGACGAGGCCATGCCGGCGGCTGCGCCCCCGGCCGACAGCGACGAGGCCCGGCTGCGCCGCGCCGGCCGCAGCGAGTCCGCCGACGTGGACCGCGTGTGCGAGTGCGAGCGCATGCGCGTGTGGGCGCGCGCCGCCGCCGACGCGGCGCCGGCGTCCATGCGGTCCATCTCGATGCCGTGGCTGTGGCGGGCGGGCGCGGCCGCGGCCGCCGGCGCGACGTCGGCAAAGCGCACCGACCGCGGCTGCGGCGGCGCGGCGCTGTGGACGACGACGCCGGTTGCCGAGACGACCTGCCGGCACTCGGGCGCGGCGCTGGGCGGCGCCGGCGCCGGCGGCGTGGGCGTGGTGGGCGTGGTGGGCGTCTGCAGGCCGCGCTCGCTGTCATAGTCGGAGCTGTCGCAGTCGTCCGCGCCCGCCGCGCTGTCGCCCGCCGCCGCCATCGGCCGCGCGCGCAGCTCGTGCACAAAGTACAGCAGGTAGATGAGCAGCACCATCAGCGACGACACGCGGCTCATCTGCAGCGTGGCCTTGCTGGCCTGCGGCGTGTGCGCAAAGGTGTAGCCAAAGGCCGTGGGCATCAGAAAGACAAAGACGGACGCAAACAGCAGGCAGCTCAGCAGCTGCGTCTCGGCCGTGTTGTATACCGGCTCGCTGTCCGTCAGGCCCGTCGCCAGCAGCGCCGTGCCCAGGATCAGCAGGCTGTTGACCAGGATCGAGCCCAGGATCGACGCCTGCACCACGCGCACCTGGTTGTTGACCAGCGCCACGATGAACAAAATCAGCTCCACCAGGTTGCCCAGGCTGATGTTGAGCAGCGCGCCCACCGTGTCGCCGGCGTCGCTGGCCACGCGCTCCGTGGCCGCCGTCAGCAGCGACGACAGCGGGATCACGGCTATGGCGTTGGTCGCAAACACGGCAATCGGCTTCATGTGCGTCAGGTACGTCACCATGCCCACGGGCACAAACACGAGCAGCACGTTGAGCCACGACGACAGCAGCAGCCGCCGGAACGCGCCCATGCACGACGCCGCCGCGCCGGCGCCAAACTCGTCGTCGTCGTCGTACCCCGCGTCCGCCTCGTCCTCCTCGTCCAGCGACAGCAGCCGGTCGCGGCGCCCGCCCTCCGCCGGCAGCGAGAGGCCCGCCAGCTCGCGGTAGCGCGCGTGGCCGCCGCCCAGCGCCCGCACAAAGAAGCGCAGCACCCGGCGCACCGTGCCGCCGACGCCCATGGCGGCGCTGCCGGCCGTGCCGCCCACGTCGCCTGCCGCAAAGGCGCGGCTGAGGGCCATCCCGGGGCGGAGCTCGCGGCCGCTGTCGTCGTCGTCGTCGTCGTCCCTCGGGCTTTTGTCGGTAAAGGCGAGGGTCTGGGCATGCGGTGCCATAAAGGAGGAGTCGAGAACGTCGAGAACGTCGAGAACGTCGAGAACGTCGAGAACGTCGAGAACGTCGAGAACGTCGAGAACGTCGAGGAGCGAGACGTCAAGCCGGTCTTGCCGTCGTCGTCGTGGAGGGGCCGTGATGACGCGACACGACGCCACGATGCAAAAGGAAAAGAGAGAGGGTTCGGTGACGGCCTCGACGAAACGACCGCACGACAGCACCGGCCGAAATTAGGGGACGTACGCGTAAGGAGGCCGGCAGACCGCCCTAGACGCGGCATCCACAGCAGATGTCCACAGCAGATGCTAACTTTCTTTTCCCATCGTGAGAGACAGCCAATGGAGGAATAGGGGGGAGGTGGGTCGAAGGAGTGCTAGGATGACGGCAAATAGGACGGGGACAGTAGACCCCTGGTCGTTATTTGGTCATTTTGCATCGTTATGCCTGTAAGATTGGATTGAAATCAATCTGCAGGGGAGGATGCCAAGGAGATAAGGTGAATTGCGAGCAACACGTCGAAAGTGAGTAAAGCCGTAAAGTCGAGTTTGAGAATTCAAACGAATTCATGAACAGCCGAAACAACGTCAGCTGTCAGATTCCAAACTGATTCCAAATGTTCAAACCAAATGTCAAATAGAAGATGGTATCTTTGCAAAAGTCCTGATAGAGAAGAGCCAAAATGGAGACAAAGAAGAAAAAGAAGAAAACAACCGAGACAACATCCAATTCAAACAAATGCTCATCGTCCCCCGTAGTTCAAGACATATCCCTCGGATCCGTGCCCAAAATCCATGGCCCCCTGTATGTGCCGTGTTTTGCAGACCTCGTTTCTCGTTGATTAAAAAGCGTAAGATAAAGGCGACCGCCGACCGTCGACGACAACTAAAAGGCATCCTCAAACGGACAGTCGACGCTGTCGTGGCCGTCCCGCTCGCACAGCGCACACCACTTGCCGGCGTCCACCACGCCGCTCTCCTTGCCGGCGACCGGGCCCGACTCCATGGGGTTCGGCAGGATCTTGGGCTCGGTCTTGGGCTCGGTCCTGGGCTCGGTCCTGGGCTCGGCCGGCGGCGCCGCGCTGCTGCTCGCCTTGACCCGCAGCGGCACAATGGCCGCGTCGGGCGCAAACGCCGCGCGGACAACGTCGCGGCCCGTGCGCGCGTCGACGCCGCCGCCGGCCCCGGCTGCGCCCCCGGCGGCCGAGCCAAACATGTTGGTGCACGTCAAAATGTCGTGGCCGTTGGCCTCGCAGATCTCGCACCACAGCGTGCTCGCCTCCGTCACCGACGAGTACGCGTCGCTCTCGGGCATCGTGTCCAGCGTGGAGCCGCGCGAGTGGTGCGGCAGCTTGCGGGCCGCGTCGGGCGAGCGGCTGCCGGCGGCCCGCGGGTTCGAGCTGGACCGCGCGTGGGCGTGCCCGTGGGCGTGCCCGTGGGCGTGCCCGTGGGCGGCGCTGCTGTTGCCGTTGCCACTGCTGCTGCCGTGGTGACCACCGTTGATGCCGCCGTCGGGGACGGCCGCCAGCGAGTCGCGGAAATCGCGCGCCAGCACGACGGTGCCGCGCGAGTCGCGCAGAGACGACCGGCTGCCGACGGTCATGGCGCTCGCGCGGTGGGCGCCCATGCCGTTTGCCGCTGCCGCTGTAGACGTAGTCGTGGCGGTGGTCGTCGTCACCCGCAGCTGCTCCATCTCGAGCTCCATCTGCAGCTCCCGGTTCGCGTTCTTGTCCAGGAGGCTGCGCAGGTCGGCCACCTCGCGCTCCAGCGTCTCGCGGGCCAGGCGCTCGTTGATCGACTCGCCGCGGTGGTGGCCGTTGGTGTTGTTGGTGCTGGCGTTGGCGTGTCTGTCGTTGCCGTCGGTTCTGCCGTTGCCGCTCGCGCCGCCCGGCAGGTCGTTGCTGGCGTTTTGGCTCAGCGAGTGGATGATGGCTTTGAGGCCGCGGATCTCGTCGTCCTTTTGCTCGAGCTCTTTTTGGATGGCCGGGGAGCCCGGGTTGCCGGCGCCCGGGTTGCCGTTGCCGCCGCGCGCAAGCGTCGGGCTGACGCCGCCCGAGGCGACCATCATGGCCGTCTTTTCGCGCTCGCGCCGCAGCTCGGTGCGCGTGCGCTCGACCTCGCCGCGCAGAAACTCGACCTCGCCGCGGGCCTCGGCCTCGCCGCGCCGCGCGTCCTCGAGCCCCTCCTCGAGCTCCTGCACGAGCTCCTCGAGCTGCTTGAGCTGCTGCGCGACCGTATCGACGTCGGCCAGGCGGCTCTCGAGCTCCTGCGTCTCCTGCATCATCTCCTCAATCTTCTTCTCGTACACCCGCTCCGTCTCCGTGCTGGCCATCTCCAGCGTGTCGATTGTGCTCCGGAAGTCGGCGCGGTGCGCGTCAAACTCGGCCGTCAGCATGGCGATCTTGTCGTTCTTTTCGCGCAGCAGCGCCCGCAGCTGCGAAATGTCCTTGTCGGCCTCGTCGTCGCCGAGGCCCGCGCTGCCGTATCCGCCGGGCCCGCCGTATCCGCCGTGGCCTCCCGGGCCGCCACGCCCGCCGTTGGCGCCGAGAGGCCCGTCGGGGCTTTCCATCAGGCCCTGCAGCTCCGTCAGGCTGCTCTCCATGTCGGCCAGCGTGCTGGCCTGGTCCTTGAGCTGGCGCTCGCGGTCCTGCAGCTCGCTGCGCAGGCGCTCGACCTCTTCGTCGTTGTTGCCGCTGCTGTTGGCGAGCGTGGTGGCGGTCGCGACGCTGCCGTTCTTGTGGTGGCCGCCGGCCGTGCGCGACGGCGGCCGTCCCAGGCCGCGCTGGCCAAACGACGACGCCGAGCCAATGCTGCCGTTTGCGCTGCCGCCGCCGGCGGTGCGGCCGGCACGCCCTGCACCGGCAGCAGCGTCATCGTCGCCGTAATTGGACGCGCTGCCCAGGGCCGACGCACTGCGCGGGCCGACGCTGGCCTTGCGGTCGGCGGCCGCCACGCCGCCGCGGTACAGGCCCAGGCCCCGCTTGCTCGGGTCGCCCAGGCCGGCGCTTGCCGGGGCGCGCATGCTCTGGGAGAACTTGCTGGCGGACGTCGGGCTGCCGAAGCGGCCGGGCGCGGCGCCGGCCGTCTTTGGCCCGGGTGTGACGGCCGCCAGCGACGGCCGCGCGCCGCTGGTGCCCGGCGCGGGCGTCGTCATCTGCAGGCGGCGCACGGGGGAGTCGGGCCGCGGCAGCGACGTGCGCGGCGGCCGACGGTTGTGCTGGGGGCTGGGCGCCCGCGGGAGAGGCCCGCCGTTGACCGACTGGCTGAACTTGGGCAGCGAGGGCGTGGGCGGCGTGAAGTTGGTCGAGTTCTGGTTGCCGAGCTTGAGGCCGGGGCCGGGGCCGTGGGCGGCGGGCGACGCGTCGCGCCGGACGGCCTTGGCCAGCGGCAAAAAGATGCCGGCGCCCGGCACGGACGTGCTAAAGTAGGACACGCCGTCGACGTCGCCGCTGTTCTTGCCGCGCACGGCAAACTCGGGGTGCAGCTCGACGCCGGCAAAGACGCCCTTGCGGCCGGCCACGGCGCCGACAAAGCGCACGGTGCCGCTCATGCCGCCGGGCACGTCGACGGGGTCGCCGACCGCGACGGGGTCGTCGCCGGCGGGCGCGCCCGCGTGGGACGCCACCGAGGACGCGAAGCGGCCGGGCGTGAGGGGGGCCATGCTGGCGGGGGCGCTGCCGATGCCGTTGTCGATGCCGCTGTCGACGTCGTTGTCAACGTCAGTGTCGTTGTCGTCGCGAGGCTCGTTCAGCGTGTCCAGGGCGTAGGACTCGGTGTCGTCGGGGATGGTGGCCAGCGACGACGGGGTCAGCGCGGCCAGCGACGCCTTGCGCGTCAGCGCCGGCAGCGGAGGAACGCCGGGGACGCCGGAGACGCCGGGGACGCGGCGCGCGTGGGCCTGGAAGAGCGAGCCGAGGTTGGGCGTCGAGGCCGACGAGGCAAGCCGGCGGCCGGCGCGCGAGGGGGGCAGCGACGGGGCGGTGCTGGCAAGGGGCGTGGGCAGGCGTTTGCGCAGCGAGCGCGGCAGTGTTTTGGTGGAAAAGGAGGAAGACGCTGGCTGGCCGGGGCGCGACGCGGAAATGGTGGTGACGGTGGCCGCGGCTGGCAGCGTTGTTGTGGTGAGCGACATGGCGCTGGGCTGTGGCGAATGGCAATTAAACAGGGGAAAACAACGCCAAAAGAGGCCGGCAATTTCAGGGGTCAGTGGCACGGTGGCACGCTGGGGGCGGTTCCTTTCGGGCGGTTGAGCCCCTGCAGTGTCTCTGGAGAAGCTAGTGGAAGGTTGGAGCAGCGCTAGGACAGCCCCACAGCGACAAGCGGTGAGTCGTGTATTCGTCGTGTCGATATTCGTCGTGGATTCGTGTGTTCGTCGTGTATGTGAGTATTCGTGTATTTGAAATGCGTATTTCGTAGTCGTTGGCGAGTCGTGTCGTGGAGGTTGTCGAGTTTGTCGTGGCGTTGTCGTGGCGGTGGTTGAGCGAGGAGAGAAGGCTGGCGAGAGGAAGAAAAGGAAGAAAGGCAATACAAGACAGGACGTAACGGAGGCGAGGACGAGAGCTGTGCAACAAGAGAAGCGAGAAGAGGATGGAAGAGGTGAACAGACAGAGACAGAGGTCAGAGACAAAGAAAGACAAGACAGAATACAAAAGACGGGGCAGTAGACAGAAGACAGAAGATGGATACAGACAGGCAGGGGCAAAAGCAAGTCATGCAGAAATGCAGAAATGTAGAAAAGGAGACGACATACGACAGACAGAAAAAGCAGAACAGATAAGACGAAAGAGAGCGAGAAAAGACAAGAGCAGAAAAGAGGAGAAAAGAGGAGAAAATAACAGAAAAAGAAAATCAGCACAGGGGGCCTTTTTCTATCCACGAGCAGGTACGGCATGCAGCTGTCCGCGCAGGAACAAAGACGGAGAACTGCTCGCAACAGGACCAACTGAACTGACCTGACGGAAGACTGCATCGCGGGGCCAACACCGTGCCATGAGCACTCGCAGCCGATGCTCCGCCGCGCTGCAGGCGCCCGGTTTTGTGGGACAGAGAGGAGTCGACACAGGCACCCTGGCCAATGCGTGGGCAGGGCCGTCGGGAGGATCTCTGCAGGCAAGAAGCCATCGCGCCACGAGTCCAATGAGGCCAGACGGCGCTGTTTGTTTACCTCGTACTCTGTGCATCAGACGTCGCCCGGACGAAGCGCCGAGCCGCGTGAGACGGGCGGTCGCGGCTGCGTGGCACATGCAGAACCCGGAGACGCGAGTGGCGGCCGGGGGAGCGACGGCAGTACGTCGTACATGTACGCACACATGAGAGCATTGGAGAGGAACTCAAACGTAAGATCACAAGATGCAGGCAGCCGTCCAGTCGGCAGGTGCGCCGTGTGCGCCTTCCTCTACGAGCGACGGCCAGCAGGCTGAACAGCTCGGGAAAGAGCGAATGTCTTTGCACAGTGCTCTCAGGAAATAGCACAGCGTCATCGGTCGCTCCTTCTGCGACGTTCCATCGGCAGGAAATGAGCTGCTGCTGCAGGTCGCCTGCAGAACCTGCAGGTACCTGCAGCTGCAGCTGCAGCCACGTTTCGGCTGACCGCCACATCACCAAGACGACTGCTGAAAACAAGTAAACAAACGGAGAGAGCAACAGAGTTGTCGTAGTGTGCCGTCTCTCTTTTCCGGTGAATTTCAACTGGTGGGATCTTTTGATTTTTAAAATATCAGACAGTAAAATCAAAATCAAGAATAAAATCAAAATAAATAATAATATGGTTATTTTCAAATTCTTTATTTTAATTCTATTAAAATTTTGTGGTTACAGCTTTTTATAGCTTGTCTCCAGAATATTCCGTCTTCTGGCATGTTTATCGAGTGATCATGCGTACGAGTAGTTGACTAGATCTCTTGAAACACCCATTCTTCGTCATGTCCTGCTCTTTCATCCCATGACTTGACCACTACTTGACCACTTCCATGGGCGTATTCGCCGCACAACAGACGGCAAAGAAGCTGCCAGCGGCGACCGCAACATACATGTCCCGTCAATGTCCTCCCAGACCGCTAACGGCTGACCCGACCCCACGTGGCGCCGTCAAGTGCCGGGCATGTGACCTCCGCGGGCGGCAGTCCGTCACAGACAGTGCGGAATTCCCAGTCGTCTGTCGTCTGTCGTCTGTCTTCTCGTCCTTGCCGCGGCGGTCAGACGTGTCTAGTCTGCCAGCAGAAAAGGCAGAGAGCCGTGCTCTGGATGTTGCCGCCGTACTCTAGACGTTGCCGTTGCTTTTCTCGGCCTCTCACTCGCTCTCGCGCTCAAAGATATCGTCGCGCTGCAGCGGCCGCGTCCCGTCGTTGAGCACCATTGCCTCGCGGTGCTGCCGCCGGATGCGCTGCTCTTCGCGGGAGCTCTGGCTGGGCGGCCGCGGCTGGCGCGCGGCCGCGGCATTCGCCGTCGCCGCGGCGTCGTCGCCGCTGCTCGCGCTGTCGACGTTTGCCGTCCCTGGCGCGCCCAGCGCACTGTCCGTGGCCGCCTCGACGGCCGCAATGCCGGCCGGCGGGTCCCGCAGCGGCTGCTGCTGCCGGTGCGCGGGCGGCCGCGCCGCCACCAGGCCGGCCTCTTGCAGGGCGCGGCGCCCCGACGGCGCGTCGCGCAGGCGCCGGCAGATGTCGGCGATGCGGTTGTCGCGGTACTTGAGGTAGCGGGCAAAGTTGTCGGCGCGGCGCGCGGGCGGGCCCCAGGGCTGCTTGGCCAGCCAGCGGCGCACAAAGCCGAGGCGCACGAGCAGGCCGACGTCAAACTTTTCCGTCAGCTGCGCCAGGAACATGAGACACATCTTCTCGGAAATGTCGCGCAAAAAGTACTCGTCAAAGGACACGTCGTCCACCATGCTGTCGGCGCCGGCGCCGTAGCCCGGGCGCGCGCGCTGCGTGGCGCGCAGGCACTCCTCGAGCGACTGCACAAACGCGCGCACGCCGTCGTACGTGTTGAGCCGGTGCAGCGTGTGCTGGTCCGTCAGCATGACCAGCGCGCGCAGGCTCTTCATGCGCTCGTCGTAGTCGGGCCGCGCGATGCCCCACAGCAGCAGCCGCAGCACGCCGTCGTCGTTGATGGCGCGGTCGCACACAATCTTGGCCGCCGTCTCGCGGATCGAAAAGTTGTAGTGGCCCAGCAGCCGCTCCAGCGTCGCCAGCGACAGCGCGTCCTCCGTGTCCTGCGTAATGTACTGCGTCTTGGGCGCCGGCGGGTAGTTGATGCTGCCGGCGTGGTACGGCTGCAGCAGCGCGCGCGTGCCGACGTAGAGGCCCGCCATTGCCGCCGCCATGATGCCCAGCCCGGCAGCGGCGTCGAGCCGCACAGACGAGTGCCACGCCATCGGGGTGGTGGTGATGCGTGTGATGGGTGGGCGTGGTGATGCGCCGGTGGTGGTGATGGTCGCTCGCGGCGCTACGGCCCGACCATCTCTGACCGCCTTTTTCTGCCGCGATAAGATAAGCCCTCGTGGGACGTCTCCACTAAAAAAGTTTGTGGCCAAACCGTCACATTCCATCCATCGCCATCGACGTCCTCCAACACCACCTCTACAAACACTGCCCACGTACCGACCACGCCATGGCAGGCTCGCAGCTCAAGAGGCTCAAGGCCTCGCTGCTGGACCAGGGCATCATCGGCCCGCAAAAGTCCAAGAAGCAGAAGAAGCAGGCCGCCGAGGAGGCCCGCGCCGGCCGCGGCGCCGGCCACGCCCCCGGCCCCGGCGACAAGCGGCTGAAAAAGGCGGCGGCGCTGGCGACGATCCGCGAGCAGTTCAACCCGTTCCAGTTCAAGATGAACGCGCGCGGCCCCAAGTTCCCGGTCACCAGCCTGCAGAGCGCGCAGGTGCCCGAGAGCCTGCGCGGCATCAAGGGCCGGCCGACGGCGTCGCTGTCGCGGGCCGAGGAGAAGCGGCGCGCGACGCTGCTGGTGGACATGCAGCGGCGCAACAAGGTCGGCGGCATCCTGGACCGGCGCCTGGGCGAGGGCGACCCCAACATGACGCCCGAGCAGCGCGCGCTCGAGCGCTTTACGTTTGAGAAGCAGCGCATCCACAACAAAAAGGGCGCCGTCTTTGACCTGGAGGACGACGGCGACGACGGCGGCTTTTTGGGCGGCGACGGCGGCCTGACGCACATGGGCAAGAGCCTGTCGCTAGGCGACGTTGCGCGCCGCGACGACGACGACGACGACGACGACGACGGGATGCACGACGACTTTGACGAGGAGGACCTGCGCGGCAGCGACGGCGAGGACGGCACGGAGCTCGGCCGCAAGAAGCAGCAGCTCAAGCGCATGCGGGACGAGCTGTTTGGCGGGCGGGCCGACGGCGACGGCGGCGAGGAGGGCGCGCCGCAGCGCAAAAAGACCAAGAAGGAGGTCATGGAGGAGGTCATTGCCAAGTCAAAGTACTACAAGTACGAGCGGCAGGTGGCGCGCGAAAACGACGACGACGTGCGCGCCGAGCTCGACAAGATGCTGCCGGAGCTGCAGCAGCTGCTGGCCGCGAAGCCGTTGAAGGCCGCAGCGGCGGCCAAGGCAGCGGCGCCGGCGGCCGGCAGAGCCGCCGCCCTGGACAAGGACGCCCTGGAAAAGACGTACGACGTGCGCCTGCGGCAGATGCTCCAGGACGCCAAGGCCGAGCCGTCGCAGCGCACAAAGACCGAGGAGGAGGTGGCGGCCGAGCAGTCGGCGCACCTCAAAAAGCTCGAGGAGAGCCGTCTGCGGCGCATGAACGGCGAGATTGGCTACGGCGACGACGGCAGCGAGGACGGCAGCGACGGCGGCACGGACGGCCGGGACAAGCAGCAGGACGCGCCGGCGGTGCAGATCCTGCGCGGCGAGGACGACGAGGACGAGTTCCGCCTCGGCAAGGGCATCAAGGTGAAGCCCACGGCGGCCGAGCTGGGCTTTGACGACGAGGACGACTTTGTGATTGACGACGACCTCGTCTTTAGCGGGTCTGAGATTGACGTCGACGAGGATGACGAGGATGAGGAGGAGGAGGAGGGGGAGGAGGACGACGACGACGACGACGAGTTTGTCCGCGGCCTGTTGACGGAAGACGAGAAAAAGAGCGCCCTCTTTGCCCACGCCGGCCGGCCCGCCGCCGGCGCCGACGACGACGGCGTGCCGTTCACGTTCCCCTGCCCGCAGTCGCACGCGGAGCTGCTGGCCGTCCTGCGCGGCGTGCCCGTGGCCAAGCTGCCGACCGTGGTGCAGCGCATCCGCGCCCTGTACCACCCGAAGCTGGACGCCGGCAACAAGGACCGGCTCGGCCGCTTTGCCGCCGCCCTCGTCCAGCACGTGGCCCACCTCGCCGACGGCCCGGCGCCGCCCTACGCCGCCATCGAGAGCCTCGTGCGCCACATCCACTCGCTCGCCAAGACGGTGCCCACCGCGGTGGCCGCGGCCTTTCGCGCGCATCTGGCGGCCATGGAGGGCCTCGCCGGCGACGAGGCAACGTCCTCCGGCCGCGCCCGCGCCCTCGGCGCCGGCGACCTCGCCGTGCTCACCGCCGCCGGCGCCATCTTCCCCGCGTCCGACCACTTCCACCAGGTGCTCACGCCCGCGACGCTGGCCATGGCCCGCTACCTCGAGCAGGCCGCGCCGCGCGCGCTGCCCGACTACGCCACCGGCCTGTACGTCTGCACGCTGCTGTGCCAGTTCCAGCGCCTGTCGCGCCGCTACGTGCCCGAGCTCGTCAACTACGTGCTCGCCGCGCTGCTGGCCCTGGCGCCCGCCGCCGCCGACGCGCTCGCCCGTCCGGCCACCGGCTTCTTCCCCGTCCACGCGCCCGCCCCGGGCGTGCGCATCCGCGATGCGCAGGCCCTCGCCGCCGTCCGCAAGCTGCGCATCTCCGACTGCCGGCCGCGCCCCGACGCCGAGGACGCCGACGACGACGACACCAACGAGCTCCGCGCGGCCCTCGCCAGCACGGCCCTCGCGCTGCTGGCCGACGCCACGGCGCTGTGGGCCGGCAAGGCCGCGCTCTACGAGACGCTCGAGCCCGCGCGCGCCGTGCTGCAGCACCTGCGCACCAGCCCGGCGTGCCGCGCGCAGCTGCCGGCGCCGCTCAACCGCGCCGTCGACCGCGTGGCCGCGCAGGTCGACGCCGCGCGCCGCGCCGCGCGCCTGGCGCGCCGCCCGCTCGAGCTGCACCACCACCGGCCGCTGGCCATCCGCACGTTTGTGCCGCGCTTCGAGGACGCCTTTGACCCCGACAAGCACTACGACCCCAACCGCGAGCGCGCCGAGGCCGCCAAGCTGCAGGCCGAGTTCAAGCGCGAGCGCAAGGGCGCCCTGCGCGAGCTGCGCAAGGACGCCCGCTTCATGCAGCGCGAGAAGCTCAAGATGAAAAAGGCAAAGGACGCCGCCTACGAGAAAAAGTACCGCCGCCTGGTGGCCGAGATCCAGGGCGCCGAGGGCCGCGAGGCCAACGCCTACGAGCGGGAGCGGCAGGCCCGGAGGAGGAAGTAGGCGTATTTCCGGTTTCGGTTTACAAAATACATATGGTGTTTATTTTGGAAGCAATTCAGCTATTTTTATTGAGAAATATTATTCGAAATATGTATACTTTATTCGAATTATATATATACTTTATTTGAAATATATGTATACCTCATTCGAAATATATGTATACTTTATTCGAAATATATGTATACCTCATTCCTAAACGAGGCAGACAAATGCCCTTGAAAGCTCTGCCCAGAAGCAACAGAATGAATAGCACAATTTATTTTGATTTATCCCTGGCTGATTGTATCATTGCCTGTCACGCCCGCCATTCTCTCCCGCCAAACCACCCAACGGAAGGCACCCTGCCTACTCCTTGCCCTGGTCGGCCCGCGGCCGCGATGGCGGACTGTGCGAGCCGTCGTTGCTGGCAGGGCCGCCGACGGGACGAGGGCCCCCGGTGCTTGCGGGTTTCGGTTCCGGTTCCGGGCGTGCGCGGTCCGGGGCCGACAGACGCGCGTTTAGCCTAACGGCAGCAAATCGTTTAGCAAGGGGTTCGCCAGAGTCGGCATTGCGGTTGGGCCCATGGCCGCAGGAGAGAGACGCCGTGGAGGCATCACGGGAGAGGGGAGGAGCGGAGGCAGAGGGAGGGAGGGAGCCGGAAGACAGAGAAGACGGCAGAGGCGCCGCGTCCGGCAGCGGCCCGAGCGTGGACGGAGGAGAGAGGGGGCCGGCCGGACGCGGCGGCCCGCCCGCTCCTCGGTCGTTGCGGCTGTCACGGCTGTCGCGGCCCCACGCATGTTCCTCTCTGTCCTCCCGGGGCCGCTTGGGTATTCGCTCACCGGCAGATTGCAGGATCATCAACAGCGTCTGCCATCCAGGCGTCGACTGCAGCTGGAACGCGTCGGCTGGGTCGTGCTGTGTCGCGACGCGGCAGAGCAGAGCCTCCTCGTCCTGGAGTCGGTCAGAGCGTGAAGAAGAGAAGAAGAGAAGAAGAGAAGAAGAGAAGAAGAGAAGAAGAGAAGAAGAGAAGAAGAGAAGAAGAGAAGAAGAGAAGAAGAGAAGAAGAGAAGAAGAGAAGAAG